>CM061914.1:197424413-197482643 GCA_031002005.1 Vandiemenella viatica | reverse complement strand
GCCGACGTAGATCTCGACTCACGTGCAGCAGCAGCACGCCAGCGACGAAGCTGAGTCCCTGGCAGTAGCCGACCTCCGGGTCGAGCAGCGAGTACGCCTTCAACAGGTTGAACAGCGACAGCTGGCCGGGGCCGAGAGGGCGCGCAAAGTACGTGTGGCCTGGAAACGTGCGTCCTGCAACCAAGAGATTCCATCGTGCGAGGTGTGCTCAGCTAAATAGCAAATAAATTATATTAACGCTAATAGACACCGACACATCCGTAGGCTCGTTCCGACCTCATTCCCCAAGTGAATACAGAACGCACCGTGTCAGACGACAACTTTATGCCGGGGTTAGAGCATAACGGTTTATTCTGAACTATGACAGTTAGTATCGCCGTCCACCTGATAACCTCAGTAGGCGATTAATGTTCACTGTATACCATCTCATTAGTTTCAAACAATGTATTCTTTCCAGATTTACACAACACACAGCATCAGAAATATTCTCCAATAAAAAATATTGCAGGAATAAACATGGAGACAAGTAGCGAACTAACCCCTATAAACCCGTAACTGAAGAAAGTTCAATTGCATCGCACGTATAAACACTTCAGCACTATCGGTTGTAGATTATTCAAGATGGCTGCCTAGCCTCGCATTATTTCCACCTAACTTGCCGACTGTCCACCACACGTAACACCAAATCGGCTATAAGCTGAACGTGATCTATTTCCACGAGTGCTTTCAAAAGACTGCCCCCTCCACGATTTTCGAGGGTCTATTTATAGGAGACCTAGTGGATTTCACATCTCCAGGGATTTTTCTATCAACAATCCTTATTTTTCCTCTGATCTACCTGAAATCTTTGTAACAGGTAGCACATTCCCTAAATTTTAAAATCAATCCTTTAGTAGTTTGGCTGTAAAAAATTATTGTAAAGGTAAACCCTAAATTTTCTCCAGTTTGTTCAATATATGAACTAAAGTGTTGTTTCTTAGTTTAAAATGATCTACTAATTCTTCCCCAACTTTTGGTGTATAAAACGGTTTGTTTACAATTTTTTATCCTAGTGTAATCCATACTTTAAAATTCCTATATTCTCTATCTCCGAAAGTATTGAAGCTACTGAGCTAAAATATGTTTTAAACATTTCAGAACACAAATATCTATATAATATGAAGTTGTGAAGCCGTTAACTAAACCCCGTCATACAGTTTCAAAACTCCCGTCCAGATCTTGCAATTCCCATCTGCCATATTTTCCATAAAAAGCAATTAATTTCCTATTCTGGCCAAACTACTGCATGGATTTTAACAAAAAATTGTTCATTATGTTCAGAAAAAAATTGTACTTTATTTTAAATTTACTTCCCCCTTCTGTATCTAGCCGAATAATTATTATCCTATGTGAAAACTAAATTTTCCTCTCAACATCCTAATTTTAGTATATTATGTACTTTAAAATTCAGTGCATCTTTTAAGCTACAAATATTTTCTTTAGCTTAAAAACTCAAGAGCTGTATATTTTCGATGTTTGCAACATGTGTGGAATTCAACTTCAAAATCAAATATCTCTTCAGTACTATTTTATATCCACAAAGTATCCAACCTCATTTTAATTCTTATCACTTACTGCACCTCTGAACATGAAGGTAGGATTTTCGATTAAAAAATAAAGGATACTAGCTCACAACTCTTCAAACTAATTTTGATAATTTATTAACAAAATTTGGGTTATATGACAACCAATAATAAAAAAAACTAGGAGCATATAAAATTAAGTTATTTTGCAATTTCAATATCATTTTACAATACATAAACTAACACCAATGTAACTGTTTCTCAATCATTTATTGCTGTATGCATTTGAGCTGTCATAAAAATATCAGAAACAACTTCAGTTAAATCGTTTTTAACAAAATTCTGAATTTTTAAAATTTTGTTGGCTGCTTTTTACTTTCCAATTACTTTGGTGTTAGTCTTTCAGACGCACATTTCTTCTTTTCTCGCATAGCATTTTCCTTTTTGAGCCATTTGTGAAAATGGACCAACCATACTTAGTACTGCGTGCCTTCTCGCTATTCAGTCGCCTGCCGTTTCTATCGTGTTTATTATTGCCATCGGCATACTGCAGTGCCCGTTTTAAAAGTATGTGAATGGGTAATGATTTGATTATATCTCCATCATTGCCTAGCTCTACATCACGTGCAAAGGATTTAAACTATGCAGATGTTTTATTGGCACATATTTCCCCAGATCACTGTTCCTTGCCACTAGCTCCCCACAATGTGCAGAAACATCTAATCGCCTCCAGGCTTCCTTCTCGTAAATCTGTCGATCTTTAACCCATTGGCCAAGGCCATCAACTTTATACTTTCTGTTTCCAATTATTCTTGCCTCCTCACCCATTTTTTTTCTTCTTTTTTATGGCTGTAAGCCTCGTCGATGTCAAAGTAATTAGAGGTGGGAAAAGACTGGGACAACAAATGGGAAGGAATTTGGCCATGGCTTTTTGCATGAAGCATCCCAGCATTCACCTGGAGTGATCTGGGGGAAAAATCTCACCCATAACAACAGTGAAGAGTAGAAAGAAGGGGAAGGCCATTCATTGCTTCATGGCTGACAATCGATTAAATCAATAACTTTTAAAAAATCAAAAACAGTACTCATTTTTGCATTTACTGCTCAAGTTAATGTATGAATAAGCTGTTTCAAATACATGTCAGTGAAAAATCAAAACAAAGGTTATGGCCAAAGATCAATTACGTTGACAGTATGAAACGTTGTATGAGTAACAGTCAATAATACGACATTATTACCATACTATACAGCTTTTAGAGAACTGATCGAGGGCTGACCTAGGTCTATGAGGATGGCGTGCTGGTGGGAGGTGAGCTGCTTGAGCAGGCTCTCGTACGGCACGTGGTAGTTGGGGAACTTGGCGACGTCGGGCGGCGCCGTGTGGAGGCAGTGCTGCTCCGCCAGGAACTGCCACACCTCACCACGCCTCATCCGCGGCACTCCTGCAACACCGAGACGCACCACCGATACTTTAATTTCTCATTTTGTCTGACTCGTACAATGTGCAGACATCCCTCTAAAGCTGTTTCTAATTTACATGCAACTCCATAGGGCACTAAATTTATTTTTTGGTAATATTTCAATTTGAAAGCTGATTTTATTTTTATTTTTGGTTCAAGTGTGTTGTATAGTAAATAGATCAGTCTATCTTAGTGTTAGGCGTTTTAAATTTATCTACGGTTTTTTTTTCTTGCCTCTTTTTATTACTTATCGTGCTTTCCTTATATTCATATACTTGTTAGACTCTCAGCATATAGTGATACTGAGTCATTAAATTGTCAGTAATTATGAATCGTTTCCTTGCAACCGTTGGCAAAAACCAACAATTGAAAAAGAAATAAAGCTCCAATTTTGTATGGTAATAGATATAAATTCAAACTTAAGACAGTAATACAGAACTATCGCCACAGTCTCTATGCACAGTGTGTACTTTGCTCACAATTTAAAATTGCAACCTCAAAATATTTTGCGTACAATACAAGAACAACCAGTAAAAGAAAATGTAACTATATCAGAAGTTATGGATCTAGAGGAGCCAGATGAAGAAACAGAAAATTCAGACACCGACCGAACTAGTGTTGGGAGTGCTGATACTAGTGAATGTGGTACTGACATAGAGGATGAATAAAATTATGTTACCTATGTAGATACATTTATGAATCATTATGTAAGACATTATAGGATTCAGTAAGATATAAAACACACATGTTAAATGTAAGTTCCGTAAATAAAACTATAATTTATCAAATTTATTGTTTTCTGAAGAAAAAAACCAAATTTAGAAGAAAAACCAGGGTGGTAGGTTTTTTTTTCACAAAGTTGATAAAAAAAAAACATTTTGTTCAAAATCATGCTTCTGCTGCTTCTCATGTCGATGACAGCATCAAATATGAGGTAGTTTTTCCGTCAATGTGATGGTTTGGTCAGTAGCTGATTGGAGGTCAAATTTGGATACATTCATTCAGATTTGTGGATCATACAACATATATACCACGGTTTCTCTCTCCCCCACGGACATGTGGTATCTGGCTGTTCTCCCAGGTATCCCAGTGTGGCAGGAGTAACAGTGGAATGGCCGACTCAAACTCGAAGCCTGTTTAACAACATCCACGTGGGCCGTGGTTGTTCAGACCCAGGTGGTAGACCCTCTTTTGGCTTGATCCACTCGATACCATGTTGCACTCTCTTCTCCCAAGAGCACACCACACGAATTTGAATGTAATGATTTATTTAAAATGGTTCTCATATGGGTAAATGGTACAGCAATGTTAAGAAGAGTACTACCATTAACCAAGATTTTTTTTTGCTTATTGCTTTACACTTTGTGAATGTCTAGGTCATTGACGGTAAGAATCGACAGGGGCAACAATTTTTTTTTTACTTATGGCTTTACGCCTCATCAACATCGAGGTGATTAGAGGCGGGATGGGACTGAGGACAAGGAACGGGAAGGAATTCGGCCATGGCCTTTTGAAGGAAGCATCCCGACATTCGCCTGGAGTGATTTGGGGAAACCGTGGAAAACCCAAATCTGGATGCCAGGACAGGGAATCGAACCGGCATCCTCCCAAATGTGAGGCCAGAACCTTAACCGTTTACCCACCATGCTCGGTAGGGGCAAGAAATGGAAAGGAATTCAGCCTTAGCCTTCCGAAGGAACTAGCCTGAAGTGATTTGGGAAAAAACTACTCACCCACCCCATTCGGTCTCATCGATAAACGGGATGTAGAAACTAAATATACCGAAGCCCAAACTGTAGATCACAGCGCTTGTGCTCGCCTTGTCTAATCGCCTGCAGCAGCATCTGCCGGTCGCAGCGCGTCGACACGGAGGATTCGCGACTCAGGAGCAAGTCCCACACCTCCACCACTTCGCGGACGCAGGAACCCAGTTCGTCGTACTCCAGCTTGATGCGCTTCACCGTGGCTTCCTCTTGTCTCGCTGAAATACAAGAATGTACATCAGAATAGAAGTGCACTTCGCAACTGTTAAGAAACTCTGTGACAAGGCCTATGAGACCACACACAGTTACTATATTGCGTCTTTACTATCTGTATTTAAATTAAAATATATAATTACCTCATTCCTTATAAATATAAAAATATCAAATGAATCAAAAGTAACTTCAAACAAAACATGAAGAGTGTGAAGTTTGGCATTTCACTGCGATTACATTAAAAATGCGAGAATCTTCGAATCCCAGACCACAGAGTAAATTATATCAACAACTTTTAATGACAGTTTCCACAGGTTCAACCAGTGAGGCGATAGCATGACTCGGCTAACATATTTTGTTACTTCTGTAGATTATAACGTACGCCTATGCAAAATGCAGTACAGTAGTCTATAAAAGAAAACAGGCAGTGCCAGTTGCCATTTACAAGAAACTTGTACAGAAATTTTCAATCACCGATTCCACGAAGCAAACACTCGGAAATGTTAAAGTACACTGAAGACCGAGTAGTCACACGTCCGCCACACATACAAGCTACGGACGAGCTACGGACGCCAGAAGGCGAGAACTGTTGGTGTGTTGAGGTATGAACCCACTGTTTTTTAAATGTGGCCCAACCTTAAGGATTACCTGCAGCAGCAGAGGGAAGAAAAAAGGTGGGAGGGGGATATAACATATGGAATGCAAAGCCCTCCCACTAAGGTACTACTTACTGAAATTGTTTATTTTTTAAACCAGTACCTCAGCTATTTCAGAGTCCAAAAGTGTGGAAGGAATCTTTGACTGTGATCTGTTTTCGTGAACCCTAACTACTGCATACACTGACTGACCAGTGTTAAAGTACTTACTGCTGTGTACAATATTCTTCCTTCTGCGAAAATCAAATATATTTTCATCAGCACAAGGGCAAGGTTTCCAAAGATGTTTCTACCCATACTGCGACCATCTCAATTAGTTCCAAACTCACAGACAAGTCAATGTGCAAATTGATCACAACTTATCCTTTAAAACTCCAAGTGTGGGATTTGTAAGCAAACCACTTTTCATGATTCATCAGGCTGTTCAGTCCATAGTTGGACAAGACAACATCACAAATTAAACAAGATCTCAAGGCATCGGTAAACACAGATCAAGTGTATACAGCACTTTTACCGGCAACGCAATCTCCTAGGTGATCCATTTATTTGAGTATCCTAATTATATTAATGGAATTAATGCACAAAGGGCATAAGATATAACTCAAAGACTTCATTGTAAATGGAATGGCACCAATCTTCATGACACATAACAGGTTCATTTCAGTTGCCAGATTCTTGTACCCCGAGACATTTTTTCCATTTAACTTTAAGACTACTACACAACAAATACCTTGCATTGTGGAGACAAACTCTTGTAGGCAAACTTTTTACTAATATATTGGTTTCAGGACTTTATATCAAGAGTGTACCTTTAAACATTGTTACTCACATTTTGAGGTGTTGCAGCCAATACATTCCAATTACATTCCAATTTATTATTATTAACTTAATTGCTATAGAGCTAACACGCTGGTGGCATTTCCCATGGTCATCCAATTATCCTATTTTATATTAGTTTTTAAATTTTCTTTTATAGCTGCAGTGTTAAATTCCTCACCCAATTACTTTTCCAATTTAAAAATTTTAATTTTAAATTTCTTAACCGTTTTTGGTAAATTATTCATAACTTCACTTGGTAATTTGTTTCAATCGCTGACACCCTTACAAACAAAAGAAAATTTTCCCACCCCTTATGCATGAAATCGAGTGCCAGCTTGTGGTGATGGTCACCTTTCCCCTTCCATGCACTATTTCTATCTCTTTGACCAATATCCCTCCAAGCCCCATCACCAGCGTATGCCCTGTACATTCCCAGCAATCTCTTCACCCTCCTGCTTTCCTACAATGACTCCCAATCCAGCTCCTTTATCATATCAGTTACTGACTGGGTCCGGCTACACTAGACCGAACAAGAACGCTACAGATATAAAATCTCTGTTTCCATTTTCTTTCTGTGTGGAATTCACTAAGATAGGGCAGAAGAAATATAAAAACAGAACCCCAACAAGTGATCCTGGAATTGCAGTTGCTGAGGTGATTGGAGTTGTAGGATCAGGATGCGATGTATACAAACCAGTGCAGTGGATGCAGGCAAATTGGAAAATGAGGTGTGCAGCTGTGCAAGTGTGCAAGTGTGGCACGTCCAATAATAGGAGAGCAGTGGTGGCTGGATACATGCTGCAAGATCTAGTGCTCAGAAAAGATCTACAAGATGTTTCGGTAAAATCAGAAGATAAATATATTTGTGGATTAAAGTGGTTATTTTTCTTTATTTTTTTCTTCGAGTGTCCGAGATGTGTCTGCAGGTAGTGAGTGCACTGAATGTTACTCGCCTCTGAGGTGTGCGTTCTCCTTCTCCATGCGTATCAGCAGCAGCTGCTGGTTGATAGCCTTCCTCCAGAGCGCTCTCAGCTCCGCTCGGTCGCGTTTCACCGGCTTCTCCTTCTCTTCCGACACGGGACGGCGCGTCTGCAAAAGAATGGCAAACTCTACAGCGACGGCTTTGTTCACAATCGAAAAAGACGGACTCAAAATTCATCAGAAAGAACTTCACAAATCGTATATATATTATTCTATAAGGCGTTTTTTGTCACAAGCCAATATCTCCCTTCATACATAATTGAAATCGATAAATGAGGTATCATTTTAAAGATTAAGGTATCCACTATGGTCTCACAATATTTTAAGGAAAGCAGCTTTCTAGAATTTAACCCTTAAAGGGAAAGCTATAACTTACTTCCATAACATACTTTTTTTTTTTTGTCACGAGCTATTTATCTCCCTTGATATCTAATTGAGATTGAGAAATGAGGTATTATTTTAGAGATTAAGGTCTCAGTTTTGGTTCAAACTATATTTTAAGAAAGAAATTTTTCGGAATTCTACCCTTAGAGGGCAATAGTATCAATTTTACATCAACCCATTTTTTTTTTTGTCCAGAGCCATTTACCACCCTCAATATCTAACCAATACAGATAAATCATGTATCATTTTAAAGATTAAGTTCAGCGCCGTGGTCACATCACTTTTGAAGAAAGTAATTTTTTCAGAATTCGACCCTAAAGGGCAAAATTATCATTATTTCCATAACGTGATTTTCTGTTACGAGCCATTTATCTCCCTTGATCTGACTGAAATCGAGAAATGAGGTATTACTTTAGACATTAAGGTCTCTGCTTTGGTCACATTATATTTTAACGAAAAGATCTGAAAGTAAATGTAATGTAATACTTGATGGCAGAAAATGCAAGAGACTGATAAATAAACATCTAAACAGAAATGGAAGTATATTTACCGGGACCGACTCGAGTTGGCGTGACACTGTTGAATATCATCTGACGCCACGACCCCGACTGTTTTGAAGTATCTGCACTTTCTCTGCTGGGGGTGGGAGGAGAATTACCAACTTTTAGGAAGCTGCGAACAAACAAAAGATTGAAAATTTGTAAAGGAGGTTAAGAAAACACATTTATAAATTTTTAGCCATTCCATTTTTCTTCTACTAAGTACTGTATGAGGGTGTTGAAATTACTCACATGTTCTTCATGGGACTGTCCTTCTGCGACACGTCCGAGAGCTGCCGTCGCTGGGACGGGGAGTCGGGCACTGGGTCCGCCTCCTCAGACCTTGCTGTCACACCGTCCTGAAAACACAACCTGTAACTAGCAACATGCAATTCATCTTGCGAATAATAGCTATTAACCACCACAGAACCATCGTCAATAAGTGTAGTAAATAAGTGTACATTTAAGAACGAAGTCTTTCTCGGCGTTGAGAATGTATAAACTGCTCTCGGGTGACTAGCCGAGTCAAGAGTGCGTTGTCACACGATATTTCGACAACGCACTCTTGACTCGGCTAGTCACCCGAGAGCAGTTTATACAAGTGTACATTTTATAAAGGAGTATTATTGATGTCTTTAATATTTTACTTTCACAAGGTAATACACAACTATCATTATTATTCCTTTTTCATTATTTAAATTGTGTACAAGGAGGTCAACAGAATTAGATTATAAAACATTGTTAAACATAATTAAGTTGTTCTAATCATTCTTTTGTTAGCAGAACAGGCTGAGGATATTGAGAAGTTACTGAATGGCATGAACAAAATACTAAAGGAAGATTTTGGACTGTATATAAATCAAAAAAAGACAAAAATGATGAAATGTAACAGAAATGATACCAATCACAATAGATTAAATATAAAAATAGGATCGATTCAATAGGAGAAGTAAGTGAATTCTGCTACTTGGGAAGCAAAATTACAACCGATGGCTGAAGCAGGAATGATGTTAAAAGCGCAATAGCACTAGCAAAAAGAGCCTTCATGAAAAAGAGAAACCTTTTAGTTTCAAATATTGATCTAGGAATTAGAAATAACTTTTTAAAACTCTATGTGTGGAGCACAGCACTTTACGGTAGCGAAACATGGACTTTAGGAATACCGGAAAGAAGGAAAAGAAGAATGTGGAATGTGAACTGACAAACTACAAAATCAACGAGTTTTGGAAATGATGGGTGATGAAAGAAGTTTCTGGAAGAAGCTTACAGAAAGAAGAGACATGCAGGATTGGTTAATTTGTTGGTGGAGGAAACAGTCAAAGGTAAGAATTGCAGAGGTAGACAGAGATTAGAATATATGAAGCAGGTAATTGAAGACGTGTGTTAAGGGGTATATTATACATGAAATTACCACGATACAAATGTGTAGGACTTGTAGTTCCGTGAGGGTACTTGCGAGATGGAATTTCAATCAGATTCAAGTACAAGCTCAACTGTTATAATTTTACGACTAAATCATTTTGAATAAAAATAAAAACTGTTTTTATAAAGGTATTTATCGCAGCATAAACTGCAAATCCACCGTCTCTACCAGTCGTTGCGACTTCAGTTACCTGGCGCATATATAATGCTTCAGTGTAATTGCATGAATATCTTTGTCTAAATCCACATTTCTGACTTGAAAATCGCTTAACATTGTTCAGAGACACCTCTGATCTGGTTGCATAACAATTTCCATATTAATATATCTATCACTAATGTCGAACGGATTGTCCTGCAATTTTTGACCCAATGCATCACCCCCTCCTTTATGTATCGGTACTACTATCACATATTTTCAGTCCTGTGGTAAGCAGCAAGTATCCCAAATCAATTTAAATAACATTTCAAGGAAAGGTACAATGATACATCCTGCTATCTTTAAGACATCTGTAGTAATATTATCTACACCAGCTCATTACTTCATGATATGCACACACAAAAAGAGAGAGAGTGATTAAGACAGTCACACTATTTCATGTAGAGACAGAGAGATGAGTAACTAGGCAAAGAAGGTGTGCACGTGCCAAGGCTTATTGCATGTAGTTCACAATATTTTCATGTAAAACCAAGGACAGAAGGGTATTGCACAAACTAGGATAAGTAGACCAATCAATTGGCAGAGATTATGGCAGAAGGTCAATGAGGAACATTGCAATGACTTGAATTAAAATCTTGTTCATGTACAGAGAAGAGATGTACTCCCACGTGCACGCATACCAAGACGTGCTACGTGAATCTGGCAGTAGGTCTCGGTATGTGAGAGATTTTTAATCAATATTTTTATGTATACAGCAATCATCTTTGTTCATAAAGAAATAATACTTAACATCAAAATGTAAGGTATGTATATGATTATATGATTCATAAAAGTCTTTTAATGTTAGAGATTAGTCCAGCATGAGATACTCCAAAGAAGTTTATGTTGGTAGCATGTAAGTTAACCAGACTTACTATGGGGGCATCCACAAATTACGTGAGGTGTTTTCCCGGATTTCTGGACCCCCCCCCTCCCCCCTGGTGAGATTTCGCGAGATCTGGCCGGACCCCCCACCCCCGCCCACCTCTCTGGTGAGATCTGGTCCGTGAGAACCCCCCTACAAATCGCCCTGGAAACTTTTGTAGACTTTTTTTTTAGGTCACACCCTAACTTATTTGACGAAATACCCTCCTAAAATCGACTTTGGTGCAAATTGTAGACCTTTTTTTTTGGCTCTACTGTCCCCAAATTTTTCGCAAAATCTCACGTGAGATTTCTGTAGACCCCCCTCCCCCCTGGTTTGATTTCGCCGGACCCCCCCCCCCCCTATTTCACCTCACGTAATTTATGGATGGCCCCTATTCTATGGTACCGTCCACAAGCAACATAGTTATATCTAATATGTGTTTTCTTTTTGTCTTTGTTGTTACGCTCTTGCCTATATCTTTGATGTATGTGTTCAATAATAATAATTTCAACCATTATGAAAGTAATTTAGATGCAGAAAGTATTTTTATTAACATTATTTGGTAATAAAGTTGGATAATTTCTATTTAAATAAGATTACGATAAATACAGAACTTACCTTGCACAGTGTTGCATTACTTGGAAGGCTCATCTCCTTTAAAACAGGTCCAAAGTCATCACGGGAACCTTTTCTTTTCAACAGGTTGTCAAATGAATTTGTCAGTGATCGCTTTGCCTTCATAAATATGGTACTGCCACCAAGGTATTGATTTAGAAACTCATGCCTGCAATACATTTAAAGTAACAACATTTAAGAAATTTCTACACAAAAACACACGCACACCGAAAAGTCATTTTTAAATAGAGTTGACAATAAGGTATATGAAATAGACTCTCAAACAGTAGAAGACATGGAAACTTAAAAATAACAACGCGATTTAATCTTTGCATCCTTGTCAACAGCGTAATTTATTCCGAACAAACATAACCCAAAATTTATGTGATTAACACTTAATTAAACAAACACACTCCTTCAATTGATACATTTCTACTTTTAGCAAAACACTGAAAAACAAATGAGATATCAAAAATGAACTTGCAGATTGTTTCTGTGGATTAAAGTGTCAACTGGTTGCACATTCTGTATGGTCTACTCTATCTGAACATTATAGAAATATCTGGTTGAATAAGCTAAAAGTAAGTAAAATAGATAAGGTACTCGATTAATTCATGCACATAAATTCCTGTAGATCATGAAGGCCGCTAAACAATATCATTTTACTGGATATATACTACAAATCGTAGCAAATCTCTAAAAATCAAACAATTCAATGCCCTAATACAGGATTTTCACATAAATCTTTTAATTTATTAACAATTCTCAGCGGGAATTTGCAAGGGAACAAACAACCTGTAAAATATGTGCACCATCTTGCTGGAAATGAGTTACCACACTGTTGATGGTGATCCGAGTGATGGAATTAAGTTCCATAAGAATGTAAGACTATCAACATCCAAAAGAGAATGCATTTACTACATCTATACTCTGCAATTCACAAATATTGTGGGTGGCAGAGGGTGCTAAGCGCCAATCCTAATTCTGGCATTCCGATCCCTAACAGAACGAGGAAACAAAGAATACGTTAAAGCGTTAGTAAGGCATCTTACTTCTCTAATCTTATCCCTACTGTCATTGCGACCTAAATAGGTTCAGGGAAGAAGTATTTCATTGCACTTGTAAATTAAAGAATTTCGCATATTTTCTGGTAAATTCAAACGAAAACAACGTCGTCTGTATGCCAAACAATCCCAGCCCAATCTATGTATCAATTCTGTGACTCTTTCATAAGGACTGTAATTAGCAGTCACGAATCGAGCAGCTCTCTTCTGTACTTTCTCTAATGATCCGCATTAAATCCTACTTCCACTTCCACATTTGTAAATTTTGATGCGAAGTTATAATGGAGGTTTTTTTATATTGAAATATGAATCTTTTTGACCTTATTCATATCTCTTTATACAAAATTGAGCCCATTGCCACATAGCGAATAACGTTTCCTCCCCCCCCCCTTACAATCTTGCAATAAGAGTAACAGTGAATAGAATGATGTTACCTAAGCAATGAATTTGCAAGTTTGAACGTGCATGTAAAGTAAAGCGTTCTATTCACTGTCCAACGTCTAGGGCCACCTCCCTGTATAACTACCCTAGGATGTGTTCACACATTCACACTTTATGATGGAGTCCATTAATACGATCCAGCCAATCCCGTTCACTCGTGCTCTCTCACAGCACACTTGTAGGATGATTTCTCTAATCACAATGAAACAGTATAATGCTGGGACCTGTGCGCGATTCCAACACTACCCAACAGGTCCTACACGTAGTCCTGCAGTCCCAGTCACGGCCCGCCAGGATATCGTATTTTCTATACGATACATATATCGTATTTTCTATGATTGCACTCCTTTTTAATGCTTTATTTTTATATATTCTTCTTTTTGTGTCATAGGTAGGATACAAGATCGTTTTTAACTTGTGATTGAGTGAATGTTCAGCTTACTGCTTATTAGACTATTCTTTCATACTTAAAATAAATACTAAAACTTAAACAACTTAATTCCCTTTTATTAACATGTTATAAAATGCTTAAAGATCTGAATATTTACGAGTTTTTTGTTAGCAGCAACTTTTAAAGCTCAAAGCGAACACACCAATTCTTTCCATCCCGCTCTTCCAACCTTATAGCTTTCCTCTCTTTTTTTTCCCAACTTTCCCCTAGCTAACAATTTATTTCACAGAGTAATTATTATTGTTACTCTTTTCTTTAGGTAGCCTGTTCTCCATAAGGAGTCTGGCATCAGAAAATTAGATCATCGTGGGTCCTAGGAAGTGTCCATAAAGTATGTAGGTCCACTTTGGCCTCCTGTGAATCCCCCCCCCATGTAGTCCGACGTGGCACGTAGCTTCTTCCCTATTGAACCCAGAAGACATTTTGTACTATTTTCTCATCAGCCTATCAATACATACGGAGATAATTAAATGAAGGGGAAAAAGTATTCACATGCCGTTCGTTGTATGTTATGTACCTTATTTTAAACATGACAAATAATACGAATGAAAAGCAATGTGGCCTCGCTCGGAAACCTGTCCCCACACAGCCCAGTATAGCTTTCCAGCCGACACCCCCCCCCCACCCCCCCATAGACTCAATCGCATAGTTTATGGATGCCCCCTTACTATTTGGACTGTGACTAGGCCGCTTAAGTGGTGGTAAGGTGGATGGCAGACACCGTGACGTGCGGTTGCTTTGCCTTATCCTTGTTACTTGAATTTTTTGACTCAACTAAGTTTATGTAACAAAAACTATTTCGTTGGTACATGCCTATTTCACTAAATAATTTAATTCACTTGTGAAATCATTACCATTTCTTTTAAGTTGAAAGATGGGGCAAAAAATAAACAAGTATGGCAATGTTATATGAAACTATACGAGGTGTATGAGACAAATAATGGGATTGGTAGCACTGCGAGAGGTCTGTGCTAGACCGGTTCGTTCATCCCTTCGACATGTTCAGTCTGAGCTTCAACTCCCTTCAGCAAACACATTATTTTTGACGGCACCATCAGTGAAGTTGTGTTTTTGTTGTGTATTATGAAACTGGAGCATCGGAATTTAGAGCAGGTTGTGCAATCAAGTTTTATCTTAAAATTGGGGAATCCGCGAGTGTGACCTTTGAAAAGTAGAAACGGTCGTATGAGGAACATTGTTTATCGAGAACACAAGTTTTCCACTGGAACAAATCATTTTTGCAAGGCCAAGAACAGTTTGAAGACCAATCTCATTCAGGGAAACAAATCAAAGATCAAAACAATGTTGATTTACTTTTTTGACGGGAGGGGTATCGTGCAAAAAGAATTTGTTCCACCAGTACAAACTGTCAACCAAGTGTTTTACAAAGGTGTTCTTGAAATGCTCGGGAAAAGAGTGATTCGTGTGAGACCAGACATTGCAGACAAGTGGATGCTTCATCGTGACAATGCCCCGTGTCACACGGCTTTTTCCACAAGTGAATTTTGGACCTCACACCGCTTTCCTGCTGTTTCTCAACCCCCCTATTCACCTGATTTAAGTCCTTGTGACTTTTTCCTTTTCCCACAGTTAAGCGTGTGTTGAAGGACGTCATTTTGGAACTCTGGAGGACATTCGAAAGACTGTGACCGACCAGTTAACAGCCCTACCAATTGAAGCCTTCCAGCGCTGCTACCAAGAGTGGAAACAACGACTCCGCCGGTGTATAGCTGCCCAAGGGAACTACTTTGAAGGGGATAATATTGTTGTTTGAAAAAGAAAAAACTTTGTTAAGCAAAAAATCAGTCTCATTGCTTTTCTCACACACTTTGTATACATGACACGCCCGTGTTGACTGTTTAGCGTGCTCACCTGTTCTCGGCAGTATCGTGGACGTGTCTGGACTGCTTGCCCTCACAGTGCGCGCGCAGCAGCAACATGAGGAACTGGTTCTGCTCGCGCAGGCCCTGCGTCTCATTGCTTTTCTCACACACCTTGTATACATGACACACCCGTGTTGACTGTTTAGCGTGCTCACCTGTTCTCGGCAGTGTCGTGGACGTGTCTGGACTGCTTGCCCTCGCAGTGCGCGCGCAGCAGCATCATGAGGAACTGGTTCTGCTCGCGCAGGCCCTGCGTCTCATTGCTTTTCTCACACACCTTGTATACATGACACGCCCGTGTTGACTGTTTAGCGTGCTCACCTGTTCTCGGCAGTGTCGTGGACGTGTCTGGACTGCTTGCCCTCGCAGTGCGCCCGCAGCAGCATCATGAGGAACTGGTTCTGCTCGCGCAGGCCCTGCGTCTCGGCGCCCGCGAACTTGGTCAGGATGCTCTCCTGCTCTCCCTCGGGCAGCGCTTCCATCCTCCGCAGGATCGTCATCTGCGTGCGCTTGTCACTCTGGCCTGGAGAAACGGTGTCAATCAATAGCGACAATCTGCTATAATAAGAATAATAACAACATTTAAATAAATTGCAATGGAGTGCATGCTTTGGTGGCAATTTGCCTACACACCTATCTTCCCCCATTCCTGCACCCACCTACATTTGCCCTCTACAAATTTCAACTTTAAATTCTTTCAATATTTTTGGTAAATTATTCATCACTTCCCTTGATAACTTATTCCAATCCCTGACACCCTTACCTAAAAAAGAGAATCTTCCCACACCCTTGTGCCTGAAATCAAGTGCCAGCTTGTGGTCATGGTCATCTTTTCCCCTCCATGAACTACTTTTAATTCTTACACCAATATCTTTCCATGCCTCATCGACAATATACGCCTTGTACACTCTCATGACCCTCTTCATCCTCCTCCTGTCTTGCAATGAATCCCATTCCAGCTCTTTTATCATATCTATTACTGGTTACCTTCTGTGATAATTTACAGAAACAAATCTAGCAGCCCTTCTTTGCACCTTCTCCAACTCCTGTCTTTGATACTCAAAATGCGGGTCCCATAGTACAATACCATATTCAAGCAATGGTCTGACCAAAGTTTTGTAACCCAATTCCTTTACTTCTCTTGTGCATCCCCTCATCACCCTATCCAGCAAGTGCAGAATTTTCAAACCTTTTCCCACCACCTGTCCAATGTGTCCTGTCCAGTTAAGCTTGTTATCAAATGTAATGCCAAGACAGTTATGTTTCGAGTCTTCAATAAGCAGCTCCTTCCCCACTTTATGATCATAATCAACCTTTAGTTTTTTTTTTATCTGTGTATCTAATAAGCTGACACTTCTTTGCATTTATCTTCATCCCATGTTTACCAACCCAACTAGAAATCCTGTCCAAATCACGCTGAAACTGTTTACAGTCCTCTACCGTTTTGATCCTTTTATATAGCATTAAGTCATCTGCAAACATTCCAATTGCTATAGTGCAGTATAGAAAAACCATTTTATAAAGGCGGATGGTATAACAAACGTCGACCCACCCGATAAGATATGACGTCCAGATCACCCGACAGCTGTTTACAGTTTTTTACTGTTTTGATTCTATTATATAACATTGCATCATACGTAAACACTACAGCTGTTGGATCCTTCTTACACTAACACCTTGAAATGCAGCCCTTTTTCAAAATTGTTGTTTGCCTGTGTATCTCATAACATTCAGATTTGTGTGTCAACCAAGTCTCAATGCTGCCACATGTGCAACTGTTCTACCAACGTTGTTTTCTACCATTTTCTCAATTTGGAATTTTCAGACGAATTTTTTGTTTCTGAGAAGTCTGCAAATAACTCTTTTACACGAGTCCCTACAGAAGATTCAATAGCTGTGAAAGCTTACGTCCCCATCACATCTGACCTGGGCCTTTCCTGGTTAGTAGCTGCTAGGCTGTAAGGTGATGCACTATTTCTGTTGAAACAGACTCCAAACAGCCTGTTGCTATGTATGGAAGTAGTGACGCACATCTCAATCTTCACTGTTCTTCAGATAAAAGGCATTCACTTCAGTCCATGAAGATGTCAGCTGGTTTTTACCACCATAATTAGATATTTTAAGATCAATAGTTGAAAATATCTCAACTGCTTTAAAGTCACTATCCTTCATGGTCAGAGTGTGACATAGTAGTAAATTAAAAGTTAAAATGATTTATATATAAAAGAAAAAAAGAAAAGAATACAAAGGTTAATAAATATTGTTTGCCCAGAGAGACTTTAAAAGGATATGATCTCTGAAAAAAGAAGTGAAGTTAGGAGAATTGTTGAGTAGAGGAAACAACCAAGACAAGATTGATTTAGCAGCAGCGTAAAAATTAAATTGAGAGATCTTGAGTAGGAACAAACCTGCAAATCTTGGGATGTCAAGGTTGTATCAAACACGGTCGTTATTGATATTAGAGAACTTTTTAAACAGGCAAACGAAAGAAATAAACTGCAAAAGATTATACAAATTGTATTTATTTAATTACATAGATCTCTTGCTCGCATACACATTTATATGCGACAAGAGGAGTAAAAATACCTACATATACAAAACTTGTGTTTTGTGGATCAACTTGAAAGTCAATGAAAAGAACAAGAGGCAATATGCTTCCTTGTAGTAGGTGATTGGTCAAGCTCCCCTTCAAAAGTTATTGTACTGATTAAAGGTCTTCAGGAACTGGAAACAACACATTTCTCTTAGAAACGAAATTATATTAGAAGTGTTGTGTTTTTATCTTGAACCAAACAGCTTAGTTGAATCAGTTCACTCGTTTCCCTTCCTGATATGTTTTATTGATAAAGGAACATTTATTACGGGCAGATTTAAATGTTAAAACAGTGTGTTTGCACTTAGCATAAGTGTAAGTTTTGAGAAATGCATAAAGTTACTAATAATTGTTTGTGAAATTTAAAACAGAAATCTAGCAATATAACTAAAATTTCTTCCAACAAAAACTAATGAACAAAATTGAACCAGTGTTTTTTGAAATGGTGTATATGATCAAATGTAAAATTTTGGAAAGCTAACAAAAGACCAATCCTGAAGAAATTTTTGTTTAGCTTTAAATGGCATTTTCATTTTTGAAATATTTAACAGCATCATGTCTGACTATGCCTGTTCAAAAGCAATTGATAGCTCTATTCTCAAGGAACAAAAAACTCCAGAAAAGGAAAATGTGAAAAAAATGTTGATTCCGCCCTTTCAAAAAACGCCGATTCAATTAATCACAGCAAAAGAAAACAACATTATGAAGAAGATAATATCCGATATACTACATTTATTTGCTAAATATGTTATATTATTGTGTTTGGGAACAATAATTTTGAGGCATATACGATTGTACAGTCAAACAAATTGTCAGAAATCATGAATATCAGTAGCAGAGCAGACATGCATATGAAATTACAACACTATGGAAAAAAAATTAACTTGATACTTTAATGCTTTTTAATTTAACTTAGCATATGATTCACTGGTAATTTTACCCACAAATCTATTTTCCCATTTCTTGTTTTTATCTTAAATTCATTGATTATAATTTACCCACAAACCTGCTTTTGCACCAACCCCATACCACAAGAGATTTGTTGCTCTTTTATCTTCCCCTGCAGTTATACACAAAAACTTTGGAAACAATTATCTATCAATTTAACACGATGGCCATACGAGGACTTAATGTAATATATATTTGAATTATTTATTGTAGACGAGGGGGAAGTAAAATGTTGCATTGACAGTGACTTGCCTTCCACTTCGGCACAGAGCTTATGATACCACACCATGGGGCAGTGGTCACACGACAACACTGGCAGCCGCTCTCTCCTCTGCGCCTCCGACGTCGCGACGAATGCTTGTGTGATAGCTGACAAACAAGATACCACAGCTTCAGAAACCACCATTATAGTTCTACGATTGACACTATAGTTCTAAACACAGCTTCAATTACAAGAGAACTCATCAATATGTAATGCAAACTAAAGAAAACTTCACTTGAACTCATTACTGGAATTGCAAATGATATTAACACACAAACATATAAGGAGGCAGTTTAAATTTTTCTGCCCCTAATTAAATTTACTAGTCAGCACTCTCGTTATTAATATTATTAATTGTGATGTAAATTTTCCTACACATATATGTTAAGCACATTTAAATTAAAATTTATTTAATATTGTTTCAAGAAACCACTCTCTATTTAGATAAAATAACAGTGTGCCACTTCTTTCGTACATACCACCAACGACGTCGTCAGCAACAGAAGCAGATTCACACTTGAATACGTAGGCAATGAAACATTCCACATTTGCTTCACGGCAGATGAATCCGAAGTGTTCGGGGTGTAAATTCCCTGTAAGTAATATTGGAAATCAGTGCCTGTGCTAATAGAGACACTTCACACTACATAGGACAAATTAATTTGTTGATGGAGATAGAAATGATTCACAAAATCACTATTGCATCATAAAAATAAATATTTCCAAAATTAAACAAGAAATATACACAAAAATATTTACATAGGTACAATAACGTATTGGTAATCGTTACCATAAATACATTTTTCTAACAAGACGTATCTAGATATTATTAAAAACAATGTGATGCGCAGTGGAATAAAATGCAATGCGCCGTACTCGGTGACATATTTGCATTCGGCGTGTGTCGAGATATTTCCATAATCGTCATCTTTGGTGAGGTCACCTATCCCTTCATCTAATGGAATAAGCTCCTTGGAAAGGGATGACAATAGCAAAGTGAGTGGTTTTTACCGAATGCTGGTGGACAAATTCCACAGGATCATTCAATTTTAAAAATATTGCTTCGTAATTTGATGACCGTTTATGTAGGACGGAAGCCTAAATTTTTGTTTTTGATTATTTATATATTTAAAAGTAAATGTGTCAACCATCTGTAACTCGCGTGTTTTTGTGTAATAAATGGCCAAGTTGTGGCATCCTTATACGTGTACATACATTTTTAATATTAATATTGGACAACCATTTCATCTGTAAATTAGTGAATAATTAATATCCTTCAAAATTAATTTAATAAAATCAGAAGAAAATTAACATAGATACCAGAATCCATGACAATAAATATGAATAACCATCTTAGTGGTATTTTCAACCTTCACGAAATGGTATTCTGCAATTCCCCAGACCTATTCTTGACAGGCATAGATGACCCAACACAATCACTTCACGATAAAATTTCTGGGTTTAATATTTAAAAGTGTCAAGAAAGGGTACTGCAAATTTTTGCCAATATTTGCTAAACCATTATTGTAATAAATATTTCATGATAAGAATCTATCAACACATTTTATGATGGAGACAGTAAAACTGCCATTAGGCTTTGAACATAAGGAATGGTAACGAAAGTAACCCATCATTTACAGATTTTACTTCAGCTGTTTGTCGCTTAGATTATTCTTCACACAATTATTTATTGTTAGTCAACTAACTGCACACACTAGCAGCACATATACCACCTTGCGTGCCCTCAGGGTTCATCTCTGACTCAATGTGGTACGTTCGGATTTGTACACATCTTTCCGTTTGCCATATGTCTTGCCTATATTGTGAGTAAAGCTATTCACTGAAATATCATAAAGTGTGTTTGAGAATCAGAGTTCATCTTGGCCCTTTTGCCTTCATCTGTGATAAACTGTAATGTGAGTGTTGAGAGTGTAGATTTGGTGAAGTGTTTTGGTACAGGGGTCGAGCCGGCAAACGATATGTTAGCTGACAAGACAGAACAGTGAACTTCAGGGTTATACAGAGAAAATAGACCAAGAAAACAAACCAAGAAGTAATCTCTGGTGTACGAGGTGTTAAAAAAACAAATGATTCGTTGGTAAGATCATGTGACGACCAAGAATAATTCTGAACAAGGAGATACACCGCATGTTGAAAGGTAGTTGCTGTGGTGAGTCGACGTGCCGTTGCGTGTCAGTGGATCCGCACATGGGCCATCTGGAGTGTTTGTCGGGTCGCGGGCGTTTTCTGCTATCTCGCCTCGCAGTAATGTGAGCCGCATAGACTGTGGAATTCGTACGGTAACCCGATCAGACCAACGTGTGCTATTTGGGGTGCCGGGTTTTCTAACTGCAAACCGGCCTTCAAGACGAGCTTCGATGTCTACACTTCCATTGTACCTGCCTGGGGACTTGTGTTTAGAAATAAGTCTGATCTGCTGAACTCTGGTGAACATTCTTCAGTAGTAACCTTCTAGTGACAAACATTTGCATCAGTAATTCTAATGAATTTCCCAAACCCCGGATGGCGACCATTGTTGACTTTCGAATCTGTGAGAAACCTTACTTAGTTCACAGCAGTATACCAGTACGTTCCTTCCACGGTCTAAATTATTCCTATCATCTCTGCTAAGTCTTCAAGTAATAATCAGATACAAAAGAGCACCTTCTGAAGTCTGTGGCAGAGTAGCGACAACTTGTGAGGACTAACAATAAGTTAATGGCTGGAAACATTAAATCCCACCACTCAAGATTCATCGTTACGAAATGGTTATTTTCCCTGTCCTTCCTTATTAGCATCCATTTGATTCACTCGCAATGATATTATTATAGGCTACAGAGATGGTGGTACCTGAATACAGCTAGCCACATCTTTGAGGTGTTTATGCAGAAGCGTCTGTTTGCGATCGGGACTGATCAGTCTGAGGTCGACTCGGCCGACGAGGAACAGCATCGTACGATTGTCCGACGAGGCCTGCAACATTTACACGAAAGAAGTCAATAAAATTAAGAGAGAAGCAAAAGCAAGTCATACTAATAATTATTATTTAATAAATACAGCAATAAAACTGTTGTTGGATATTATTTTATTTTTCGGACGCGTTTCGCCTCTCGTCGAGGTATCTTCAGAGTACACTGGTTTTCTGTAATATGTGATTAGCTTTAACCTTTTTTTGTTTGTTTGTTTTTGCATATACTGAAATTATTCTTATATACAGTTGTATTGACGTATTTGCTAAATAATATGGAAACAGCATGCTGGTTGATGTCACAGGCGACCAACCACCATACCTCAAAATGTAAATGTAAGTTATAATACGAATCCTATCTTATTATACCTATATAACTATGTAAACAAAACATTCTGCATGATAATTCCGAAACTGATATGTAACATACATCATATCATGCTTCCTACGTATAAGAATAATTTCGTCATATGTAAAAAAAATTAAAAAAAGGTTAAAAATAATCACATACTAAAGAAAAACAGTGTACGCTGAAGATACCTCGACGAGAGGCAAAACGCGTCCATGAAATAAATAATATCCAATAACAGTTGTAATGACGTATTTATTAAATAATACTTATTAGTTTAAGAAGCAACTGTAGAACAAATGGCCTACAATAATCACATGAAGCAAGTGATGTTTAGTTAAATACTTCTGTGTGTTTTTAGTTTTGGTTGTGTACAGTCATTTTCTTGTTGCAAAACTCTTTAGAAACTCTAGTACAGTTTCCTCCTTATTTGAATCTGTATTCAATTCATAATCCAGTTTCTTTAATCAAGTAATTAGTGTGAAATGTAAAACTGAAATTTTGCTGTCTAATCATAGTCTGCCTTCAAACATGATTCAGAAAAAAACTTATTCACTATTTATTTAGAATTTATGCAGAAAATTATAAAGGGAAATATCATGCAGTAACAATGATAAACAAAACACACTGAACCCAGAAACTATGAATGAGATATCCAGACTAAAATCCAAGTTCTGAAGTCTGGAAAGTTGAGAATAATCACATTTTTATTATAATGATAGATACTATGACAAATAACCAAGGAACAACATAATTTCTCCACAATATACAAATGTGGTTTTGATAGTTTGGCTATTTCTTTTACATATCCCTCATAATTATGAAGGATGAAGAATGTTAGACTAATAAATATCTAGCAATTGTGACATAATTAATGTATATGCAAAAAACACTACTAGTCAAGTATCTTCTCATGCAGAGTGAGCAGTTAATTAATTAGCAAATGACAATACACTTATCAAAGTCCTAATATGATTCAACTTAAAACCTGTTGATAGTCCTAGCTGACGGAAGAAAAAACTACGCTCCGCATGCAAATATCAGATACAGAAACATTTTTTAATAGCAGGCAGCCAAAGAAATGTTGTCTATTTCCTTGTTACAGTGATCAGCTCAAAAAAGTAACAGTTACATTACAGGAAGCAGCATAAACTTCTTACCGTGTGCTCGTATTTCCTGAGTTCCCGCGCACTCCCAGTCGAAGCAGCTCTGGTCCTCATGGGTTCCATCGGGGGCCTACCACAACAACACTGCTCTCATTGTGTAGACAACAAAATCATGAATGCATACTTCTACTATCATAAATACCATTTCATGCCATTAATATACACTGAAGCAGTAGTGGATCCAGGATTTTGGTTTGGGGGGAGGAGGCTTGACTTGGGCCAGGTTGGCTTTATAGGAGGGGGGAGTGGGAAAGGGGGGGGGTAGATGATAGAAAATCTCAAGTGACCTTGCCACCCTTGTAAGAACACAGTGGCACGAGCCGTGTGCCACCATCAATATCCACCTCATACACTATACATTTGACAGACAAAACATACACTTATCACACACACACAAAACACATTTCACACAAAATTGTTACACTTTACTTCCCCTATTAGTATATAGTAAGACCCAGAAATGAGTATAAAATGTTTGACATCAGCAACGGAATGTAGCCGTAAAATCGAAGCGCTAAATTTGACCATGCGCTGATGAATAAAACTCGTCATAGGCAGCCAATCCCAAGTGTTGGGAGCAGGCGGTAAAGACGAATGTAATGTTGCCACAGATATGTTAAACGTAGATTGCACACACACTGCACCTTACCTATAAGGTATTATAGAGGTCAACTTGCTGTATTCCTGAGAAATAGAAATGAACATTTCAAAATCTTAGCAGACTGGAGACAAGTAGGAGTACAAACTCAGTGGTTGGCAATTTCGTGAAGTGTCGCTTACCTGGCTACATTAGGAAAATCTGTGAGGAAAATAAATGATTTATAAGTCAGCAGCATGGATACAGAAGAGTTTATCTGTGTGAAATTCTGTTATAGAAAATATATTCTATATAAAATGGACAAGGGGACCTGGTAGATAATGTGGTATAATTCTTAAAGGTAGGAAGCATTTACTCATAGAGACAAAGTGTTCAAACACCAAAATTGAGTAATAAGAATTATGTGTGGGATTAGCAACAGAACTTCATGTACAGAGCTGTTCAAGAAGTTAGGGATTTTAGCATTGGTGGTCAAGTATATATACACATTAAAGTCCTTAGTAGTCACAAATTATACTTTGTTTGAAAAAAGTAGTAAAATACACAATTACGGCACTAGAAGTAAAAATTAGAAAAGGGGGCGCAATATTCGGGGATACATATCTTCAATCAGCTCCGAACACATATTTAAATGTCTAGCAGATGATAAGATTAAATTCAGGAAAAAAATTGAAAGAATTTTTAATTGACAACTACTCCTCGAAGGATTTATTTCTACGGTATCTACAAAATAAACTGCCAGTAGTTTGTGTAAATGTAATTTACATAATTAATTTACAATATATGCTATGACTGTACATCTCCTGGTGTATGTATTATTTTGTTATGCAATTGTTTACGGTACCATGTAAGCTATGACTGTACATCTCCTGGTGTATGTAATATTTTGTTATGCAATTGTTTATCTGTAAATTGGCAACTTTCCACATCCCACAGAGCCAGTCTCTTATATTGGGATCAATGAAAAATGAATGTGTTGCATTGTAAAGAATTTAAGTGGGTAATGGAACATCAAGGGACATGGAATTTAGAATAAGTGTTTCAGAGGGTAGGTTATTAGTACCTACTATTAAGGCTAATTATTCTAATGAATCGTTTGCAGATATGTAAAAGTATTACACTGAGAGAGGAGTGTGTGCTTATGCAGGGTATCTATTTAGGTGAAAAAACGGAATGAATATGAATGCCAATAAGGTAATCGACAAGAAAATAACGTTTTTTTATGATTATTCAGTAGAAAAGGTTATCAAACAAGTAAAATGTAAATACCTGCAATGTGAGGTAACAGTAAGCTAAACTGGGAAGGATACATTGGGAGAGGTACAGAGTGTCGCATTTGCTGAACGAGGCAATGAGAAAATGTGCCAGGGAATCAAACACGAACACACTTCACAGTATTCTTGTATAAATCTTATGCATGACAAGTAGGTAGAATTTTTGGAAGGTAGATGTGCATTTCAGAAAAAGAATGTAGAAATTCTTGCCCACAGAAAAGGATAAGGTTAATGAACTTGACGCCAGGAGAGAACTTGGGGCTTTGGTGAATGAAGGCAGTTGTGGGGACGGAGGTTTTACAACGGCTCGTGGTGGTGGCTGGTGATAGGTTTTGGCCCAACTGCCTCTATTTGGAGTAACAGATGGGTTTATTTTTCCTATACTTGCTTACAAATAATTTATTTGTGTATTGTGCTATAATCTTGTTTTGATACCATTTTCCAAGGTTTATTTCACATTATGCTAATCTGAATCCATATTCACATATACGAAGCGGTACCCAAAATTACCAAAATTATTTTTTAAAAGCTATGTATTTTAATTTTTTTTACAAAACAACCTTATCCCCTTCAAAATACTCTCCATTGCAACTAATAAATTTGTCCCATCGGTGCTTCCACTGATCAAAACAGTTTCCGTAGTCATCTTTAGAAATGGCTGACAGCTCCTCCCTCATTTTTTCTTGACTCTTCAGTGTTGTGAAATCGGTGTCCTTCGACATCCCTTTTCGTGCGTGGAAAAAAGAAAAAGCCGCACCGAGCCAGGTCGGGCGAGTAAGGTGCGTGGTTCAATTTCGAGCTGTTGTTTCAAAGCACGACATGTTTCAATTCGACGTTTTTTTATTATTATCAGTCAGAGCCCGAGGAACTAACATGGGAGCGACCCTTTTCATTCCCAAATCTTTAGTGAAAATTTGCTAAACTGAGCTTCAAGATAACCCATTAATCTCCGACAGTTGATCAATTGTCTGTCGACGGTCCGAGAACAGAAGCGCTAAAATTTTATCAACATTTTCTTCAATCAGGGCAGTTGATGGACCTCCAGAACAAGGTTTGTCATCAATCAACATTTTTAAACTGAGCGAACAATACATACACTCGAGTTTTTCCCATAGCGTCACATTTGCATGCTCTTTTCAACATTAAGACGGTTTAGACTGAGTAGAAAATAAAATTTCACAGCTGCATGTTGTTCACTTAAGCTTCCCTTCATCAAAAATGAAACAATAACAAAACAGCGCTAGCAAAACAATCACTGCATATTAACAGAATGCAGGTGGCACTGAACCAACAATGAGTTGCGCTGTAAACGCCTAGTGGCAGAAACGCGTACTAAACGTGCTCCACCCACAGAGATGCTATTCCGGTTATTTTTGGGTATTCCTTTGTACATTGTGAGGAAGGTGAAAGATAAGTGATACTCACAAGTTTTTGAGCAATTGTGCAGAATTCCAGCACTTGGAGTCACTGCTATGGTTTCAGTGGAACCCCTCAAGGGACTGCTTGGCGTCGGGTGAGCAGCCGTCACGTTAGAAGACGTAAGAGACTCTGTGGAACCTGTAGAGTCCTGAAAAACAGAAATGCTAACTGGAACAGGTAAGACCATTAAAACCGGGGTGGTTAGGGTTACGAAGAACTGCCTATATGAAGGCAGCAATTTCCTTGACAACTGTTAAAGAGCTCGTATGAAATGTTCTGTGATTTCCTGCCACCATCATCATGTGTTCCAGACAGTCACTTTCCATGGATCCCGGTAGAAGACACCGACTCCTTCAGACCGAGTCAATTTACAGCAAATTCATTATACAAGGTCTTATGATTTTTTTAAAAAAAATTAGTAGGCTTTATAAACAAAATTTATTTTTATTTACTTGGTACACTCGTTCCTGAAGTTCGTTGCAACTGGCAGCCATTTTGAATGTTTAGTTTAGTCAAAAAGGTTAAATGTGTTTTGGTGTGTTCAGTGATTTTGCACTTTTTTTTTAAAAAAATGCAATAAATAATTTGTATAAAATTTTGCTTCAAAAATGGAAAAAAGCGGAGTGCGCATTTGAAATGTTGACAGTAGCTTTTGGCGAATCTACTAGAGTAAAACAATAGTTTATAAGTGGTACAGACGTTTGAAAGAGGGCTAGGAAGACACTTAAGACGACAACTGGTATGGATCCCGCAACACATCAACAACCTCGAACATGTGGGAAAAAAAATTATTCCGGAAAAATCGCGGTATCACTATTAGACAGGCTGTTGGTGATGTCAGCATATCATTTGGCTCATGTCAAGCAATTTTTTTGGATTTTTTGGGCATGAAATATGTCGCAGCAAAGTTTCATTCAAAATTGTTGAATTTTGACCGAAAACAACATAACATAGACTTCATTCAGGAATTGCTGAATGAAATCAACAATGATCCAGAACTTCTTAAAATGATCAGAACAGGTGACGAAACATGGGCGTACGGGTATGACATCCGAAGCAAGGCCCAATTGTTCCAATGGAAGCTGACTGAAAAGAGAAGACAGGAAAAAAATTCAACAAGTTTGATCAAACGTGAAGCTTCTCCTCCCTGTTTTCTTTGATTTCAATGGCACTGTGCATCGTGAATAATTCCTACGAAATGGCCGTACTGTTCCTCAGAATACTACCTTGAAGTTGTGCGCCATTTGATTGAAGCAATCCGTCAAAAATGTTCAGAACTGTGGCAGAACCACTCGTGGAAATTACGTCACGGTAACGCTTCCACTCGCACCTCTTCGGGTGTTCGTGTTGTTTTGCCTCAGACCAGACACGGCCTCCTCCAAGTTCCTGTGATTACCGACACTGAAAAGAACCTCACTGATGATATAAAAACAAAATTGACGAAGGAGCTGAATACTATACTGAACAGTGAACACCATAAGTGCTTCCACAATTGGAAAAAGCACTGCTGCAAGCATATTTTATCTGAGACAGGATTACGCTAAAGTGGACAAAATTGATTCCAACTAACAAATACTCTTCAAGAAAAACAAAATTCCAATTATTTTATGATCAGACCTCACATAACAAGACATATGCAACAGAAACTGTATTAAAAGACATGTCTATTAATTATAACAATTACAGTTATACATGATACTGCAAATTACTGAGATTTTAATTCTAACTTTCTCAATCATAGCAATGAGACACTAGACAAGAAAGCCTTAATTTTGTAAATTTTCCAACAGGGATACAAAATAATAGAAGGACTGCAATTGATCATTTTTATCGATATTTCTCAAAGTAATAACTACAGCACACTTTCAGTAACAAATGGTATCTCTGATCATGATGCCCGGCTACTTTGTGTCAGGTCTAGTACCACTGAAAAACAGATAAAGAAAAGCTTAGTACACAGAAGAAATATTCATGAAAATAATATAAAACCTTTCACAGATTCCTTAAATAATAAGACATTGTCAGAAGTGTAAACTTCACAGGGTGTTAATCCAAAATTTGATTTCTTTCTGAATATATTTCTAACACTTTTCAAAGAAATTTTTCTAAAAAGAAAGCTGTCAACACTAAACACTGAACTGGGTAAATGAAAGATTACAAAGGGTACTAGAGTATCTAGTAAAACGAAGAGGGACATTTGCATAAAAGTAAGAGAACCACATCACAATACACTGAAAGCTCATTATAAATTTTATTTTAAAAAACATACTAAATATAGTATATATATTTCTGTATCAATGAAAATGGCGATTTCAGGCAATAAAATGAAAACTTATGGAATAAAAGCTGAAACAGGAAAATATGTTAATCACTTAGATACATAAAAATAGAACAAAATGCAACTGTGCAGAGTGATGTAAGGTAATATTGTAAAATATTTAACAAATATTTTACTTCAGTTCTAAAGCGAGTTGGCAAACAAAAAAAGAAAAGAAAACATAGGTCCTTCACATTGCTTTCCCAAATAGATTCGTGGAGATGCAATTGGTGCCAGTAACAGTATCAGAAGTAAACTCGTGAAGCAACTAAAACCAAAAAATTCTTACAGCTATGGCAATATTTCAGATAAATTACTGAAAAGATGTTGAGATTGTATCAGACATGTACCTGCTCACTTTTGTAATGAGTCTTTAATGACCTTCCTGGAAACCTAACTGACAGCTTTAAAAGTCATCTGTTTCCAAACACACTAACCTGACTGTTAAGTAACACCAAACAGTAATCTAGAAATTAATGCAAATGAAGTAGCAAACTGGTTCAAGGCAAACTAGTTAAAACTAAGTTTTGATAAAATATGTTAAATTAGGTTTAAAACAAAAAAATTTGTACAGCAGAATATAGATATAAATTACAAAAATGAAACAATTTTGGCATTCGGACAGATGAGAAACTCAGTTGGAAAGAACATATCACATTACTATTGAAGCTAAGTGGAGCCATCTTTGCAAAAAGAACACTTTGTCTAACAGGTGATATAGAACTAAATCCTTCGATCTCAAACGCCCGGAACCGCACTAAAACACGCTTAGAATACCAAGTGATCATAAACAAAACGGTGGAGTGTGGCATTTCAAAACAGTAAACCCAAATTCGAAGAGGTTAGTACCATTTTTTGAGAGGTATAAAAATTCACGCAATCCTGACTTTCTGTAACAATGTTGACATAACGTAGTGCACTGGAGTAAGAGACTGAAGGAGGCAAGCTTCAATTCATATTTTTCACTTTCTAAACCACTTTTAAATGACACTGAAAAAATTAAACTGCTTAAATTTTGTAAGGAGTCTTTAGCATGGTACAAACAAGATTGAGAAATGGGTTTTTCCCCTGTGAAGTGTCATTTTGAGCTATTCTCTTAAGGTAACATATGAGTTCTTAGGACAAAAACTGAATAGTAAAGTAGCAATCACATTCATAATGGACCAGATAACGGTGAGAAATACCAGTGCCAAGCGGGCAGATATTCCTGTCTGGTATAAACCCGTCTAAAGTTAGTTTTTAAGGTGTTGCAAGTTAGAATAGTTGGAACATTTGTAGACATTTGTACATAGTGCTTTTGTATGAAGTCTGATGTCTTTGGAGAAAAATAAACTTGAAAGTGATTTTTCTTGAACCAATTATTTCATTTTAAATGAGACACCTATCGAGATCCTTTGCTGTGGGCATGACTTTCTGCAGTTCTTCCCTGAAATTAGTGCACTTCCCAAAATCGCACCCACTGCTTCAGTAGACCTCCCAACCTGAATATCATCCTGTTCCACAACTATTAACCTCAACAGGGATCTTTCCCCTGTAAGAGACTTCCAGCAAAACGTGCAGGATGCACGGAGCCACCACTATATACTCTAACCCCCATCACGGGAGAATCGTTTCCTATAACGGGACTCGCTACCTGTGCAACCACTCCCTTAAGCTACCAACTCACCTGCCTCTTACGTCGGTCTTACCACTCAACAACTATCCTACAGGATGAATGGCCACAGGCAAACAGTTTATACTTCCAACCCAGACCATCCAGTGACATTCACGACAACTCACACGGTTCTAATAACTTCAACAACTGTATCACGGTTAGCGCCGTTCTAGATTTTCCGAACACCACCAGATGTGAACTTGCCTGTCAACTTACCCTAGACAACAGACACACCCCTGGCTTAAACCTATGCTAAACCTGTCACTATCTTTCAATTCTGTATTAAGTTTTTTCATACATCTTTCTACATACATATATATTTTTAATATATTTTTACATCTTTCCAGTTTTATTATACTGTGGACTTCTAGAAGGCTTACAATTCTATTGACCGCCAAACACTCTTAACAGTGCTATGAGAGCGTGGTGTAGATTATAAAACATGCACCATCATCAAACAAATTCTCACAGACACCTCTTCCAAAGTGAAATTCAGAGGAGAAGTGTCCCGGAGTTTCAGCATCACAACTGGAGTAAGACAAAGAGATATCCTCTCACTCACTGTGTTCAATCTGGTGCTCGACAAAGTCATCAGAACCTGGGAACTTCCACTGAACAATACCGGAATCAAACCAGTCACCATTGGAGCCGGACCACGAATCGTCGAAATCAGGAGCCTGGCTTTTGCAGTTGACATCGCAATCCCAACCGATTTCTAAGGACGCTGTCACTGCTGTTCAAACCCTACACAAGATACAAGAAAAGACAGGACTACAGATATCATACAAAAGAGAAAGTAACTTCGAGAGTGGGCACCCCGGGAAAGCCCCGTTGACGAGCGTCCGTGGCAAGAATGGAAAAGTCCAACGATTCCGGTACCTTGGTGAATGGGTCCACCCCAATGGTAGAGATGGGCTGAACTCAACACAGCGTATCAGCTGTCGCGAAAACATTACTACAAGAAGTGCATTTCAAAGAATGCTAAAATCTGTCATTAACAAAACTTTTGTCAGACCTAAGTTCTTACATGCTGCGCAGACCTTGCTGATGAACATAAAAGGCACCACAGACGATCTGTATAAAGCCGAAAGATGTATCCTGAGGAAAATTCGTGGGCAGAGTGCTCCCTAATGGAACCTATCGACTGAAAGCGAACCGCAAACTGTACCGACAGTTGGTGACGGCTAACGCTGGTATGTGACGTAGGTGGCTGAAGTTTTACGGGCACATCCTGAGAATGGACATCAACAAGCTTACCGAGAAGGTCTTCTTACTTATCAAAAGCTATAAGACAGGAAGCACGTGGCTCAATGATATGGCCTGCGCTGGTATTTCTGACACTGATATTGCAGATAGTTCCAAGTTTTGTAGTACGGTTACCTGCTGGTCACCTCCACTAAACCTCGGAAACCCGTCTCACAGGAGAGAACGGTAAAATTATTACCTGGACTTAAAAGTTGGGAACAAAGGCGAGCATCAAGAAAGGAATACTTACAAGCGCTCCATAGAGGGCTTGAATCAGTAATAATAATATACCCCTTTTGCCAATCAAAACAATATTATATGTTTTTAAAAAAATTTATTTTAGTATTCGTTGCAGAGATTATTTTGTTCTACATTTATCGCTGATCCACCTTCTCCCCATACTACCGCCTTATTCGACACCACCCTGCGAGTTTCACCCTTTGTTCGATTGATGTGACACGTCAGGATTTGGTTACATATGCCTCACGTCACAAATGACTAGGTTTCTTACCAAAATACTGTGAAGTTTGTAAGTTGTTTGTGTGTGTGTGTGTGTGTGTGTGTGAGAGAGAGAGAGAGAGAGAGAGAGATAGATTTTCACTGTCCTATCTTATTTTAAAAGTGAAACAGGAAAACATGCTTAAGATACTGGGACTGCAAGTATAACAGACAACCTAATAGTTTCAAAGTGGAAATAACCACTTTGTCTCGACAAAACAAGGAAAAAACAGATAATATTACCAGTTTTGTTATTGAAATTGGAACCAGGAATCAATATTATATAGCTTACCAAGTGTTTCAGCACAAAATATATTTTATTTATGAAAATGAGCCAGGTAAGTTATCAAAAACTAAGTCATAATAATGTGCTGGATATAGTATCATAGAGCTTAGAGACTGCTACCTGTGAGCTGTATTCCTCCTCCTTGCTCAGCTTCACCATCACCCCGGGAGAGCTCTGCTGTTTCTGTGGTCCGCTCTCGCAGGAACTCTCACCTTCGTTACAGTCGCTGTTGGGGGCACCACAATCGCTGCCACCGTTTTTGGCGGTCGCGACTCCACCGCTGTTGACTCCGCCAACGCCGGCTTTGGCGTCACACACCGCCACATTATTGTTATTGTGTTTCTTGCCGACACTGTCGTTTGAGGTAGGAGTCTGAGAGCAATTATTCACGATGCAATTTGTTTTCAGTCGCTCTTTTTCCGCTTCGTGGGCACGAAATTTTTCTAGGGCATCGTCGATGAAGGAATCGGGTACCTTTTTATGGGACACTTTTATCTTTCCAATATAAAGCACCTGCAACGAAAGAAGAAAATTTCAATTGTACCTACTAATTCTAAAGTGTACTTCATAAAGCTAGTATAAAACCAGAGAGAATAAGTAACGCAAAATCAAATACATAAGAAAACACATCAGCACATAATCTTTAAATTTAAACGCACAGTGGAAAATTAAATCAGACACATGTAACATATATTTTACACAAGTTAAAAAATTCCTACCTCAAAAGCAAGTACTAGTGACTGGATCATTTATATTTAATGTTAAGGTATTACCCAAGCCCAATTCACTTTCTTGGGTAACTATGGATAAACAAACTATAGGTTACAAGACAGCTTCCAGTCCCGGCCTTTCGCACGCAACTTCAAAATGTTTCTGCTCAATCACAAGGTGTTGTCCGTGGGTAAAAGTGTACCGGTACATGATTATACGGTATAAACGGTAGTCACTAGGGGGTTGCTGGGAGATAATTTGACATATCTTTTATAAACAACCATTCTGGGAATACAACATCTGGAAGGCCATATCGACAACCAGGCCCAGGTCTCAAGAATACTGGGCCCGAGCACTGCAGCGAAATGGAATCACGTAAGAGATCTTGGTGCACAGCATAATTCAATTATTACTTGCTGTTACGTGAAGACATGAGAGTCATGTAATAATGAGATTCATTATTTTACCTTAGATGCAATAATAATTCAGACACATGTATTGTGAGTTACTTTCAGAAATAAAAATCTGGACAATATAATCAGAGTACAGAATCCAGTTTCCTCAGAAGATATCAGACAGCTGAACACTAAATTAGAATTTTAAGGAAATCCTAACTGCTACTAAAAATGATGACAACAGAATTGATAAACACAATGAATGGCGTTTCTTGGAGAGGCGCAGTGTAGGGAATCGTTGATTTTTTTTTTTTTTACTGCTTTACGTCTCTTGAGGTCTTTAGAGACAGGAAAGGATGGGGAGCAAGGAATGGGAAGGAATTCGGCCATGGCCTTTTGAAGGAAGCATCCCGGCATTTGCCTGGAGTGATTTGGGAATCCATGGAAAACCCAAATCTGGATGCCCGGACGGGGATTCGAACCGCCGTCCTGAATGCGAGGCCAGAACGCTAACCGTTACACCGCCATGCTCGGTGGGAATCGTAGAGTATGACTTAGTTCACAGCTGATCGTGACTAAGTGAACACCGATGACACAATGTTCATCCAAACACGGCACATGTGAGCTGTCTGCACGATACTGAGGTACTCCCGTGAACAGCAAGATCCCCAGACCTGCTCCAGTAGAACATGTGTGGGACCAGCTCGTACGTCAACTCCGTCCTGGTGCCAGTATCCAGGATACCTAGGACCAGTCACAACAAATGTGGGCCAGGTCGACGCCATTTTATGCATTCAAAACGTATAAAACTATCACTATTTTGTGTACATAAGTTGTAAAATCTCTACATGAAGTTAACAAAAGTTGGCAAAATTCCCCTACAGTGATTTTGAGACATTTCCTTTTCTGGCTTAACCTCGCATGGGAGGCGCGACTCCACTGTCAAAGCCATGCCGTGCCCACATCGCAAGCACCATCTGGTTTCACGCAGACTAGCATTCGCCAATAATCTTAAATTGCACTTCTTTACTCAACACTAAAAATAATCTGTACAGTGTATGATATGTGTGAGAAAAGTAATGGGGCTGATTTTTTACTAACCAAAGTTTTTATTTTTTTCAGACAACAATATTATCCATTCAATTTAACTGCTTAACGTTTCTTAACAACGAGGTCTTTAGAGATGGGAAAGGATGGGGGGCAAGGAATGGGAAGGAATTCGGCCATGGACTTTTGAAGGAAGCATCCCAACATTCACCTGGAGTGATTTGTGGAAACCATTGAAAACCCAAATCTGCATACCCGGACGGGGATTCGAACCGGCGTCCTCCCGAATGCGAGGACAGAACGTAACCGTTACACCGCCATGCTCGGTTTATCTCCTTCAAAGTAGTTCCCTTGGGCAGCTATACACCGGCGGAGTCGTCGTTTCCACTCTTGGTAGCAGCGCTGGAAGGCTTCAACTGGTAGGGCTGTTAACTGGTCGGTCACAGTCTTTAGAATGTTCTCCAGAGTTCCAAAATGACGTCCTTTTAAGACATGTTTCAATTGTGGGACAAGGAGTTAAATCAAGTGAATAGGGAGGTTGAGGAACAACAGGAATGCGTTTTGAGGTCAAAAATTCACTGATGGAACAAGCCGTGTGACACGGGGCATTGTCATGATGAAGCATCCACTTGTCTGCAGTGTCTGGTCTCACATTAATCACTCTTTCCCTGAGCCTTTCAAGGACACCTTTGTAAAACACTTGGTTGACAGTTTGCCCTGGAGGAACAAATTCTTCATGGACTATACCCAGTAGCGGTACCAGGATTTTGGTTCGGAGGGGGGGGGGAGGCTTGAATGGATTTTGTTTGGGGGAGGGGCTTGAGGTGATTTAGTTTGGGGGGAGGGTAGCTTGAGTTGGTTAAGGGTAGGCTTTATAGTCATGTATTCAAGCCACCATTACAAGATCAGTAGGGCTAAAAAAAGATCTCCAAATCTCAAAAATTACGATGTCGGGAGTGGACATACCCCCTAGCCCCCTCCCCCCCCCCTGGATCCGCTACTGAAGATACCCCTACTGTGAACCACTCAACGTTTTTGGCAGTTTTTGAAGTTGAAGGTCTCCCTGAGCGAGGTTGAACTTCAACGTGTTCCCGGCCTTAGAAAAATGATTTATGCCAGTGGAAAACTTGTGCTCTTGATAATCAATGTTCCCCACAGGCCTGTTGCAACTTTTCAAAAATCACACTCGGGAGTTCCCTAAGTTTAACACAAAGCTTGATTGCACAACGTTGCTCTAAAATCCATTGCTTCATTTTCGTAACATGCAACAGAAACACAACTTCACTGATGGCGCTGTCAAAAATGACGAGTTGGCTGAACGGAGTTGAAACTCGGGCCGAGCATGTGGAAGGGATGAACAAAGCGGTCTATCACTGACTGGTAGACGCAGCGTTGCCAGATCGTTCGCAGTGTTGCCAGTCTCATTACTTTTCTCACACACCTCGTATCGTGGGAAAACTCTAAAAGCGACCGGTTTCAGCAGATGGCGAATACTTTACACTATCATGTCGCAGAGAGTGGCTTTACCTCGAAGTAGTGCGAGGTGTTTGGCGATATGTCCGCGGCGAGGGCGGCGGCGCTGCTGTAGGACCTCTCCTTGACCGCGGCCGCCACCGCAGGGTCCTTGGACTGTTCGCGCATCGCATTGAAGAGCTCCACCACCTGCAAACAGTGTGACAAAACATCGTGATATATCGCATAACAGGCTGGTACGGTACAAACCGAAGTGATTCGAAACTAGGGCACAATTTCAACAAGACAGGATCTGATCAGGGCCGGCGGATAATGTGGGTATGGTGGGTAGCAGTACCCACCCGGGAAATTCCGGGTGGGTATTTCACCCACCCGGAATTTGAGAGTTCATAGGCGAAAGAATTGAGAGAAAGAAAGAAATAGAGAGCAGAGCAGCTAAGCATGTTAGTTTCATTCTTCAAAATGCGTATATAATAGCCTGTGTGCCCACAGCACCATTAGCGACGCGCTAAATCCCTTTGATGTTTCAATAGAGACCGCCACCCGAGATGTCGCCTACTGAGCAAACTATCTTGTGAGTGAACGCAAGAAAATAGTGTACGTCCAAAGCAGTCGTGTGTGAAAGCTGCATTAGTGTATTTCGAAGGCGTTTCGGCTAATTCTAAAAAAAAAAAAAAATAAAATAGATAAATTCGTAGTGAGGCTGAACAGGAGAAACGAATTGAGTCTAGATAATGCTAGAAGACAGCAGAAAGGGAGGATAATTTACATCGCCCTTAGACGAATGATCCACTGGAACCTTAAAAGATGGCCTTGTTCAGTCAGCTGACAGTCAAAATCGTGAAAGTAAGTAAAAGTAAAATTCTTATTCTTGTTCTTCACTCTATACATAAATACGTGCGCATGTAATGAATATTCACGTGTATGTACTAGAGATGTAACGGAAGCGACATTATGGAAAGCGGAAACAGAAGCCTAAGTTGTATGAAAATATGATTTAGTGTCTAGTTACTTCTATTTAATAAAAATGACAAGTGGAATAATGTTTATTTTAATAATCAAATCAAACAGTAACTGACTTTGAAGTAGTAGTTTTCTAATTACTATAATTAATATTCGAAAGCTATTTATTTTTAAAAACAACGCTTAGCAGCCTTTTCTCATTTTTAATTTTTCCTTCCCCCCCTCCCCTCACCCCCATACACACAAATTAAACCTTCTTTCGCTGAACAATTTTTCGCAAGACACTGCTAGGCGGGGCTGACAAAAACCTGGGGACTAATGGAAACAACATAGAATATTTGTGATCGTTCATTTGCCATCACTTAAGAGGATCTACTTTTAATGGCAGTCCTTTTTGCTTTTACTACTTGACTAGAGTGATATTGGTAATTTTTTTTTCGTGTAACTTAAGATCTACATTTAATTTTTCAAACGTTTTAAATTCTTCTGGATGGATGGATTTCAAATTGCTTTTTAAAGCAATGGTGGTACGTTCTTTCAGAGAACATTATTTTTTACCTAATGTACATTTTGCCCCAGATTCAGTTTTTGTACACAAATATCTAAATAGGACTTAGTTTTGGTTTCATTTTGAGACACGCTACTATCATATAATAAAACATATACCTAAGAGGCCCACAGACGACCAACTTGATTGCCAAGCTTTGTAGTGAACTTAATTGGCAACCAAGTTGAACATATAAACATCACGTCCGCGGTCCGAGTACGTGTCATCAGGTTTATTTGCTGGATGTTTTCTCTTGCCACTCTCTATTATTTTGTATGGCGGATTTAAACATTTTGGCTATAGTAGAGCGTAGTTTGTGAAAAATGAGTGACTGAGCATTGCAGTTATTGGTTTTAAGAGAGTTGTGTGAAGATGAGGTGATCCTGCTGGTCTCAGAGGAATGGTATCAAAACTGCACAGATTTCTCCGTTAAATTTTTAGTGAGGGAGATACACGTCACTAAACCTGACTGGCCAATAAAACCTATTATGAATTGTAGGACAAATTGCGAAAGTTTATTTAAAAGGACACCAACATGAGGATTTTATTGCTGTGAACGAATGGTCTTTTGCAACCCCCATACTTTTAGCTAGTGGTCAGAGCGTCGAGGATTTAAAATTTTTCACCGCTATATCGCCACAAATTCTTGGAACAAAGAGACTTGTAGTGTTATGAACAAAGTTTTATTAGAAATTTTAATCACCTGGTAACGTAGCGAAAAGTGAGTGGAAGTAACATGCCATGTTACTCTCTTTAGCTCCGGCTCCAAACCTTTAGCTCAGTTCTATGTTTTTCAATTGTCTCCGGTAGCCAGTTCTAATATTTCTGATTCTTTTCTTAAAAGTATCAACATTCGTATTTAGCCCAATTTTTTGGAAAAGAACAATGAATTTTTTTCACGCATTCTTCTTTTTGTTGCGATCCTTGGAAACTTGACGTTCAAAAACTTGGGCAGTTCTCTTAGCGCATCAAAAAATTCACCCAGATTAAAATGTTTGGTATTCTTGCCATATTCGAAAAACAATATTTGACCTCAAACAGTAGTCTAGTATTGCAAATAAACGAAAACGTACAGTAATCGAAAACAATAACATTGACAGAACAGTTCGAAGTTAAACGACTGATGCTGAAAACTGTGTTGTAAACTTCCCCACAGACGCTACAAAAAGGTCGCCCACCAAATACGAAAGTTTTTGATCCCAGTTCTAACCGGATCTCAACATGTCAACCATCAACCTACTTATAGACGTTCAACACGGCATCAAAGATGGAAACAAAGTTGATCGTTAGGGAACTCCTTTAAATGTACACTACACGATGCGTGTAATAATTATAAAAAAAGGAACCCTCACCGATACGTCACCACTCCGACCTATTGTCGGCGCTCACTCATACGAAGTTAGCTCAAACAGCACCGTAGTACCCAGTGAGTCAGTGACATCAGTTCTATTTAATCTGATTTACTTTTTGGTTTCGCTACAAAATGTGCAGAAGCGGAAACAGAAGCTAAGCTCCAGATCTTGTGGAACATCGGGACTTGAGGAAGCAGAAGCAAAAGCAGAACTCCGTTACATTACCAGTAAGAAAGTATGTTGGGTACGCTAGCACGCGCACACACACATATATTATATTACACTACTTACACTTGTTTGTGTAGTTATGCGCAAGGGCCAATAGACCCATAACACGCAAAAGTTTCAGCCACACTTACAGGTGGTAACACATGGTATTATATCTATATATACGAGTTTGTATAGTGCAATGCTGTCATCTTCTGTGTATAGATATACCACCCCGTGTCAGGCCCGTAACTAGTGCCGGGGCACTGCCCCAGGGCCCCCAAGCCCGAGGGGCCCCAAACTGATGGTTAAAGAATTATTGTATTTTAATATCTAATCTAACTTCCTATAAAATATCAAGCACCCAGCTATAAGTTAATAATAAAAAAACATCCATCAAAGTGCTAGAGTAAATGTTTTGCGTGCCCGTTCATATACTCCTCACGCTTCGCATGCAAAAGCAACTGCAGGCCGGGACGTGCAGTAAGATAGTGCTAAAATTTGGAGAATGAAAGAAGCTTCTGGCGAAAAGTTCTTGAATGAATCCTAAATGTGACCGTAATACCTGCAACATGTAATCTCGCATTTCGTGGATCTAGTGAAAACTTATAATGTGGAAACAATGGAAACTTTCTCCCGATAGTTCAGCTCTTGTCAAAATATGACCCAATTCTACAAGAATTGATTCAACGTCCACAAGGGGCTGCGAATTACCTCAGTCCTAAAATTCATACTGAACTTATAAACCTATTAGCCTTAGAAATAAAATATTAGATTACCGTTGGGCTTCAGAACTACTTTTTTTTTTTTTTCATCGATTTTAGATACCACTCAGTACATTGCTAAAGTTGATCATTTAAGTGAAGTGTACAGGTATGTCAAAATAGTTAATGATGAAGAAGGGACACCTATTGATATCAAAGTATGTGAAACTTTTGTATCCTTTCGAGTGGTAAAATTTCAATCCGCCCAAGGTCTTGCAGAAGAAATACTTACTTCATTGGAAGAGAAAAACTTTATGGACAAGGGTACGACGGGGCTGCAGTCATGAGTGGGGCATACAGAATATTGAAGAAAAAGCCCCACACATACTTTGAGCATTGCTCTACACATAATGTTAATTTAGTATGAAAGTATGCTATGGAAGGAATCCAAGTGATCTGCCAGTTTTTTGAAACCATTCAAAGTATTGAATTTTTTGTCACGGTATTTTGCTGGCAAGACTTGAAGTCAGTGTACATCATCGAGGCTCAGACTGATTCACTGAATTCGAAAGTAACACTGAAAACTCTTAAATTAACTCGCTGGGAGATAGGCATGAGGCAGTGTATGCACTGAAACACAGGTTTTGTGACGTGTTGAAAAGCCTTACCCGCATAACTTTGATTTCCAGGAAAAGCAAGGGAAGAAATGAAGCACAGCAGCTAAAGAACAAACTTGAAAGTTTTGATTTTGTATTGCTTTTGGTTGTTCAGTGCGAAGTTTTAGAGTCTCTCAACCTCGTATCAAAATCCTTACAATATGAAACCAGGGACCTGTTATATGCTTTTGAGTTATTGGGTAATTTATTGTTAAGGATAAACAAAATACATGGAAAGTATGAAGGACTTCTATCTGAAGCATTAGATGTTTGTAGTCGATGGGAAATAAACAAAGAATTTCACCAAAATAGGAAAGCGAAAAAACACTTTAATCAGTTGAGTGAAGATGACAGATTAATAGATCCAAAATCTTGATTCCGAATCACTGTGTTCTATCCAATGGTAGACACACTTTTCACTCAACTTGATCGACATTTTGAAGGAATCAAAGCTGTCCTTGACGCTTATCAAGTAATACAACCTGATTTTTAGCCAAGGCAAGTGAAAGTGATATTCACAAAAAGCAGTTGATTTCGTTAATAAGTTTCCAAATGATGTGAATCCAGCCTTTCCTTCACAATTGTGTTCAGTAAAAAATTCATTTCAAAACAAACTGGAAAAAATGAAGTTGCTAATTATATATAATAGCCGACCACAGTTAGCTTTCATCAAGCTACCCAGATGTTTGAACAGTTCCTGTGACAGTATCTGAGGCTTAACGGTCCTTTTCTAAGCTTAAATTAATCAAAAATTACTTGAGAAGTGCAATGGCTCAAGAAAGACTCAGCAGCTTAGCATAGCTTTCAATTGAGAATTATCAAGCTCAACATAGCAACTTTGACAAAGTAACTGATGAATTCTCTTATTTGAAAGTTACGGAACATATGTTTAAGAAATAATCAAATGTAGCTAATCTTTAATCTTTTCAATCTCCATGCAGCAGTTCCTGATTCCTTGTTTTTTAAGCAAAGTATGCGTTTAAACTATCTTAATTTACATCTATTGTAACTATATCTTTAATCTATCTTAAACTTTTATTTAGAAAGGTCATATTTTAAATTATCAGTTAAAAGTTTTCTAATAGTTTAATCTTATTAAAAGTTACCGTTTTGAGTTTTTTTATGTTAACAACAGTGTAGCAAATATTTCAGCATATATTTTTAATGTGTGATTTTATAAATTTTTGATAAACATACACTCTTTTTTAGAAATTGTACTTTTGTAAATATTTTGATTTTGTATTATTCACCTTATTGTTTTTACAACCATATGCACTGACTATTTAATTTCCAAAACTTTTATCATAAAAATAATCCATTTAATAATTTGTTAATTATATAACCTAGATAAATACTTGAACGTTTGGCTTGGTGAACCTTTTGTAGCTAGTTTTGTTACCATCACATGGACCAATAGATAGAAACAAATTTTTGTCGAACTGGAATAAACCCCCATGCATATAAAAGAAAGAAATATTGAGGGGCCTCACTACGAAGTTTTGCCCTGGGGCCTCCAAGTTTATCGTTGCGGCTCTGCCCCGTGTTATTAGCTGTAGCTGCACCGGCCCCATGGCTTTGTTCCACAACGACATAGTACAGCAGCAATATACTGAAATACATAAGGTTACAGGACTATATAAATAAGCGATTGCATTAATTGCCATGACTCAAAGCTAATTATTTTCGTTTTTTTTCTGTACAGTTTCCACATTTAAATATAGAAGTTGGATAAAAACTGTTTTTTAAATGAATTTACAAGGTATTTTTTTTTTTACCAATTATTTAGTAAAAATATCTTTGACTGAATTAATTCTTGAAATTGTAATAATGCGCATGGACTAATAAACAAACGTAGCAGTGTTACTTTCGTTTTTCCTGATTTTTTTTTTTTTTTTTTTTTTTCGTGGTATCCATTTTCCGCTAATATATTTGTCATTTGACCTAACACTAGAATCCGATGGCGTCGGGGCAAATGGAAAGAAGGATGGTTACTGCATCACGACAATGCTCCCTCCCACACATCGATTGTTGTGCAGACAAGGCTTGCAGAAAAGAACATTCCAGTCCTCCACCAGCCTCCCTACTCACCGGATTTAGCGCCATCGGATTTCTGGCTCTTTCCCAAGATGAAAATGGGCCTCAAAGGTAACCGTTTTTCCAACGTAGAAGACATCAAAACCAAAGCGACAGCTGAACTTTGGAAGATACCAAACATGATTTTCATCGTTGTTTCCAGCAATGGAAGGAGTGGTGTAGCAAGTGTGTGTGTTCAGAACGAGCCTTCTTTGAAGGAGATTAGGTAAATGTGTACTTATCTCTTGTTAATAAAGAGTTACAATCAAATTCCGGGAAGTTTTTGACTGCCCCTCGTATGAATTCACTTTTTCCCCTAAAAACTATTTCGAGTAGTTCTCCAGTACCATTTATTTTTTAAAACTGGGCGAAAGAAAATCCATGGCCTCACCTTAATAAGCCTTATTTGTTTTGGTCATTAACATTTTCGCCAAGCACAAGTGAGAACTCTCACTACTCAGGGGTCAGTGCTACGATGGGGCTTCTAACGTTTCTGGAAAAATAACGGGATTACAGTCACGAATACGCAAAGAAGAACCTCGAACATTATTTGTGCACTGTAATGCTCATAACCTCAATCTTGTAGTACAAGATGGAATTAAGAAAATTATAATAGTGAGAAAATTTATTGGAACAGTAAAAGATTTGATAACGTCGTGCGAGACTCGCCGAAACGGCTTGGACAGTTTAAGAAACTACAAATTGGAATACTAAAAGAAACTAATGATGATTTGCCTTCTCTTCAGCCTATTGTCCGACATGGTATTTATAAAAAAAATTAAGTTTAAATCAATTTTTTTGGTTTTGTATGTATAAACATATTTATTCTTCAATTTTTGTACGAACATTCTGTAACCAGAGAAGTAGACAACGCTGTCGCTGCTAAGGCTTCTGGATTTTACTCCGACATGGAATCGTTTGCGTGTGTTTTATATTTAACAATGATGATAGAAATTTTTGATCGTATGGAAATTTTGAACGCAGATCTACAGAAATCTAATATATCTGTTATTGAATGGTATGCGAAGATAGAAGCAATCACTGATGTTTTTTACTCTGCTCGAGAGTCAAAATTCGAAGAAATTTTGCGGGAAAGTGTGCAGTCCGGTAGATTACTAACTTTGAAACCAGCGAACCTCAAATCCCACATCAACGCAAAATTTCGATCAAGGTAAGAGTGAAAATCTCCGATTCGAAACACCTCAAGATTTTCTCCGCAAATCTTATTTCTATGACCAGTTAAAGAGTCGATTCCACAACGTTTCCACCCACTTCTTCAAATCGTTAGAACGATTCACTTTGGGACAGCTCACAAATGTAGCAAAAATTATAAATTTCTACAATCATGATTTTGACCAAGAAAGATTGCTCAGTGATAGAGACATGTTTTTGCAACTTTTGAAAAGGCAAGATGAGGAGGCAAAAAATTTAAGAGAGGTTGTAGATTTTTTACAGAAGTACAAATGGACTAGAGGACTCATACCAGAGTTTGTACGCTTCGTTCGACTACTCATCACAATTCTTGGGTCGTCCTGTTCAAATGAACGAAGTTTTTCGGCCTTACGCTGACTCAAGAGTTACATAAGATAGACAATGTTGCAAGATCTATTAAATAACATTGCTGGAGTGATTTGGGGAAACCATGGAAAACCCAAATCTGGATTCGAACCCGCGTCCTCTCGAATGCGAGAAGAGCATTACAGTTTTTGCATTGCGCAATTGATACTGATTAATAGTAAATTTAAAAAAATAACAATGTTTCGTACATAGCTAAAATATAATTAATAAATATATTAATTAATAAATTATATGATGAATTTTTAAATTCATTTTCTAGTTTTTCTCCTATAAATTTCCCTTAAGAATTAAATTCAATATTTATCACTATTATTATTTTAGGTAAGATTTTTCAGGGAACTACCCCCCCCCCCCTCTTTTCGTGCCTGACTACCCACCCGGGCCTAACACGAAACGCCGGCCCTGGATCTGATTGTGTTTCAAAAACTGCCAAATGAGATCAGATTTATACACCGGGTACTTATAATTAATCTTACCCTATTTAACACGTTATAATACGGAAAGTAATTACCATACGAGTACCAAACTTGGTAGCATTAATGTCCAGAGTATGGGGCGCATGATTTCCATGCGTCACAGCGCCACCGTCAAGTTCCAACTATGGCCACCAGGTGCCGTGATCAGTCAACGTGATTCATAGTCTCCTTTCCAAATGCTTGGCCGGCACGATCACGTGACCTCACTCCCTGTGATTTCTGGTTGTGGGGCTACCTGAAGGACAGGGTTTACCAGGGGAACATCTGATGCGGATATTTATAGGGAAAAAAGAAATTTGGCCGATTGCTTAGAACTTCAGCGCGATCTGGATGTTATTTTGGCTTGGTGCGCTGAGTGGCAACTTACTCTAAACTGTAAAAAGTGCAAGACAATGAGCATAACTAACAAAAAGAATCCAATTGTTCAGAAATACGAGTTAAACAATACAGTTATTGATATGGTCGATTCTATTAAATATTTGGGAGTAACAGTACAAAGGAACATGAAATGGGACATACACATTAATTCTTTAGTAGGTAGAGCAAATTCTAGGCTGCGATTCATAGGTCGAATCTTGAAAAATTGTAATGAACAAATAAAGGAGATAGGGTACAAATGTCTTGTGCGTCCACATTTGGACTACTGTTGTGCCATTTGGGTTCCGTTTCGTAAGGGGTTGATCGAAAGTATAGAAGAGAAAGTACAGAGATGAGCCTCTCGATTCGTGACCGCTTGCTACAGTCCTTATGAAAGCGTTACAGAATTGATTAGTAGACTGGGCTGGGAGTCTCTGGTAGATAGACGACGCAAGTTTTGTTTAAACTTATTGGTAAACATGCGTACTCCCACTTTCACTTACGAGTGTAGTGAAATACTTCGTCCACCAACCTATTTGAGTTGGAAGGACAGGAAAGATAAAATTAGAGAAATAAGGTGCCGGACTGATTCTTATATGAATTCTTTTTTCCGTCGTACCATTAGGGATTCGAATGCACAGCAAAGAGATTAGCTTTGGTGCTGAGCACCCTCTGCCACCCACAATTTTGTGAATTGCAGAGTATATATGTAGATGTAGATATCGAGAGAGGTAGCCAGCATACCTATGGACATGCTTCGTTCTGCTGCGCTTTCGATCACTTCTGGACACCGATGGGCGCCATATTGAGTCCCTTTTGTAGCATTAATGGTACCGATATGTAATGGTATGATGTACCATAGCAGCACATTAAAATGTTTCAATTGAATTGATTCTGCATTATTTCTCTTCCCCATGTCCTTGACATTAATGCTACCAAGTTTGGTGCTCGTACGGTAATTAGATTCCGTGTTACAACGTGTTAAATAGGGAAAGTTTAATTATAACCACCCTTTATACATATCTTTCTCAGTGAAGGTGCAGTAGCCATTATACCGATAATATATTACTGTTATAATAAATCGCTGTAAACGTATAGACTACAAATGCAAGATTACTTTTTCTGCATTCAGTTATGTCTAAATGATTTGAGTAAAATCCCCTGGAGGTCTAGAAGCCAACATATTTGCCTCCATGGTTAAGGAATATGCCCCCGTAATTCATTTCTCGAAGAGCAAAACCATTTAACTATACTTACTATATGAATTTCCTAAGTAAAGCCATGCGAATTTAGAATGGAAAAGAGCGTCATTAAATGTGTGCTGTACTTAGAAATAATGAGGTGAAATCGTTTCCGTGATCCTTCTTTCAAGCCGGGAACTACATGGTTGTTAGTTAATACGCTACAGCTAACAGATGACGCACATTAAGATTATCCTATGTCTGAATGCATATGGCATAAGTGCCTCAGATATTGAGTGGAATCCGAAAACGTTCGGCAGCAATTAATGTGCATTGCTTCAATTTCGACAGAGAATCCGTGGAACTCGTGCACTAAAAATGTAAATATTTTGACGTGAACACGTTTAACAGTTCTCTTAAGAGTACAGGGTGGGAACAGGCATTATGTCTGCAGCGAAAATGGATGATGAGCTAATCTATTACAGATAAATAAGATGGGAGAAAAGGAAGAACAGTTTTAAACCAAAACGGCAGCGCGAATGTCTCATGATTTTCACTGGGATGTCACTCAACATCAGAGATAATGTATCTCAAGAAGGCGCACCTTGTACCCATAGTTACAGCATTTCAGTTGGTAGTTGAATTAGGGTTCCCATCCGTCGGGTATTCGAAACGACTGCGGTGTTCACTACATGTTCAAATTATAAAAATTATGTATATATAAGCCGCCCACGGATATTTTAAGAACACCGTATGGAATAAACGGTGAGGTAACTGAGGTTACTAAGCATGTTTGCGAGTGAAGCCAGACTATACAACTCACGCACGTGCCAGAAGTTATCACGTCGCTTGACCTTACAGACGAGGTAGTGCTGCGACAGTTTGATGTTTTACGATGGGCTCATGCCGTATCCCGTCACTACTCAACTATACCTTAAGATGGCAGCGATTCTGGGGCTTTAGTAAATGCCATAAGGAGATTATTAAAGGTTTTTTTTTTTTTTTTTTTTTTTTTTTTTTTTTTTTTTTTTTTTTTACACTTGAGCTTTGTTGTTTGCGCGCGTGACGTAATGTAAGATTCACTTCCAAGAAGGAACCGCAGACATTCAAAGAGGCGGGAGCACAGTCAAGGTACGGCTTTTACGTACTCGTGTGGGAGAGTCTTATTTTTTTTACTTGTGGCTTTACGCCTCGTCGAGGTCATTAGAGGCGGGATGAAACTGGGGACTAGGAACGGGAAGGAATTCGGCCATGGCCTTTTTGAAGGAACCATATCGGCATTCGCCTGGAATGATTTGGGAAAACATGGAAAACCCAAATCTGGATGCCCGGACGGGGATTCGAACCCGCGTCCTCCCGAATGCGAGGCCAGAGCGTTAACCACTCACCCACCACGCTCGGTAGAGTCATTTCTAAGTATGCGCGTGTGAATTATCTGATTTTGTACTGTTTTAAGAAATTGATTGAGAGTAAGTGTTGGGCCGTTTTCTCTCGCAGAGTTTTTTTTTCTTTGGAAGCGAGGACTTTTGGTAGTTGCTCCAGGTTAGATTGGTTCCCCAAGGCTAATTCAAGTGCCATGTTTTTAAATGAGACCGTCGGTTCGGGAACAGAACAACCAAGGCTGCAGACGACAGGGGGGGAGGCTTTACAGACCGACCGCAGACGGCAGCACTGTCGCCGGCACCGCAGTGCCGCCAACCGCATTCCCAACAAACGTGTTTATTTGGCGACATTGATTTTTTTCTGACAACGAAGAAGAAAACTTAATAATCTCTGCTACTAAATATCCAGTCATTTATGATGCACCTCACGCTGCATATTGCAATGTTTTAATTAAACAGAACGTTTGGAAAGCTGTGGCACGGACGCTAAATAAAACAAAAGTAATTCAAGTTTATTCTTTTACTTATAAATATATTTAAATGAAAAAAAGAAAACTCTTGTCGGGTATTCTACCGCATAATTTCCTCTTTCCACAACGTTTCGGCAGCAACCTCCGCTGCCTTCATCAGGTGAAGCTACCACTGCGACGACACAGTGTAAGCTTCTAGCTGGTGCTACTCGACTACTTTATTCACTAGTCTTGAGATGCTTAGGTGCGGCGTAAGGGAGCCTCCTTCAACAACACTGCTAGTTTCAAAAGTTCCTTTACCCTACTAATACTATTCCACCCACCGTAAAGCTGCAATTACAAAGATTGTGAAAAAAACGAAATGCATATAATAAAATTTTATGTATTTCCATTAAAATTTTAAAACCTGTTCACGCAAAAATTGGTACTAATAACGATACTAAACAGTTCTGATTCAGTAAAAACTATTGCTCGACCTACAGTAGAAATTAAGCTATACGATAATAGTAAAGGTCGTCTTGTCAAAAGATTTATCTGAAATAAAAAAGTTAAAAGAGCTTTCCCGGAGGACCATACACTTGCGGAAATTATACAAGTAAGTGAACACTCAGACAGGAAAGATGGAATGCTCCTACAACGGAAATAGCGTACAAAACAGTAGAGCGTCCGCATTTGGAATAGTGTTGTGGAATTTGGGATCCGTATCGCAAGGGATTGATTGACACGTTGGAGAAAGTACATAGGAGAGCCGCTCGATTCGTGACTGCTAGTTACAGTCCTTACGAAAGTGTCACAGAGCTGATACGTGGGTTGGGCTGGGATTGTTTGGCGGACAGACGACGTCGTTTTCGTTTGAATTTGTTGGAGAATATGCAAAAATCTTTAATTTACGAATGCAATGAAATACTTCCTCCGCCAACCCATTTAGGTCGCAATGACAGGAGGGATAAGATTAGAGAAATAAGATGCCGTACTGATACATTTATGTATTCCTTCTTTCCTCGTTCTGTTCGGGATTGGAATGCGCAGAATTAGCATTGGTGTTTAGCACCCTCTGCCACCCACAGTATTTGTGAACTGTATAGATGTAGATGTAGAAACTGTATATTGTATAGCATCACGCGGGGATTCTACGATAACCGTGGCGCCGCAATTTGATGATGGATTCTGATGTAACTCGACGAGACAAATTAAAAGTAAAAAATAACTTTTTTCGGTATCTAGCTTAGTTCTCCAGATATCGAATCTTAAAATTGATGTGGTTATGTTGAAATGCGGCCTGAACCAGTAGAAACATTTCGCCACAGCCAAATCTGATGATGAATTCGTATGTAACTCGACGAAACAAACCGAAAATAATTATATATATATATATATATCGCTTAGTTCTCGAGATATTGTATCGCAAAAGCGTGGTCAGATCCGGCCTGGACCAGAATTTTTTTTTTTACCAAAACCACCATATATCTACACGGTGGAAATGCACTACAGGTGTTTTATTTTCTTGCTAGTGGTGGATGTTAGGCTGACATGCGGCCTGGACCAGAATAAACGTCACCAGAAACACAAGCAACTATACCTATTACTGATTTTTGACATCTGTATCTCGAAAACGAAGCGTGATATGAAAAAATGTTATTCTTTATTTTCGTTTCGTCGTGTTTTATAAGAATTCATCATGGATGATATTAACTCACTCACCAGCTTGGCTGCCTCCATCCCAACGAGCGACTGATCCGAACCACCTGTTGCACTCTGCATATGCTTCCACAGCCAGAGATCGCACTCCCAGTGCAGCGATTATTAACACTCACATCAGTAGAATCATCACAGACATTAATTCTATAAGATGTTTTACTGTTACAAGCCATTATCTCCCTTCTTATCTAAACGAAATCGATGAATGTGGTGCCATTTTAAATATTGAGATTGCTACTTTTGTCACATCATATTTTAAGAAAGCAATTTTTACAAATTGGACCCTTAAATGGCAATAGTACTAAAATGCAGTTATCTCCCTATATTCCTAACCGAAGTCGTTAAATGAAGTACCGTTTCAAAGATTAAGATCTCCGCTTTGGTGACAACATATATTAATAAAGGAATTGTTCGAAATTGGACCATTAAAGGGCAAAAGTATTAATATTTCTACAAGGCCGAGCCATTTACCTTCCTTGATATCTAATCGACATAGATAAATGAGGTACAATTTTAAAGATTAAGAGCTTCGCTGTGGTCACAACATATTTTGAGAATGGAATTTTTCGGAATTCCACCCTTGAAGAGCAAACGTATTTTTGCTATCATGAGCCATTTATCTCCCTTGATATCTAACCGAAATAGATATATGAGCTATAATATTAAAGATTAAGGTCTCTATTTTGGTCACATCGTATCTTAAGAACGAAATTTTTCGGAATTTGACCCTTAAAGGGCAAAAGTAATAACTGTGCAAGTCGCGCCTATGAGACAGTTCAGAGCCTAGCCGCTAGATAGTTTAAGTTAAACTGAAATTTAGCCTATGCCGGAATGACAATTGGCATTCTTGTTTACATCAGAGACCATGGGTAGTTTAAGTTTTTAAAAGGTTTTTATACGTTGCTTTCATTAGCAACATGTTACTGAAAAGCAGTTCCCCGATTTTTCAGCCATAAAGTTTAACGGTATTTTTTTAACTATGAAATGCTACGAAAAGCAAACTTAATGGATGTATTATGACAGTTAATTTTGTAGCAGTTGTTGGCTATTGAATTGTGGACATAACCTCGACTTCCTTCTAATGGTTTCGCTCGTCGCTGTTACTTTGCGAACACGTGACACTTCTCCAGCCAATAGCTATCGAGGGAGCTTAATAAATAATACAGTGGATTTAGCTAATACCAATACAATACTACAGAATACAATTAAATACGTGATCATAAAACAATCAACGAGGTACCTTGTAGCAGCTGGGATACGCCGGACCGTCTGTTGTTTATTTCGAATGCAGAAGAAAGACAAAAACAGTAACTACATTGAATCACAATAAACAGAAATAAACATGGATGCTGCTGTCCAACGATTGCAGCCATTCTATTGCTTGTGTGGTTGCTTCGTGAATCTGATGCATTGTACCGCTGAATCTCCTGAGAGGGCATTCCTTGACGATGTGGAGAATGGTTTGCTTGTGGTTACCGCAGTCACAAGAAGGATTCTCTGTCATTCCCCACTTGTACATCCAGTAGTTGCATCTACCGTGGCCTCTTCAGTGCCCTCCAGGTTTTCCTAGGAAGGCTGAATCCAGGAGGCTGTCGTGTAGGGTCTTGGATTAGCGCCTGTTTGTCGGGGTTGGAATTTGTCGACTCAGCGCACCATGCTTCGCCTATGTTGAAGTTATTTTGGACCAGCTCCTGACCAAACTTCCACGTTGAATACCTAGATTTTAGTCTATTTGGAGTTTTATGTGTGCAATCCTGATGAATTGGAAGGTGTTGATATGTTAAGCATTTCTGCCATTCCTTTTTTAATGCCGCTTGTCTTGGGAGACTTGGTGGGGGGATGTTAGAGAGTACAGGCAGCCAGTCTGTAGGTATAGATTTAACAGTTCCAGATATCGTTCTCGTTGTGTCATTTAGTTGAACGTCGATCTTTTTTGTGTGACTGCTATTCAGCCATACTGGACTGCAGTATTCAGCAGTTGAGTGTACCAGAGCAAGAGCTGATGTTCTGACAGCTGCGGCATGTGCTCCCCAACCCGTTCCTGAGAGTTTGTGAAGGATGTTATTTCGAGTTTTTACTTTTGCTGCTGTTCTATAGATATGTTTCTTAATGTCAGCGACTGCTCCAGAACCACATCTAGATACTTTGGATGAGGATTGTACTTCAGAAATTGGTTTCTTAATTTTGTTTGAGATTTATTGTGGGCTTGCTGTTGTTTTTAGGTGAAAAGAGCTGACCTCTGTCTTATTTATATTCAGTTTCAGGCGCCAAGTGTTGAAGTACTCATTCAGTTTGTGAAGGTCAGCTGCGAGAATTTCTTCAGATGTTTTGAAGTCGTTAGATTGTGCTGTCATGACTATGTCATCAGCGTATATCATCTTCCTAGAGGTAGTGAAATTGCTGAGGATTATTCCGTGCAAAACGACTGCGTCTGTTGAATGACATGCTATGCCTGAGGTTCACATAAATGGGAACAGAAGCAAATCTTACAGACTAAACAACGGGCTACCGCAAGGATGTGTCCTCGGACCACTGCTTTTCATCTGCAGCGCAGGCTTGCCATTCACTACCTCTAGGAAGATCGTCTATTATGGTGCATCACACTGACAATTGAGTGAAGTTACTGGTTAGGAAACATAACAGAATGAAGCCCTGAGACAGTGATTTTACAACGTTTCTAAAAGTCCTTACAGGAATGTCGAACGTCTACCCTCAACTCCCCTCCGAACAAGTGCCAGAACAATGCCAGTCATTAGAAATCAAGAAGGCAGAGTGGAGATAAGGCAAACCTCCAGGATCAGAGTGAGGCAAGTATAGAAAGCTGGCTGCTGACCCAGAAAACCACAATCGTTCAGCTGTTTCAACAGGTAGTGTCGCAAGCCTTCTATAAATTAAAGAACAGCCAGGCCGGAGCAATTGCATTCGGAAGACCAAAATATGTTTTATCATGAGCTTCAGTCAGCAGAATAGCATTGAAAAGGTTAAAAACATTCCGCAAACCAACAATCGATTCAGACGGTTTCTGAAAAAAGAACACGCAAATTTAAAAGCACATACAAATTTACAGATATTACGGCTGAAATATTTTTTCCAGCAAAACATAGCAAGTTTTGCAAGAAAGCGTCATTTAGGTTGTCACTCACACATCCCAGAGAAATCAGCTTCTTGCCAAACTCGATCCTGCATATCGTATAATTTCTGCAATTGTGTCGTAAATTAGATCAGCGAGATGTACACTTAAATGCGTGACATAAACTCGATCTTTGATGAAGCGCAGGGAGCGAATAACTACGAAACTTTTTGCTGCACAGCCAATCCGCCAACCTGATAAACGGAACGCTGCCGGGAGGAACCGAGCAGCTCGTCATTATATCGGCGCGTGGAGAATGAATTTGGGCCCGTGTGAGTACACCTTCGGTGGTTTGCTACGAAATCACACAACGGATTTCAAAAGTTACCTGAACATATTTCTAACCGATTTCAAAGTTGATACTGTAAGTACTTTTTCAATAATGTTGCATTTACTGACAGGATATCACTTTCCATGATAGTGTATTATGTCTACTAGAAAGCCATTCGGTCTTCAAGCTTGGGGAACAGTCGTAGCACAAATCATGATCAACCAAACAAAAATTGAATACGGGGAGAGAGAGAGAGAGAGAGAGAGAGAGAGAAAGGTTCTCTTGAAAGGCAACAAGCAAGCTCGGACAGTCTCGCTCAAGACAAAACATGCCACCACTGATAAGAAAACAAAGTAACAACTCATTCCACTGAGGCAACATGTGGCATGCGGCAAGGACTCCTACTTCAAGCGAAGCGGCACGCTGCGACATGGTAGCAAGCAACAGTGACGCATGCCTCATGCCGCACGATGTTGCGAAACAGTGTACTACAATACTCCACGGGAGATGAGGAGCAACAAAAGCGTTTAATATAGAAACACAAATGTGGAAAGCGACAAATTGCTTAAAAAAAAAAAAAAAAAAAAAAAAAAAAAAAAAAAAAAAAAAAAAAAAAAAAAACACGAATGTTCAGTAGATGAAATAAAAAAGAAAATCAATATTTTGAGGTCTGATTTTCAAAGGTAATACAAAAAGATTACTACACCGACGAGCGGCCCATCTAAAGAATATAATAAAAAAAAAACTTTACAAAAGGCTTTTATGTTATTTATTAATACAGCCTATATTTACAGCTTGCATACAAAAGTGTTTCTCAATTTATATTATAGAAAATAAAAATTAAATGAACTTGAGTTGACAGTTCACTTGCGATAGTACGGTGTGATAGGGAGAAATTAAGACACACGAGAACGTAGAGTTTGTGTTTCGTCTCTTTCTGTTTGTCTTAGGAAGATGCTTTATACTCTTTTGTCACAAAATACCTTGTGAATTCATCCCGGAGGCCTTTTGCAGCTTTAACCACACCCGTGCCATCTTCTTACCGTGCTCCATGATCCTCAAATAACAGCTGCATCTTGTGTATCCGTATCTATGGTTCCATAACGTGCAGCAAGAGTTCTTGAAGTATTGCTTTTCCTTAAATAATAATAATAATAATTACATACGCAGATGTGATAGTTTCTGTGTTTCCAAGATTTATCATTCAAGGTCTTCGAAACACACGAAAAACTGATGCTAATAATCCAAAAGTATTTTCCACTACCTTTCATGCGCGTACTTGTTTGTAATTGTATATTCTATTCTTAGAACCTTTTTGTTGACGTCTGGATAAGGCTTCATAATGTGTATCTCTAGAGAAAATGCGTCATCTAAACGTATGACGATAACAATTTACTTGCAGGGAAAGGTTACGCGAGTTCGTTTTTCATTAGTTTTTGGTAAAATAAAAATCAGCACTTGACAACCGATATTGCCATACAAGAATCAATAGTTAGCACCCCCCTCAACACCAGCAAGGCGTATTCAGCTTTGTTCCTTTATAGCTGTTTACGAGCATCGAATAAGCAGCGGCGGCCACCGCTTCAGATGACATGACGGATAGCTTGAAATGCTACGAGCGACGGCGACAAGTACCACGTGACAACTGCCAACAAAGCGTGAAGACGCACGGCGACATAACGCGTGCAGCGCACTACATGTTGCTCCTCGTCGCCTCGGTGGAAACTGATTGTTTTACAACATATTCTGCATGTTGGAACACCCAACAGGTATCACGTGGTGCGTCCGCAGACAGTTTAGAGTAGATCACTTTTGAGTGCGGACGACGAGAACAGCTGCTCCTCACCACACAGCTACACGATCCGTCGCCAGTTATCGCACTGCGATGCGAGTTACTAGACTGACAGAGAAATCTTTTATTTTATTTTTTACTTACGGCTTTACACCTCGTCGACGTCGAGGTCATTAGAGGCGGGATGGGACTGAGGACAAGGAACGGGAAGGAATTCGGGTATTGACTTTTTGAAGGAAGCATCCCGGCATTCACCTAGAGAAATTTGGGAAAAGCGTGGAAAACCCTAATCTGGATGCCCGGACGGGGATTCGAACCCGCGTCCTCCCGAATGCGAGGCCAGAACGTTAACCGTTCACCCACCACGCTCTGTTTGGTCTGAGAGAAATCGTGCAGCTAGACAGTGATTATGAGAAACTAAGTAATGTTTAAAGTGTCAAAGATCATTGGCTAGGAAGACGCGAGTATCCAAGTACGGACACCATCAGTAGCGTAGGGGTGGCTAGGGGACTCAAGCCTCACCCCCGAAAAGTATCTAAGGTCCACCCCCGACATCGGAATTTTTTAGATTTGGAGACTTTTTTTTAGCTCGACTGATCCTTAAAGGGGGGCATGACTACAAAACCAAACTCATACCCGACTCAAGGCCCCCCCCCCCCCCAAACTAAAATCCTGGATCCGCCACTGGGCGGCACAGCACCGCGGAAGAGACGTGTGCGCGCGCTATGTATGCACTGGCCGGTTAGCTACTCACAATGTACATGTGGCAACTGCGCGTGCTGACGAAAAAGTGGAGGGGCCAGAGTGACGCGAGTATCGATTGTAGTGTGTTTTTTTTATTGCGGCAGTGACGGCGTCGAGTTTTGAAACCATCCGCCCGCTTCAGCAGCCGCTTCCAGACGGCCGTAAGAGCAGACAGGCGGATAATTACGTGAGGTGAAATAGGGGGGGAGGGGCGGTAGAAGGAAATATCACGCAGCTTTCGAAATCCAACGATAGTACAGAGAGAGAGAGAGAATGACGAAGCGGATGTCGACTTTAGGGTCTAGGAACTACGAGGGAGGGGGGGGAGGGGGTGTCCCGTGAAAATCTCACGTCATCTTAGAGAAAAGGGAGAAGGGTCCGGTACTCTGAAAAAACACGCCCCACCCCACCCCCTAGCCGTCCTTCGCCTTGAAGCGCAGCACGACTCCCCAGTGTTTACAGTTCCCTCCAGCCGATAGGATTATCTCGTAATGTTCACAGTGACCAGCGCGGCCACGGAGCCCCTCGGATGGAGTGCCACTACACCGCTGGCCTAGGTGTATGCTACACTCTCTCTCTCTCTCTCTCTCTCTCTCTCTCTCTCTCTCTATCTCTCGTGGTGTGAGAGCCGAGTCGCTCGTACTATCCAGGTTAAGGAGACGGCGCCCATAAACAAAGGTCAGCGCAGCCAGCGGTACCAAACAACACGTATACACGGACGGTCCTAAATATGTTTACGAATCATCCTTACTCAATAAAAAGGATCTGATTACCATATATATATATCAATTCCATAAGGTGTTTTTTCACAAGCGGTAATCTCCCTTCATACCAAACCGAAATCGGTAAATCACGTATCACGTTCAACCTTAAGGTATCCGCTTTGGTTACATCACATTTTACGAAACTGATAGTTCAAAATTCGACCCTTAAAGAGCAAAAATGTTAATATTTCTAAAACACAGTTTTTCGTACAACGAATCATTTATCCCCCTGTATTCTTAACCAAAATCGATAAATGAAGTACCGTTTTAAAGATTAAGATCTCAGTTTTGGTGACATCATATATTAAGAAATGAATTTTTCGAAATTCGACCCTTGAAGGGCCAAACTATCATTATGTCCATATATATTTTTTTTTTAACGTGCCATTTATCTCCCTTGATATCTAACCGAAATAGATAAATGAGGTATCATACAAGTATTAAAGATTAAGGTCTCTACTCTGGTCACATCATATTTTAAGAAACGAATTTTTCGTTATTTGACCCTTGAAGGACAAAAGTAATAACTGTAAAAGCCGCGCATACGAGACAGTTCAGAGCCAAGCCGAGAGAAAACATCTAAATATGCATAAATAAGGTACTTAACATCGCAACTAATAGAAATATGTTAATTTTAATACAGAAGACTCCAATTATCCGAACTCCGACTATCCGAATAGCTTTTTAGGTATAGGAGAGTGGGTGGTGTGTGATTCGTCAGACCCTGGGTATGAAATTCTAAATGATGACGAGAGAATAAAGTGTCGAGGAAGAAGATGACCTTAATGTCGGAGTTAAACCATCAGCTAGTGAAGCATTTGCCGGCCTTGAAACTGCGTTGTAGTGGATGGAGCGTCAGCCCGAGTGTGACCACATGCAACTTCTCACTGTCAAGCGGATGAATACAGTCAAACAGCTCACTATGACAGAGATGTTCAGCAAGCAATGACTTTTATTTACAGTACACAAATACTGTAATAATGTACTACTGTACTAACATGTAAAAGTGTTGCCTTTTTATTAATTAATTAAAAGCCTTTTTCTTTAAAAATAGTTTTTCTCCCATTTTCAACATACATACAGTAATTAATTAAAATATACTTTTTTTCAGAAAAAATCCAATTATCCGAATTTTTTATTATCCGAATGGGGGTCAGTCCCGATTGGTTTGAATAATTGGAGTTCTACTGTACATAAAATACAAAACAAAAAAATTATTTCATTTTAAAGATTCATTATATTTCGTCTGTCGCGAAACGGTCTCCGCCTTAATGCATCCCTACGTGACGTCATCTTACAGTAAACACGAAGGCGTGCCTTGCACTGCACTTCTCGGAAGAGACGCGCCTCGTGTTCGAGTATAGT
>CM061914.1:197318619-197423413 GCA_031002005.1 Vandiemenella viatica | reverse complement strand
CCCCAAACCACGACACCAGTGGCTGCACCTGTGTGACGTCACAGCAGGGAGAGCCGTGTCTCCACTACGCCTGCGACCATGTTGTCGATTATCACTTCACCACAGACAGAATCGAAACTCGTCTCCAAGCACAAAAATGTTCGCCATTCACGCGCCCGTTTGCGTTTAGCACCGGTTTAGACGGTACTGGTAATCAAATCAGGGTAATGCAACACATTGTATAGACGTGAGAGACAGTAACACAGATTGAAGCAACTGGTTTACAACATCCGGGGGTGACTCTCTCTGTAACCACTGCTTGGATCTGGCAACTACAGCCACCCGTCTACCAGCAACAGCCAGCCACATAATATGGCGGTCTTCTCGTGCTGTTGTCCCTCTCTATAGACCTGTGCCTGCTCTAGGAGTACTAGAGCCTTGTTCCATCCACTGTGTAACAAGTCTGTATACTGACATTGCACTACGACCAATCTTTACGGAGCTTTCACTATATGATGCACCCATTCCAATGACGCAAATTCTCCGACCTCTTTCAGGGTTAGACATTTGTGTGTAGAGGGTTGTCACTCTTCGCCTTGGCATACTTTGTCAACAAGGACTTGTGGACAAAAAACTGTCATGTTAGACCAGACTGTTCACCACTTATACGCTAAGAAACATAGCCATTTTGCATAATAAATAGCCTCGTAATTCTCATACTATTACATGATAAGCTGTCGATCTTTAATCATTTAATACTCCTCATGTTAGGATACTATTCCGTCGAGGTTTTGGGATTTTAATTTCCACCAGTGTGTTTATCTTGTTAATCCACATAATTTTCGTATAGTAGGTACTTGAAAGCCAAATAACTGAAAACCGGATTTAACGGAACAACAAAGCTCTCGGTTACGCAACACTGGGCGGAACGAGATGGCTTCCACACATTCGAATAGGCCATCACATCGAGGCCTTTAGTGAGATTGTATTAAGAATTATTTGTAGCAACCTCGGAGTTGAGCAAATATGGTTTTGTATACTTTTCTTGCAATTAATAGTGAATTTCTCTAAATGAACATTGTTTTGTGGAAAAAACTATGTAAATACCATTTAATATTTTCCAGGACAGTACTACGCAAGTAAAATTGATTAAAAGTTTGTAATTCTAAGTATTGATGAGGTAAGATGTTTAGAGGACAATTTGCGACAGTTTGTACAGATTTATGTGGATAATTTCGTGTGTAAATATCTTTAATTTTAATTTCTGTGCGTTTCAAAACGACTGTGAATGATGTTGTATTAATTGTGAGTGTTTTAATGTGATTTTAATTGTTTAAGTATTGTTAGAATTGTTAGAAATCGAGAAACGTCAGTCGGAACTATTTGAATTAATCTGGAATTTTCTGTGACGCCTATATAAGCGATCGTCAGAGACGAGTTAGTTGAGTTTCAGTTTTGTTATTTTATTTATTCATAAATATTGTTTGATGGATCCCTGCTGAGGAAGCACATCTGGGATGTGAAACATGTCATGGTTAATACACATACATAGAATATCAGTCATAATCGCAGTAAAAACAATCATATGTTACAAAGACAAAGAGAATAAAAATAAACATTAATTTTTACAACTGAATTTTGCAAAAGTCATATTGAATACAATTAATTAATTTGTTCAAATTCTTGAATGGAGTAGAAGGAGTTGCCAATAAGATAATCTCTCAATTTTTCTTTAAATATAGCTTTATTATCTGCAAACTGTTTTATACTGTTTTTGAAAAGTTTAGTTTTGAAGGTGTTGAAATTTATAATGCCTTTCTTGCTGGACTGATTATTTCCCTATGAATGATGTATTTATTTAGTCCAGAGCCCCTCCTTAGAGGCTGTGTACGGAAACGCACGGGCTCTACCGAGGCTGCCGGCCTAGTATAGTGGGAACAAGGCTGGCCTCCTTCACACGGCGGAACACAGCATTACTACAACAGGTGTGCCCAGTGGAAAGGTCGCGGCGACCCTCAAGGCCACTGCTGAAGAGGCTCAGCTGCTTACATTATTAGTTTAGGACAACACGCCATTCAAACTCTCTCCACGCCTAGAGGCTGATACTAGTCTAGTCGAGTGGCGAGTAGTTTAGTAGCTAAAATGCTCGCCACTGACCAAAAATCGTTCGTACTACGGTCGAGTACAGTACACAAGTGTAGTGGTATTTTGCCAGATGAACAGGCTGCAACGCAATAAAGTAAATCAGCTGATACAACTAAGGTTAGTCGCTATTTTAGAAGAGGTGGATGAAGAAATTTATGCGATAAACAAATAGAAGGGATGAATTAGGAGCTTCAAATTGTCTTCTGAAGGAAATAGCATTAGAAGATCCCTGAGAACAGTTTGAGAATGTCCAAAAGTTGTATAGATTTCGTGTTAATGGAAATTCTGTCGCAAATTCAGCGTGAAGATACCTATTTAAGAAGTACAATTCCGGCAATTACAAAATTACAGACACTTCTCTACTGCCACCGGATGTAGTTTAACGACACACCACACCTCGTCTTTGGGGGCATCCATAAATTACGTGAGGTGAAATAGGGGAGGGGGGGTCCGACGAAATCTCACCAGATCTCACCAAGGGGGAAGGGGGGGGGGTCAACGGAAATCTCACGTGAGATTTTGCGAAAAATTTGGGGAAAATAGAGCAAAAAAAAAAAAAGTCTCAAATTTGCCGCAAAGTTGATTTTAGGAGGGTATTTCGTCAAAAAAGTTAGGGTTTGACCAAAAGAAAAAAGTTTCCAGGGCGATTTCTAGGGGGGTTCTCACGGACCAGAGTTCACCAGAGGGGGGGGGGGGGGGGTCCGGCCAGATCTCACGAAATCTCACCAGGGGGGAGGGGGGGTCCAGAAATCCGGAAAAACACCTCACGTAATTTATGGATGCCCCCTTTATACCCGGTAATGAGATATTTCGTAATTCATCACAGTGTGAAGGAATCTACGCAACATTAAAGGAACTGAAGTAATGTTTCTTAGAGATGCATCCAGTAAACTGAATCGTTTTACTGAAAGAATGTAAACTTTTCAGTCCCTGCGCCTAAATTGTTGGAATTTTTTATTTTTTTACTTCTTCGAGTAGATCGATCTAAATAGATTTTTATCGCGTTACGTAGTACTTCTAACAACAATAGTAATAATAAGACCTTGTTGTATGATTTACATGCTATTCTATTCTAATGAAATAATTAATTAAATTTGCATTAAACAGATATTTTTATTTTGCGATTCACCAAATCCAGAAACAGAAAAATGTATACACACTTCAGGAGAAGAAAAAACATATGGAAACGTTTTCATACAAAATGTTTATTAGCCTGAAAGTAAGATTATAAGTCTGTTTGAAGTTTCCAATACACTTTCTGGGGTAAATGTTTATGTTAAGTGTTCAAAGTGATGGCCTTCTGCATCAATGCATTTCTGAACACGGGTTGCGACTGATTCGGTAACTACCGCTAAAGTTTCCAGTGGGATATCTGCGCACACTGTTCTAATCTCATCCCAAAGTTCGTTCAGGTTATCTGGTTTTCTTCTGTACACCTGGTCTTTCACTGATCCCCATAAGTAGAAGTCCAACGGTGTTAGATCTGGAGAACGCGCAGGAAACTCGATTGGACCCCTGCGTCCTATCCAATTCTCTGGAAAATGTAGATCAAGGTATGCTCTTACATCCCTATGGTAGTGCGCAGGGGCGCCATCTTGTTGATAATAAATCCTCTCATTACCGTACAGTTCATGAATGGCAGGTAAAATTGAATCGTTAAGCATTCTCAGATAAAGTTCACCGGTTAAAGTACCTTCATAACGGAAAGTACCAATGAGTCCCCTACGAGTCAATCCGCATCACACATTTACACCAGGCAAATTCACAGCCGTTTCCACTGTGATGTGGGGATTATTGTCAGCCCAGTACACACAATTGTGTCTGTTGACAGTTCCATTGAGCTTGAACTGTGCTTCATCTGACCAAACCACATTCCCCACAAATCTCGGAACATTGTTAACCATGTCCCGAAACCATTCACAAAATTGTAACCTACGATCTGAGTCGTCGTCGTTTAACTGTTGCACCAGTCTGGGAATGTACACTTTAAACTTGCCTTTCTTCAGAATGCGTAGCACGCTGACATGACTTACACCACTCTCACGTGCACATTGCCTTGTAGATTTTTGTGGCAACTGCTGAAAGCGTTCCAGCACCGCAGCCGAGGACTAGTCACTCGTAGCTGTGAGAGGTCGCCCTGATCGGCCTTTGTGTACATCACACACTGTTCCATGCAGCTCGAATTTGTCACGTATACGGGTAATTGTTAACCGTGTTGGTGGATCTGTACCAAACTCACGTCTCCACTGTCTCTGGACAGCAGCCACATTCTCAAATTTCCAGTACCACTTCAACAATTGCTTACGCTCTTCAAAGTTCAACCGTACTTCCGCCATGTTGATATCAGTTAAGCACCGCTGCCCGCGTCACGGCCCTAGCTTGCTGCCACCTATTGAGCAAACATCACACTACGTTTGTACCAAATTTCATCCTCTCAAGCGTGAAAACGAACTCTCTATGACCTTTAAAAGTGTGTATACATTTTTTTGTAACACTCGGTATTCATTGTATTTTCCAAATCGATGTGTGCAGAGTGCTTCATATGTTTGTTTTTATAGTGCGGCGACTTAATATTGTACAAGCACTCTTGTTCTACATATTTAGAAACAAATTTTAAAACTGTTTCTTTGCCCCAGCGAAACATTTTTGCGGCAGCTAACGAACTCGACTAATAGAACAAAACGGATTGACTAGACTAAATTTTCGTTGTTCAGACACGTTTCGTTAGTAAATTACTCGGTACTCGGCTAAATTAGTAGCCTAGTGCGCACCAGACTTAAGAGGCCGAAACTGCTTGCCTCTGAGTAGGTTGCGAATACAATGGCTCCGACGCCAGCACGACCACACAATTCGCTCTTCAATACAATTGTCGGCACACCTGACTCCTTACGCTGGTATCCTCATCGCGTCGATACCCCCACAGCCTTAACCTCAGCAGGTAGGTATCCAGTTTTAGCGCAACTTGCCGTTCGCCAATTACCCATTATCCTTGGCTGGCGGGTTGACCCACTATCGGAATAAGAGCAAATTTAATCTCCGAAAAATATAACTTACTGGAATTTATATTTGATTCTCAACGAAGGCGCACTGCCTACAAACCCATTAATCACGACTGTATAAAAAAGAGGGGGGGGGGAATCGTGCTTGCACCTGCGTGCCTGCTGTATATGCTTCATCGCCTCACAGAGAATCAACAAAAACAAACGCTCCTTCTGACGGCATGGACTACGTCAGCTGGCTACAGAACACAATGCCGTATTCGACATCACCTCTGATATTCTCTTACATTAATTTCAATTCAGCTATGGTACTTCAGTTAGTGTGATTGATATATTCTCAATCAATAACAAATAAATTGGACGCATGTTCAAGATATTTACAATCGCTCAAAACTTTAGAATTATTATCAACTTGCTGTTATAACAAAGCCGTAAAGTACAGTACAATGGAAGTTGACATCGAATGAGGAAATATATCATAACATTGAAAAAATAACAGAATCAATCAGAAAGAGGAGAATGATCTATCGCATGGAGGACACTAGGCTAACAAAAAACTTGTGGTATATAAAAAAAAATCAAGGATAACATGGATTCAAGAGATTAAGAAAGATTTGAAACGATACAAATTCTTCGCGGGTTTGCCGCTTCTGTTCCGCTATTCAGTTCAGTTTTTGTTGTTCTTTTAGATACAATGGACCCGATGATGGCGGCAGTGCAAGTCGCCGCAAGCTTGTCGTTAGAAAATGTAATCCGGCGGCAAACCCTTTCATATTTGAAACGAAGTAATATCACTGAACAGAACGCTATGGAAAGAGAAAATTTTCGAAAGCAGATTTCGAATATGGTAGGATTCCAAGGTAGAGAGGAGAAGAAAACGGGTGAAAAATGGTCTGAAGAGAGAAAGAAAAAACACAGTGGAATAATGAAGGAGTACTGGAAAGGAAGAAAGAAAAAACCATAGCAGAGGAACTGAAATTGGCACGTGGTCCCATAACGAAAAGAAGAAGAAAGCCGTAAAATGCTACGCGAATACGCGTCCATTGAACTTCCTACACGTGGCCTGTCGTAATGGCCCCCATTCCACATTTACACGTATGTACTGTACTTTATAAAACCTGTGTCGTAAGCGGTGCTTGACAAAATATAAAGCGATTCTTAACGGCGCGAAAGAAGGAACAGTAGATGGACGCACCCTCCATGGTCTATCGCCGCGCAGTACTGAAGAGAGAGGCGCCACTTTCGCAAGGCCTGTCGCAAGCAGTCGCCTGTTCTTTGTGACCTCCGAGAACACTCTACGTGTGTGCAGTCACGAGCTTACATTTTTCTCATTTGTTTATTTTCAAAAAGCAATTATTATCATGAAAAATTAATACCCAATGGCACGAAAGAAGTTTAGTTTCTTTTAGCTACCATCTTATTGACGCTGTTCATCCATCTACTAGCATGTTTTCATTTTCTTTTTCTCTACGAGGGGTTACCAAAAAATAACCGGAATGGCACTGCCGTTGGCGGAGCTTGTTTAGCACGCGTTTCTGCCGCTAGGCGCTTATAGCGCAACTCGATGCCATTCAGTGCCGCCTGTGCTCTCAATCTGGCTTCTTCTGTTAATGCGCAGTGATTGTTTCCGCTAGTGCTGTTTCGTTTTACATGATCGCAAGTTTAAGTGAACAACGTGCAACAGTGAAATTTTGATTTCCACTTAGTAAAAATGCTGCTGAAACTGTTTTAATGTTGAAAACAGCTTACAAACACGTTGCTGGGTCAAAACTCGTCATAGGCGCCTTCTACCGTCCACCCGATTCTGACATAGCTGTCGCCGAGGAATTAAGAAGTAATGTTACCAGTATAGCTAGCCGTTTTCAGCATCATGCTATGATTCTGGGAGGCGACTTCAATCTGCCTTATATCAACTGGCGAAATTATGTTCACATTACTGGTAGCAGGGATAAGGCAGCTTCTGAAGTAATTCTCGATTTATTCTCCGATAATCATCTCGAGCAGCTAGTTAATGAACCTACGCGGTGTCATAACGGTAGCGAAATCATTTTAGATTTACTAACAGGCCAGAATTATTCACCAACATTTCAACGACCACTGGAATAAGCGATCACAAAGCGGTAATTGCGACTATCAAATTAATAACCAAGCGAAAAAGTGGAAATGGACGGATTGTATACAGATTCAGTAAGGCCTCAAATAAGTGTTTTAGAACCTACCTGAGGAATAATTACCATAACTTTAAGTTAACAAAGGACACCGTTGAAGAGATGTGGCATCGATTCATACATATAGTCAGGGAAGGTATGGAAGTACATACCGAAGCGGAAAATAAATGGGGAGAATGATCCACCGTGGTACACATGCGAAGTGAAAAGATTACTCAAAAAAACAAAGAAGGATACACGCACGCTACAGAAGGAAGAGGTCTCGCAGCGATTTAGAAACCTTGGCTGAGTTAAGAGGACGTGTGAAGAATGTGATGCGTGAAGCCTTCAACGATTTTCATTCAAACACTCTAAGAGTCTCGCAGAAAACCCAAAAAAAATTTGGTCGTATGTTCGAAAAGTCAGTTGTAGCAACAGCAATATTCCAGCACTAGTTCGCGAAGGGTCCGAGGTTATTGAAAGTCGCGATAAAGCTAATATACTAAATACTGTATTCAAAAATTCATTTACTGACTAAAATAAGGATAGCATTCCCGTTTTCCCACGTCGTGTCGAGTTGGAGATGGAATCATTACGAATAGATACTGCAGGTATCATAAAGCAATTACAGCTCCTAAAGTGGGGAAAAGCAACTGGCCCGGATGGTATTCCAGTAAGAGTATTTTCAGAGTATGCGGCGGAAATCGGGCCATTTCTGTCTGATATATTCAGTAAATCCCTAGGAAGAGCGAAAAGTACCTTCAGACTGGAAAATAGCGCAAGTAACTCCGATTTTCAAGAAAGGTGATCGAAGCGATCCTGGAAACTATCGTCCCATATCTGTAACATCTATTTGTAGTAGAGTTATGGAGCATATTATATGCTCTAACGTTATGAATTTCCTAGATGAAAATAATTTGCTTACAACAAATCAATACGGATTTCGGAAGAAAAGATCATGTGAAACACAGCTGGCCCTATTTACACACGACGTAATGAAAGTTATTGATGCAGGTTCACAAGTAGATGCAATTTTTTTTGGATTTTCAGAAAGCCTTTGACTCTGTGCCACACAACCGCCTTTTAGCGAAACTACGAGCGTACGGTATATCGGATCAGCTTTGCGAATGGATAAAGGATTTTCTAACTGGTCGATCGCAGTATGTCGTTGTTGAAGGAGAATGTTGTTCTAATCTAGATGTCACATCGGGTGTATCTCAAGGAAGTGTAATAGGACCACTTCTTTTCTTAATTTTTATAAACGATCTCGGAGACAAAGTGAAAAGCCTTTTTAGATTGTTTGCTGATGATGCGGTTATTTACAGGGAAGTAAGGAATTTGGCCGATTGTTTAGCAATTCAGCGTGATCTGGATGTTATTTTGGCATGGTGCGCTGAGTGGCAACACACACTAAATTGTAAAAAGTGCAAGACAATGAGCATAACTAACAAAAAGAATCCATTGTGCAGAAATACGAGGTAAACAGTTCAGTTATTGATGTGGTCGATTCTATGAAATATTTGGGAGTAACAGTACAAAGGAACATGAAATGGGACTTACAAATTAATACGTTGGTAGGTAGAGCTAATTCTAGCCTGCGGTTCCTAGGTCGAATTTTGAAAAATTGTAATTAACAGACAAAAGAGATAGCGTACAAATCTCTTGTGCGTCCACATTTGGACTATTGTTGTGCCATTTGGGATCCGTTTCGTAAGGGGCTGATTGAGAGTACAGAGAAAGTACAGAGAAGAGCCGCTCGATTCGTGACCGCTTGCTACAAGTCCTTATGAAAGCGTTACAGAACTGATTAGTAAACTAGGCTGGGAGTCTCTGGTAGATAGACGACGCACGTTTCGTATAAACTTATTGGTAAACATGCGTACTCCCACTTTCACTTACGAGTGTAGTGAAATACTTCTTCCACCAACCTATTTGGGTCGGCATGACAGGAAAGATAAAATTAGAGAAATAAGGAGCCGCACTGATTCTTATATGAATTCCTTTTTTCCTCGTACCATTAGGGATTGGAATGCACAACAAAGAGATTAGGTTTGGTGCTGAGCACCCTCTGCCACCCACAGTTTTGTGATTTGCAGAGTATATATGTAGATGTAGATGACGCTATGGGAAAAACTCTAGTGTACGAGTGGTTCACTCGGTTTAAAAATGGCGACATGTCGGCAGATAACAAACCTCGTTCTGGACGTCCAACAACTGTCCGAATCGACGAAAATGTTTTAAAAATTCTAGAGCTTGTGCTCTCAGACCGTCGACAGAAAATTGATAAACTTTCAGAGATTAGTGGGTTATCTTGGAGCTCGGTTCAGCGAATTTTAACCAAAGATTTGGGAATGAAAAGGGTTGCTGTCAAGTTTGTTCCTTGGGCTCTGACTAACAACCAAACAGAACGTCGAGTTGAAACACGGCGTGCTTTGAAACAACAGCTTGAAATTGATGCAGATTTTCTGTTAAAGGATATTATTTGTGATGAGTATTGGTGCTATAGTTACGACCCAGAAACAAAGCAACAGCCAAGCCAATGGACACCGATTTGACAACATTGAAGAGATCGAGAAAAAAAAACGAGAGATGAGCTGTCGGCCATTTCTAAAGATGGCTACAGAAAATGTTTCTAACAGTGGAAGCACCGGTGGGACAAATTTATTAGTTGCAATGGAGAGTATTTTGAAGGGAATGAGGTTGTTCTGTAAAAAATTTAAAAATATATAGCTTTTAAAAAATTACTCCGGTTTTATTTGGGTACCCCCTGGTATATTTTGACGTAATGTAGCTTGGAAGAAATAATTATTTACAGAAAATGTTGATTAAGCTTCGTGAAAATTAGTCATTTTAATACGAAGAGGAACTATTCTGCATGAATGCGATCAAACTGTTGCATCGATATAAGTAAAAACATTGGTTAGGATTCTTTCAGAGGTTTAAAATGTAACGTGGTTGTAAAGGGAATATCAGAATTATTTGTAGAATTAATCTTGATTAATGAAGCGATTTCCCCGAATTTTCAAACCAGCCATATTTCAGACAGCTGAACATGTAAATAACTAAAGTTATACAGTAAAAACAGCATTAACAATGTTCATCTGTGATGTGGTGTGATCTTTGGAGTGTGTCTTGGACGCTGTGTGGTCTGTTCAGCTATACCCAGGCTGCCTGCCAACCAATTTCGATTGTAAGTTAGCCTGCGGGCCACCTAATACTTGCCTATAGTTACAATAGATATTTAAATAAAATAAAGTTACAGGTAACACAGTTTAATTATATATAAAAAAACATCAATGAGACAACTGAATTATAATCAAAAACACCAATGAGACGTTCGAAGTGGTTTTTGAGCTAGCATATTCTAAACCGCTACTGCTGGCGCTCAACATAACTGTCAAACTGCCGAACCGCCCAAATCGGAAGATATTATTATTATTATTATTCCGCGATTCACCAAAAGTGTGTGGTGGAGGGTGCATTGCACCTATCCGAAAGGGTAATAGTTTGGAAGGGATATACGGGATATGGCAGGAGGCGACCATGGGCTATTTTTAGGAACCACCCCGGCATTCGCCTGGAGTGATCTGGGAAAACCATGGAAAACCCAGATCAGGATGGCCGGAGGGGTTTAGAGATACCTACTCCTATCCGAATCTAAGTTCTCTCGCTCGATAACTTCTTCCTGTTCCGCTCCCTAATCGCTCGTGGGAAAAAAATATAGAAATGAATCAGTTCTGGCTACGATTACTGTTATCTTATTTTCTCGGTCATTCCTAGATATGAATATAGCTGGTAGTATTATGTGTTTGCCGTCATCGTGAAATAGGTCAGTCGAGAATTTTCCAGTTAGCTTCCGCCGAGAGCAACGCCTTCGGTGCTCCAGGTCTTCCCAACCCAACTCCTTCAACATCGCACTTACGCTTTGTCTCCAGCTATATATACCTGTCACGAATCGGGAGCTCTTCTTTGGACCTTCTGAAATGCCTCCATTAACCCCTTTTGATGGGGACCCCATACAGAACAACAATATTCTAATATTCTCACTACGGTAAGTGATGAACACTCACCGTCGAGAACTACACACTGTTGTGCCCTTCAGAAAGTCTAAAACCCAGACACATATTTGTCTAGATATGCCGTAGCCACGAAGTTTCCTAAGTAACCTAGTGTGAGGCACAGCGTCGAAAGCATTTTTAAAATCTAATAGAACTAAATCAACCTGGGATTGCTCATCCATAATACGGCAAAAGTCGTGAATTAAAAGTGCAAATTGTGTTTCGCAGCATCTGCCTTTTCTGAATCCATGTTGATTTTGGTTTAAAAGCTCACCGTCATCCAAAAACTGCATGCCATTTGGGTAGATGATGTATTCTAAAATCCTGCAAAATATTGAGATTAAAGAGATCGGCCTATAATTTCAGCGAGTTTGTGTGCGAGGCTGAAGCGGCAGACAGGCAAAGCCCGTATACAGGGTTATATTTTTTTTATTTGTTATGGCTTTACGCCTCGTCGATGTCGAAGTCATTAGAGGCGGGATGGGACTGCGGATAAGGAACGAGAAGGAATTAGACCATGGCCTTTTGAAGGAAGCATCCCGGCATTCGCCTGGAGTGATTAGAGGAAACCATGGAACACCTTAATCTGGATGCCCGGACGGGGATTCGAACCAGCGTCCTCGCAAATGCGAGGCCGGAGAAGTGTTTTATATGTATACAATCAGCCCCCTACAGACTTCTTTCCGTCAAATGTTATTGGCCTGTCATAGTCCAATAGAAAAAAATAAATAATTAAAACGTATCTCAGAGTGATCACTTTATTTATTGATTTAATGTCTCAATAATAAACAACGATTACTTACAAAATTAAGTTTTCTATTTCGTTCACTGTAAGACGTTAGTAATATTGTGATGATATTTTTATTGTAATGCTTTATGGTAGACGATATTTTTTGTTTGGTTACCTGGCGCATAAACAAATAAATCTGACGCGGGAGCAGGCAACATACAACTGTCCATGAGGGAAGCATGGGTTTTCATGATTAGCGCCACAAACACTCAACGACTGACCCTGGGATTTATTTATGGTCATAACGAAAGCACTGCAAACTGGAGTCGTTTAAATTCAGATGGTATGGCAGTTGGTACCATTGGGATGCGAGGTATCAACACACATTGTCCATTACATTTTCCCTTTAGAATGGTTACTTCGATAATATTGTTCAATAATGCCGGCCTCGGTAGCGTAGGGGCTAGAGTGCTAGCTCCACGTGCCGAAGGTCGCCGGTTCGAATCCGGCCGCGGGCATGGATGTTAAGTGTTGTGTGTCTGTCTGTGTGTGTGTCCTGTCCGTCCTGTGGCGTCCACACTTTGAAGACTATATAAACACTGGATTTAACTGATTCACTGGAAGCTTTAATATAACACATTGAGCTGGCTGTATGGCCTCAGCTGCCAAAAGCCATTAAAAAAAAAAAAAAAAAAAAAAAAAAAAAAAATGTTCAATAATATTTTCACTGCTAGCCGTGTGCCATTACAAAGACGCGGTCGGTTGATATTTCGCAACACTATGAGAACCGATCCTACTTTTAATTGAAGATTATGAGGCAGCAATCCTGGAAAATCCAGTGAGTTCAAAAATTCTGGTGCATAGTTGACGACATCATCTTGGTTAGTTGCGCAATTTCATTTTGAATTTTGAAATTTATTTCATTTTCATCCGTGTTTTTGGTAGCTAATATAGCTCCTTCGCTCAGCCAAAAATTAGGTCTGTAATTGTGAGTGACATTAGGGAACACCTTTTGCGTGAGCTCGGTTTTTTGATTCAGTAAACTGACAGAAATTGAAAGGAAATGTAATGCAGCCAGCGAAAAGGTGTACGTGGATTTTGCCATTACCAATTTCAATGAGTTGTTTCGAAAATATTTCTTCAGATCGATCGTTTTGCAATTCCAAAGAAAATCCTAACGTGCGTTTGTTTTGTTCTGATTGACTTGTTTGTATGGGGAAACTTCCTGAAATCAATGAGTACAGGCGGAACCAATGGATCTAATTCCACTTTGCTATTTGCGCAACACAATCCATTTGCTTCATTTTTGTATTTCAACTCCTTACAATGTGGGAAAACAGTGCATAGATCCAACAGCAAGGCAGTGGTAGGAACTGTAGTCAATTGAAACATGGTAACTGAAAACGACGCGTTGTGCCTGATTGTAATATCGTAATCCTTTCAATTTGATTTCGCTCTTCACGTTGCTGTGCAGTCTACCTGGTTACGTGGCTCGAGCCGCCTAGATGTGTCCTGTGCCTGGCTGTGACGCAGGCGGTCGCGTCATAGAGGCCGCCACTGGCCTCGACCCCCACTAACAAGAAGCCTCTACAAAAACACGACGGCGCTCAGGCGACTCAGCAGCAAACACTCGACTGGCATATGAAGAACTATACTCCGCCTTTCAAGGCCACCTATGTAAAATACTTGGTTGACAGTATGTTCTGGAGGAACAAATTCCTTATGCACGATACCGCTACTATCAAAAAAGCAAATCAGCATTGTTTTGATCTTTGATTTACTCGTTCCACATTTTCTCGATCGGGGAGATGACGGAGTGTGCCACTCTTCGCTTTGCCGCTTTGTTTCAGGATCGTACTCAAATATCCAGGATTCATCACCTGGGATCACACGACAGAAGAATTCTTGTTCATTATGAATCCTCTCAACAAGATCATCGCACAGGTATCTTCGATTGTTCTTCTGTTCAGTTGTGAGGTTTTTCGGCGCCATTTTAGCACTAACGTTTCGTATGTTCAATTCGTCTGTCAAAACTTGATGTACGGTGAAAGTGTTTATATTTAACTGTACTCGTGATTCTTATTGTTAAACGACGGTCTGATCTGACAAGAGCCCTCACACGATCAACGTTTTTGTCAGTTTTTGAAGTTGACGGTCTCCCTGAGCGAGGTTGATGTTCAACGTGTTCCTGGTCTTCCAAAAATGATTTGGGCCAGCAGAAAGCTTGCGCTCTTGATAAGCAATGTTCCCGATAGGCCTGTTTCAACTTTTCAATGGTCACACTCGCGGATTCGCAAAGTTTAACACAAAACTTGATTGAACAACTTCGCTCTAAATTCCGAAGCTCCATTTTCGTAACACACAACAAAAACACAACTTCACTGATGGCGCTGTCAAAAATAATGTGTTGGCTGAACGGAGTTGAAACTCGAACTGAGCATGTGAAAGGGATGAACAAACCAGTCTAGCACAGACCGGCAGACACAGCGTTGCCAGATCGCTGGCAGTGTTACCAATCCCATTACTTCTCTCACACGCCTCGTATTTCCGGGGCAGAAGTTGGTGGAGGCCAGGCTGAGGGTCCGAGACTACCTCTGCACAGAGGACCACCGAGCTGGACGTGGCGCGGGCTGTGACGGCGCCCAAGGCCGCGCCGCGCCGCGCCGCGCCGCGCCGCGCCGCGCCGCGCCGCGCCCGTGTCAGCACTGCGCGCCGGGAGCTACTGTGCAGTGTAACAAGACTACACTACACAGGGTGGCCGGGAATCAAAGGATAATCCTGTGACCGACCAGTTATCAGCCCTACCAGTTGAAGTCTTCCAGCGCTGCTACCAAGAGTGGAAACAACGACTCCACCGGTGTATAGCTGCCCAAGGGAACTACTTTGAAGGGGATAATATTGTTGTTTGAAAGAAAAAACAACCTTTGCCAAGTGAAAAACGAGTTTATTAGTTTCCTCACACACCTCACCAAAGCTAATCTCTTTGTTGTGCATTCTAATCCCTAATGGTACGAGCGAAAAAAGAATTCATATAAGAATCAGTCCGGCACCTTATTTCTCTAATTTTATCTTTCCTGTCCTTCCGACTCAAATAGGTTGGTGGAAGACGTATTTCACTACACTCGTAAGTGAAAGTGGGAGTACACATATTTACCAATAAGTTTAAATGAAACGTGCGTCGTCTATCTACCAGAGACTCCCAACCTAATCTACTAATCAGTTCTGTGACGCTTTCATAAGGACTGTAGCAAGCGGTCACGAATCGAGCGGCTCTTCTTTGTACTTTCTCTATACTGTCAATCAACCCCTTACGAAACGGATCCCAGATGGCACAACCGTAGTCCAAATGTGGACGCACAAGAGATTTGTACGCTATCTCCTTTGTTTGTTCATTACAGTTTTTCAAGATTCGACCTAGAATGTCTCTATAAACGGATGACGATCTACCCATTGACTCCACAGCGTCGATTAAATGGCCACCGAGAACTCTCAGGTAGTGTTGCCCAAATGCAAGAACAAGACCAGACTTGGCCGGTCTTGGTCTTGCATCAATACACCTGGTCTTGGTCTTGCAAAAATGCAAGACCAAGACCGATTTTGGGCAACACTAGTGTTGCCCAAATGCAAGAACAAGACCAGACTTGGCCGGTCTTGGTCTTGCATCAATACACCTGGTCTTGGTCTTGGTCTTGCAAAAATGCAAGACCAAGACCGATTTTGGGCAACACTACTCTCAGGTCTTCACAGTGCGTCAGTGGCGCTACTGCAGTTTTAAACGTGAAGAACGGAGGACAACTGTTCGCTACTGTGCGCAAACCTTACCTGAAAAGTTACAGACACCAAGCAACGAGTTTCGCTGTACGAGAGTACGAGGCGCAGCGTGCGACAGTCTCGTGTTCGAGCAACGACTGACAGTGCAGCAGTGTTTGGTTGACTTAGCGACGTGAGGGTCGGCTGAAACGAAGAGACAGCCACCCACACTCAGCGCTAGGCAGACCCGCAAGTCTCCCGCGTGCGGCGGGGGCCGCGCAACAGGCGTCCCAGCAGCGAGACACATGGAGGAAAAACAAAATACGCCTATCGAAAAAGAGAACCTTTTAAAATTGGAGGATCCTAAAGCCAAAATAAGTGTTCAAGGAGAAAAAAAAAAAATCAGTATACTACTATTTGCTGACATTGTCTTGTTAGCAAAAGAAGCTGATGATATTTAGAAGTTACTGAATGGAACGAACAAAATACTAAACGATGATTTTAGATTTAATACAAATCAAAGCAAAACAAAAGTGATGAAATGTAGCAGAAATGATACCAACCATAGCAGATTAAATATAAAAATAGCATCGGATACAATAAGAGAAGTAAGTGAATTCTGCTAATTGCGAATCAAAATTACAGCCGATTGCCAAAGCAGGAATGGTGTTAAAAGGGCAGAACGCAGTCATGAAGAAGAGAAATCTTTTAGTTTCAAATATTGAGCTAGGGCTTAGAAAGAACTTTTTAAAACTCTACGTTTGGAACACAGCACTTAATGGTGGCGAAACATGGACTTTAGGGAAACTGAAGAGTGGTGGAATAGAAATACGCTGGAAACTGGACAGATGAAGTATGAAGTCAATTATTTTTGGATGTGATCGATGAGGGTAGAAAGAGTCTTACAGAAAGAACACACAGGCTGGATTGGTTAATTTGTTAGTGGAGAGAATAGTTGAAGGTAAGAACTGCAGAGGAAGATAGCGATTAGAATATATGAAGCAGATAATTGAGGACGTGGGTTGTAAGGGGTATGTAGAGATGAAGAGGTTAGCACAGGATAGGAAGGGATGGAGGATTGCATCAAACCAGTAGAAAGATTCATGACAACAAAAAAAAGTCGTGATCTATTTTTAACTGTTCAAACTACCCATAACAATTGTTTGTCGATAGATGAGTGTGTAGTGATACTACAGACTAGATCGTCTCCCTTGGAACTTCGGTTCTGGTTGTATGGCGGCAGGATTTCATCTTTAAGTCTTCTATCACGAAACAGCATACATTTTTTGAGAATCTGTTAAAAACACAGTTGATAAACACGTACTAAAGAACACGAAGTTGAGATGCGAACCGGCAATGCAACAACATAACCAATTGGCTCAAAAGTCCGTAACTTGTGACTCAGTCTAATAGGAAGATAGAATATTGCACGACTGGGATTAACATTGTTCTGTAGTAGAAAGCAGGGGTACACCAAAGAAGACTTATTCGCTAGTTGATGTAACAACAATCTCCCTCACACTGTTTTGGACACAACTAGTTACTGTTATGCAATGTAGTCTTCACGGGTGTACCGCTGGATTGTGTTGTGGAAACACGACGTTTCGACGACTAGCTCCGCCGTCTTCTTCAGGTGTGGAGACATCTGCACTGGTCGGCTGACCCACAGATACTATGTCAGCCGACCAGTGCAGATGTCTCCACACCTGAAGAAGGCGGCGGAGCTAGTCGTCGGAACGTCGTGTTTCCACAACACAATCCGGCGGTACACCCGTGAAGATTACATTGCAATCATACGCCGGGAAAGTCTTCGTTCTTACAGTTACTGTTTTGTTGGTTGTCCGCGTTGAACCGCGTCAATTTATCGAAACCTAACATTTCGGCATTCATTTTGTGGCATTTTTCCTCTGAAGATGGACATAAAATGATGGCCGAAACGTTAGGCTTCTATAAATTGATGCGGTTCAACCCCGACAACCAAGACAACAGGGACAACTACCGCGGGAGTCTCGGCACCCACCGAGTCGCTACTCACGATGCGATGCCTGGTGAGGGATCGTATCGCCGTCAGCTGATACAGTGGAGACGCCCCACGTGTCTTTCTCTTCCGACATTTCCGCCACGTCTTCCTCGCGTTGGCTCTTTTACGCACACGGCGAGATTCCTCCCGTTTGCAGGCTCTTGCCTTCGAACACACGGAGGCGTTACATCTGAGACAGTGTCGGGTCACGCAGTCTCCCCAGGTGTGTTTTTCCTTTAAATTGGGCCATTAGAAGACTGCCTCATTAGGGCCGGGGAGCCATCAAGGCGAATCTCCTGCAGCGGATTCGATAAATCACAGATAAACAAAAACTGAATGGACGGACAGAGTATCGAATACTGCTCCTAACCTATCAGGCTTGTACACTATGCGGTAGAGCAGGTAAAGTAGTTCCATATACACTTGGCTAAACACGTATATCTTAAGAGACTATCTGACACGAGAGTATTACTAATAGCAAAGGTATTTTGTCGTACAGTGTTTAAAATGGGCTCTTGTGGAAGAGAGTTGTATCCCAGTTTTTGTTCCAACACTGTGAAATAAGAATCGATTAATGGGGTCATTAATTTTTATTGACTTCTTATGGTAATTAGGCGACGTTGCTGGGCCTTGGGAATCGATCCACAATTTATTTCCTACGTTGCCAGATCAGTAGTCATTAATTTTTATTACCGACCCAAAGCCATTTAATTAGGTAATGCGGAAATGTCTAGACACACTGAAGAAGCTACACAGATACATAATACTCAAACTTTTTTTTTTTTTAACAATTTAACGTCCCTTTTTAACAACGTGGTCTTCAGAGACGGGAAAGGATGGGGGCAAGGAATGGGAAGGAATTCGGCCATGGCCTTTTGAAGGAAGCATCCCGGCATTCACCTGGAGTGATTTGGGGAAACCATGGAAAACCCAAATCTGGATGCCCGGACGGGGAAAATACTCAAACACAGCTGCACTCAACAGAGGAACAATCGTACTGATAGTTACCAGAAATGGATATAGAGAGAAAAAAAATAATACAATCAAATAAACAAAAACATCAAAAAAGCAAATACAAACACCGACACGAACTCAATCATTAGATAGCTTCATATTGTTTCCATAATGAAAAGTGACAACAGGCACAAATATCACATAGATGGCTCCGAGATGCTCTAAAATTGGAGTGAAACGGGCGAGACGAAAAGATAAAAATTCAGTGGCACCCGCGTATTATTAACCTATCAACAAGTTGATGAACTTGAAGTTGAGGATTTTGCCGACAACATCCAGTTGCCAAACACACATTATCTCATGAAACATCGATACTCAACCATACAGACACCAAACAGAAATGTAAAATCTCTTGCGCGCCAACAAGCAACCTGGCATTTTCCCTCCGTCATACACCGGGTTTCGCTACAACAATAAAGACGTAAGCAATCCTCGAATACTTGGATTTCGACACTTGTATGCTAATTGTGTTCCTGCGTATCCCTTCAAAAAATGAGGTAAGTGGAAGATAATACTTGCGTGACTACAGTGAACACTCTCCGTGTATGGTCCACTAAGACGTGGAGGGTGGCACTAACCATCCCTAACAAGGGAACGCTTATAATTGCTCATCTTTGTCGGGTAAAAGCCGTGTTCCACAACCAACAAAGCCAATCCCGTGGTCATAAAAGTCTTGGCTTTATCAAATGTAGTAACTTTTATTTTACAGCAAAGTACAGCACAGTAAAGTGTTTCGCTCAAACTGCACCTACCCTAGGAGCAGCTTTCAGTCGATCTAGTATATGCTGTATTGGACATAACTCAGCAACTTAGAGTCGTAGAAAGTCGAGGAATTTGTCTTTTGGAAGCTGTTTCACGGTCTATTCACGAGCTGTATTTACGATCATTTTGAAAAAGATTCTCTGTAGATATGTTTCTAACATCTGCCCGTCATAAACGATTTTTATATTTACCCCCTCCCCCCAACAGGGTTTGAATGGAAAAAATTATTTATTAGTCCATGTCACATTTTCTGTGCAATTACTACATCCTGCTGTTTTGAATTTCTCGTTTAGCATCAATACAAAATTTTCGAATTTCACTTTGAAATTACGTCTGCCGTAGGGGGCGTCCATAAATTACGTGAGGTGAAATAGGGGGAGAGGGGGGGGGGGTCGACGGAAATCTCACGTGAGGTTTTGAAATTATTGGAGGACCGTTGGGTCAAAAAAAACCTGCGAGGTCGATCACTGGAAAGGGGAGGGGGGAGGCCCATCAAAACCTCACGTAATCTTAGGGGGGAGGGGAATCCGACCAAACGACACCAGAGGAAAAAGGGGGGTCCTCCGGAAAAAAACTTCATGTAAGTAATGGGCGCATCCTAATGAGACACCTTAGAAGATTCTCCATATTTTTTCGACCAAAATTAATATGCTTCATTCGATGAAGAACTCCACATATCAGTTTTAAAATACTCCATTTTTAATTTCGAAGGTCACTGTCGGTTTCGAGAAATGACACTTCAGAATAATTTTTTTTCCAGTCTAAAATGAATGTTTTATTCGATAGATAATATGGAAATGGTGGGTGAGAAAGAAGTTTATGGAAGAAGCTTACAGAAAGAAGAGACAGGCTGGTAGGTCATATTTTGAGACATGCTGGATTGGTTAACTTGCTGGTGGAGAGAACAGTCGAAGGTAAGAACTGTAGAGGTAGACAGAGATTAGAATATATGAAGCAGATAATTGAGGACGTGGGCTGTAAGGGGTATGTGGAGATGAAGAGGTTAGCACAAGATAGGAAGGGATGGACGATTGCATCAAAACAGTCGAAAGACTGACGACAGAAAAAAAAAAATCATAATGCACACGTAGAGAAAGTACGTTTTTAAATTATTGTATACCACTAGGTGATCAAGCTAGTTGACTGTGCGGCAAAGCATTACTTCCCTATTCAGGTTCACATTTGCTTAAACACGTAAGCTGATTCGAATAATTTGAGTCCAGTGGTTTCGCCTTCAACTCAACAGGCGGCCTTCGCTTCCCAACACCAACACTTTTTGCTTTAGTGTTTCTTTTACTGCAAAGTGACACGACAAATTACATTGTGATGTGCCTGTCTTTAAACCCTCGCAATCTCGCGAACGTCCACAGATGATGTGTCTTTCCATCACGAGAACCTGCATAGTACGAGCGTATAGAAGATTCCCGAAGTAGTACTGCGAAAACAGAACTCTTCGCCTGTACTGAATCCAAATCAACCTGTTAATAGTCCAGCCTGGCTACGTCCCGCTAGCAATATGGCGGCAAATGGTAAGGAGAAAGCGTTATGGGAACATTTCCAAAACTCGCTTCATCTACATAACGAACTAAAAAATTTTATTTCTCTCTCTATTGCTTTTTTTTTTTTAACCCCGACAGTAATTATTTGCTTGGGTGGATGGAAGGAGGGGTGCATTGCGGGCGCGTCGCCTAATTATTATGATATAAATCTGTTTGGGTTCCACCCGGCCCCTATGAAGCCCCCACCGCCTAAGCACATAACTGACCAACTACACTCTCCAGTGTGACAATCCTGCGTCGCTTGATTACCATATAAATGGCTTTGGAACAGTAAGAAAATAATAATAATAAAAAAAAGACCCCATAAATCTGAAAAGGGGGGGGCCACCGAGTTGTTACCTAATTGGCTTTAGGCCCCGCCCGCGTAGCCTAATTATCACATAAATGCATTAAAATTAATGGTCACAAAAATCTGACAAGGGTCGGCGTAATGTTCCTAATTAGCATAAAAATTAATGGTTCTATTAATCTGGAAACAAACACTGTCTAGAGATCATAAGTGACAGTGGGTCGGCAGTAAAGCATTAATAGCCTGGAGGGTCGCCTAGTTACCATACAAATTCCTTTAGATCCGACAGGCGCACCTAATAAGCGTGTAAATGCAACAAAAATCCATTCTCATATGACAGTATGGAAACGAAAACTGGGTGGAGCCAATGTTAAAAGCCGAGTGATAAAGGCCTCTTCTAATACTACTGCGGCTGTGGCCAAACGAATTGGCGGGTTCGTGTGAACGCGCTGTTGCCGCACTTGGGAACAATCTCGCGATGCGCTCTCTTTCTATCACTTGAACATTGCAACGCTGAGCTTCCTGTGTCGCCTAGCACGAGCGGCAACGGCTCGCTAGCCAACCACAAACCTTCCACCTCCCTCTCAACACGCAAAAACATGTGAACCTGTGAATGGGAATCAGAAAGTGTGTCAGCCAGCTCCAGAGAGAATGTTATGATTTTTTGTGATATGTCATTTTTACATGAGATATTAAATAAGACGTTTTAATTATTTGTTAATTATAATAAGTTAGTGTAATAATTTTACCAACAAAAAGTACAGTCATTTATAATTAGGGTAACTTAGCAAGAGTATTGTGCTACTAAAAGATGGCAACGAGACGCAAGTCGTCGACAACAGAACCACCGCGGCTGAAGAAGACAGCAGAGTTTTGCCGGCAGAGTAAATCTATCATTCACAATGTGTATAAATATTTCAAACTCTTGTTGACAGTAATGGTATAATTTTGTCATCAAGCTGTACGCTGGTGAGGAAAGACTTGAAAAAAATGGATGTACCTGATAGTGATGAAATAAAAAACTGTAGTGAATTGATACAACAAAAACAACCATGGTGCGAAAACATTTATGGAATATACAAACTATTTGCGCTGCAACATGTGTGTCGTTTTGATAAATTTTTCAGAATCTGCACGATCTGTAAGACGTATACTGAACAATATAGGATTTAAAGACAGGCATCAGAATGATGGTACTCGATTTTTGCTTGACCGAAACGACGTAGTGGCATCTGGAATCAAATTTTTGAGGTGTAACGAATGGCAATTAAATAACAGGTCTTGTGAAACCTTCAAATATATCAAATGCATCTAGAATTGCATGATATAGATCAATATCTTATCGCAAAAAAGTGACGAGAAATTATTTAATACACAGTACAAAGTATTACTGCAAGTGAAGAGGTGAATACAAATGTTGAGTGCGCGGTTTGGCAACGGCGCATTTGAGGCCTGACCCGCCAATAGACCTGGCCACAGCTGTAGTCGTACTCGTGTTGTAGGTGCGCTCTCCGTGCGCCAAGGCCCCGTGCCAGGTGCCGGCAGAGCGTGTTTACCGGCCGCGAGCCATATCACTCTGTAGCCAGCTGGGCGCCCGACCAGTGAGACGTATCCTCCACGAAGACCTTGGCACTCCCAACGACGGTACATCACATCTATGAAACTCAACCACGGCGCCTTCCGTAGTCACCTCTATCGCATCCAGGCGGTGAACACTCCCTACTGCACGGGCACTACAGGACCGCAATCAACTGCTCTAATTTTCAGCAACAGCAAGTAATATTCAACAAATCTCTTGAGCGAGCACAGCAGCCACTTCCAACAAGTGTTACAGTATTACTCGCTACAAATAGCAACAAAAGCTATTGTATCATTAAGGACTATATTAACGACACTGACATACATTTTTGATGCACCTATATGTCTTCATATTATTAAAATTTTAAAAGCACTTGTTCTTAACTTGTAATTCCACCAGGCTGACTGTATGGTCTATTCAATACCTGAGGTCAAATAAATAAACAACAAAGGACGAAAACAGCCACGTGATACAGGACAGCCGCCATCTTGTGTGCTGCGTGCAATCGAGACAGTCGTGAGACTGCGCGAACTTGTTGGTCGCATCCGCTTGATGCATCCCAAAAAATAGGCTACTGCCAAAGACCAGGAGAGAGACAATCATAAAACAGTATGGGAAGATACTTGCGTTTTGGCCAGCGCCAAACAACAAACAGTAAGATATGTCCAAGCACCTAAATAAACAAACTAAAGATGCGAGTACGGTTCAATTCTAGCATGGGGATGTATTCCATTTAAGTAAATAACACTCTGATCAAAGATATAAGACATATTACATCTGCGAGTAATCTATAGTAATATAAAATCAATATTCGCTGTATTACGAAGGATCACCATCGAATTGTTCTAAAAGTAGCTATAACAAAAGTGGAGAATCATGACAGACAAGCATCAGTTAAAAAGGGTGTGAGACAAGGTTGAAGTGTATCCCCATTAATATTCAACTTGTATGTAGAGAATGCAACAAAGGAAGTAAAAGAAAAATTTTCATGTAGAATAAGTGTTGAAGGAGAAAAAAATCAGTATGCTACGATTTGCTGATGGCACTGTCTTGTTAGTAGAACAGGTTGATAGTATTGAGAAGTTACTGAATATCATGAACAAAATACTGAAGGGAGATTCTGGCCTAAATATAAGCAAGACAAAAGTGATGAAATGTAGCAGAAATGATACAAATCACAGTAGATTAAATATAAAAATAGGATAGGATGTAACATGATAAATAAGTGAATTCTGCTATTTGGGGAGCAAAATTACAACCGATGGCAGCAGAAATGATGTTAAAAGCAGTATAACACTAGCAAAAAGAGCCTTCATGAAAAAGAGAAATCTTTTCGTTTCAAATATTGATCTAAGACTTAGAAAGAAGTTTTTTTAAAATTCTATGTGTGGAGCATAGCACATTGTAGCAGCGAAGCATGGACTTTAGGAATACCAGAAAGAAAGAAAATTGAAGCATTTGAAATGTGGTGCTACAGAAGAATGCTGAAAATTAGGTGGACAGACAAAGTACGAAACGAACGAGTTTCAGAAATGATGGGTAAGAAAAGAAGTTTATGGAAGAAGCTTACAGAAAGAAGAGAGAGGCTGGTAGGTCATGTTTTGAGACATGCTGGATTGGTTAATTTGCTGATGGAGGGAACAGTCGAAGGTAAGAATTGCAGAGGAAGACAGAGATTAGAATATATGAAGCAGATAATTGAAGATGTGGGTTGTAAGAGATGCTTAAATGAAGAGGTTAGAAGGGATGGAGGATTGCGTCAAACCAGTCGAGGGACTGATAATAGCAAAAAAAAAAAAAAAAAGACAAGCAAATTATATTACTAGAAAACGCATATCAAAACGTGGACTGGGGCATACATTAAGGGTCCGCTTCCCCCTGCCTCGCTCACAGGGGACGAGTTGAATATAGTCGGAGGCCGCGGCGAGACTACACGACAGTAGCGCCAGCTGACGACACGTTCGTCACATTCCCGTCCGGTTTCAACAAGACGTCTACCTCACCTCCACTCATCACAACAACGCACAGCAAACCATAATCCAACTCTTAAAACGGGTCAGACATTCACCAAACTAATACTTCTAAAAGAACAGACCAGTCTGCTGGGCCTATGATAATTTCTTTGTGAATGTGTTTGAAGAAGTAAACTCAGCGCAAATACGTGCACGATCAAGATCGAAGTAACAGGCTGAATACGTGTTTCGTCAATAAACCATACAGGTAGCCCAGCGACCAGTGCGGGTGTCATTGTGATACATGTGAAACAGTTTTCTGCGAATTGGAAGTCACGTGATGGTGAGTGGGGGCCCCTCTCCTCAGTGATATTCCCGACGCTCGCAGGTGTTTTGTTTTCTCTGCAGAAACTCGTTTGTATCAAATTGACACTTGCGCCAGTTAGTGCGATCTTTCGCCAGTTCAAGATTACAACTCCTTTTCGACGCAGCCTTTTACTATTTTATTGGTATTCTCGAGTATAGCAAATTTCCTTCATGTATCCTTCTGTAAACACCATTGGTATAAGCCTAATAGATCAAGATTTTATGATTGTTTGTTTTATTAGTTATTAATTTTTGTATTTATTGTAGCGTAGAAATTGCATAGTTGTTTGTAGTATTTCATTAAAATGTTATATAGATAAGCAACAGTTCATTGTTCCTTAAAATCTTTGATGATAACTGACCTAATGTAATTATAGTAGTAGTAGTAATTTTGATATTCTGAACTTTTGCAATTGTTATTTTTTATTTAAACAATTTTAGATTTTTTTTAAAGTTTCTCAGAAAATTATATACATATATATATATATATATATATATATATATATATATATTCCTTTTAGTTAAATAAGGAAAGCTCTTTTTTGTTTAAATGAAAATACACATTAATGACCCTTACAACTGATATTAATCATTAAAGTCCAAAAGAATTGGAGTTTCTAACGGCTGGCTGTATATTCTCATACTTGCGTCCTGAAGTGTGAATTTGGCAGAGCGCCTGTCGCAAGGTTAAAACACGAATTCAGTCTGTTTGGACGCTGTACAGTAAACAGATCCACAAACCTTCAAGTATATAACCTGTCCGCACTTCACAAAACTAATTTTCTTTTTTTATCGCTTTACGCCTCGTCGACGTCGAGGTGATTAGAGGCAGGATGGGACTGGGGGCAAGGAACGGGAAGGAATTCGGCCGTGGCCTTTCTGAAGGAAGTATTCCGGCGTTCGCCTGGAGTGATTTGAGGAAACCACGGTAAAACCAAATCTGGATGCCCGGACGGGGATTCGAACCCGCGTCCTTCCGAATGCGAAACCAGAGTGTTAACCGCTCACCCACCACGCTCGGTCCACAAAGCTAAGTTCCTTCGTGCAATGTAATCCTTAGCGACACGCAGGCTTAAGTATGCCTTACTTTATTTACTTTATCTGCATTGTTATCGCGATATGCATAGGTTGCTGCACGAAGTATTTCATTGAAGGAAGAAATCCAAGTCGATGTTGTCACATCAGACCAGCAGATCACATCGTCTATCTACTAACCAAGACCTCGACAATTTCTAAACGGGCCTGTCGCGTCATTTCCCATTAATCATTCCTTCGCGAAACGAGACGCATAACGCACAACAGAAGAGCTAAGTCTTTGCGAATACTTCCAGATTCAGCCTAGGATCGAGATCATTCCTACATTCAAATTCATATTGCTGTGTTCTCTTAAACCATAATATCAACCTTTTGTAGCACAAATAGTCTGGTATCTACATCTATATTTTGCAATTCACAAATATTGTGGGTGGCAGAGGGTGCTAATCACCAATACTAATCCTGTGCATTCCAATCCCGAACAGAACGAGGATAGGAAGAATACATAAAAACATCAGTACGGCATCTTATTTGTCTAATCTTATCCCTCCTGTCATTGCCACCTAAATAGGTTGGAGGAAGAAGTATTTCATTGCACTCGTAAATTAAAGAATTTCGCATATTCTGCAACAAATTCAAATGAAAACGACGTCGTCTGTCTGCTAAACAATCCCAGCCCAATCTATGTATCAATGCTGTGACACTTTCGTAAGGACTGTAACTAGCAGTCACGAATCGAGCGGCTCTCCTCTGTACTTTCTCTAACGTGTCAATCAATCCCTTGCGATACGGATCCCAAACTGCACAACAGTAATCCAAATGCGGACGCACTAGTGTATTGTACGCTATTTCCTTTGTATGAGCATTAGAACTTCTCAAAATACGACCTATGAATAGTAATATAGAATTAGCTTTGCCTACGACGGAAGTTAGGTGCAAGTCCCATTTCATGTTTCTTTGCACTACTACGCCCAGATACTTCAGGGAATCAACCATGTCAACAGCGGAATCGTTAACTTTGAACTCGTGAGCAAACGGGGTCTTTTTATTACTTATTTGCATTTCCTTGCACTTTTTGCAGTTAAGTGTAAGCTGCGATTTATGGCACCTTTCCGAAATAACATCAAGATGGCGGTGAATTTCTGAACAATCGTCAGAGCACCTTACTTCCCTATAGATAAGTGCATCATCAGCAAACAATCGCAACCCTCAATTAACGTTGTCACCGAGATCGTTTATAAAAATTAAGAAAAGGAGTGTTGGTATTAGACTTGGTTGAGGAACGCCCAAAGTAACGTGAATGTGATGACTGTACTGCCGTGTGGTACTCACGTGCAGCGACTTGCGCAGGGTGGACGCGTCGCTCGCGCTGGGGCTGCTCGAGCCGATGGGCAGCGTGATCATGGCTGCACTGAGGCCGGGCGACCGCCGCCGCGCTGACGCAAAGTGTTTCGCGGCTAAATTTACCACCGGGAGCATCCGCTTGCCAGAGACACGCGGCGACGGCGTGCACTGGCCGAGGACAAAGGGCGCACCTCAGACAGGCCTCACACCAAAACATTAAGCCCTTTAAAATAAAAAAAAGCTGACCACAGGGGGATGGGAATGTTACCGCACGAGCAGGAGACAGCAGGGAACGACCTACAGAGTGTGCGAAGAACACCTCCAGAGAGAGGGCGAGCTAACAGCTGTCGAAACGTGACCGGAGTGGAGGAAAATCAAAGATAGTTCGTAAAACTACTGTTAATTATAGTTTTATTAAATCAGTCGCTGCGTCTGTACAACCACGGCCCACATGGACGTTGTTAAACAGGCCTCGAGTTGGAGTTGGCCACTGCAAAGATACTCTTACCTCGTGGGGATACCCGGGAGAACAGCCAGGTACCACATGTTCGTGCTGGGAGAGAGAAACCATGGTACATCTGAGGTCTTGTCCACAAATCGGAGTGAATGTATCCCAATTTGAGCTCCAACCAGCTATTGACAAAGCAATCGCATTGGCGGATAAACTACCACATGTCTGATGTTGTCATCGACACGAGAAGAAGAAGAACCACCTGATGGATGCTACCGAGGCTTCGTACATGTTTTATTAATGCGGTCGCCACGGCTATCTCGTAAACTTGCAATTCCAACACCCTGTATAGTTTAAACATCCAGCATGGGACGGGGTACGGCAACATTTTACTCACACGAGGTCAATGCATACGGATACACACACTATTATTCTAACAGTTTAACAGGTACTAACACGCCGACTACCAACCAACAAGTAGTGACGTTAATCCGAAATTTGAAAGTTCGAGAAAGTCTATACAGTAATTAGTGTGATCAACCTCCACACAACAATCACACAGTCACTAAACACATGTGAACGTATTTAAACAGTTCTGGGTTGTATGACGGCACGAATGCGAAAGCCAGCATTCACTTTGCGATGTGGGAGCGGGGCAGATCTCCATACAACACTCGCACACTGATTCACTACATCACTACGCATCACCGCGCTACTGCTACTGTCGTAGTGAGACACTAGCACAGCTAGTACCTATCGATCTTCTCTTTCTTATATCATCGATACCTATACTTGGATGCATTTTAATAAAAGGTCGCTGGCCTACTGTATTGCGACAGGTTGAGCAGAGCGATCGTAGCAAATTTCGAATCACCACATCCCAGAGTTTTGGACGAACACTTGCAAAAACTTAAGTTTCGCCGTCGATTTACGAATGTCTCATCTTCCTGTGAAAAATTGTCGCTCCTCATTGTCTGCACAGGAAATATAAAAGGAGAACTGCTTTCGGGTTCTAAAGAAGTTCCGCGCGTCAGCGGAACATTGGCAGAGCGGTAGCGGTTATGTTTGGCGGTCAGTCAGAAATACTCAAGGTGCCCGCTACCCCGCTCATACACACTCCTAGTACTACCACTCCACCAGTCACTAGACGAGGGATATGACAAGAGCAGCCCTCCCGCCATCTAGTAGTGCGATCTCGCCGAGCGTGCTGGGTGAGGGGTAACGCTCTGGCCTCGCATTCGGGAGGGCGCGGGTTCGAATCCCCGTCCCGGCATCCAGATTTGGGTTTTCCATGGTTTCCCCAAATCACTCCAGGCGAATGCAGGGATGCTTCCTTCAATAGGCCATGGCCGAATTCCTTCCTGTTCCTCATCCCGCCTCTTATGACCACTACGAGGCGTAAAAAAAATATGTGAAACCGAGATCGTTCGATAATCTAAAATAACTTCTCAGTTTCTATGCAGCGTGTCAAGGAATGAAAGGATAATCCTTCAACCACAGGTAGGTCACATCATAAAATTTTATTTTAGTAAAAGTCTTACCATTTTAAAGATATTGATTTTTTTAATATTTTTTCGAAACATATGACTTTGTTCAGTTTAATCCATGCCAATTTTACAAATTAAGACTTTTGAACCCTGTTTATTTAATTTACTGGAAGATATTTGAGTCATCTAAAATAACATTATTTTTTCTTAAAAACTTAAAAACGAACTTCTAAAACTCTTAAATGGTATAATTATTTCATACTTCTTTTAACGTTATTGTTTAATGATAGTTTAGTTTGCTAAAGAGACCATTGTGCATTTTAAACATGTAGTAACAAAAATGATCTAAAAAAGTTTTTTAAAGGTTTTAAGAAAAAAGGAACATTTTTTAGATGACTCAAACATCTTCGAGTAAACTTAAAAAAAAAAAAAAAACAGTGTTCAAAAAGTGCCCGTGGCCTGACTCGAACCGTGGAACAGCATCCGCGAATACGACCATCGCGTCAGGCTTACCGGAGACGGAAGCTGAAGTAGCAACAACTCATAACCAGCTTGGCATTATCTTTCCTCATTCCTGAAATTACCCATTTATTCCTTGGAATTTTAAGTTTCGGATATAACATTGTAAAATTTTTGAATTTCTTCATTAACTTTTTGGTGCTACGGTTAACAACAATTTTGCCCCTTACTGCAGACAGATTTTTTTACGGACTCCCGGAGATAGCGGTCAACGCGATAGGACAGGGAAGAATAACTCTATGCCACGAATAACGCCCAGTTGGGGATATACATCAATTATATCACTAGTAGGGGCAGCATGTTGTTAAATACGGAAGCTTCTAATGGCATGTTCTTTGTTAATGACAGTTTTTTTTTTTTTGTAAGAACAGCCACTAACATTTTCAGTTATCATTTGCTTGCCAATACCACAGGATAGAAAATATCGCTGTAGCACAATAGACACATAAGCTAGAAAATATCGTTTTCGCCCAGGAGGCACATTAGTTTGATTTAGTTCCTTGTTTATTTTTAAACACCCATCATTACGTATCACATCAATGATCAATTTCCCCCCTTTATCAGCACTAGAAAAAAATGGAGAATGTTGAGTGACAGAAATCGTTTTGGTTAAGTTAAATTTATCGAAAAACTGTCCTAACGGATGCTGCGTTGAAAATGTCTCGTGTCGGCCAAAACAATTTTATGGTTTTTTCCGTTTGTTCCATCCTTTTTATGTTCAAGAAACGACAAAACTAAAGGAATTGCTTTTGCAAGCAAGCATATTCTCAAGCAGACTGTTAAAATAACTGAATTTTAAATCTTGTTACGAGTTATATATTTGACAGAACTCTTAGATAACTCTTCTGTTCCAATAATTGGTATACAGAGAAAACTGAATATTAACGTAGATTTCTAGTAGTTGTAGACGGATATAAAAGCTATATTTCATTGTTATCCAATGCTTGTTCAGAACCAGTATTTTTCTTGAAAATGATAGTTTTTGTGTTATGTATATACACTTAACTATAAAATGTCTTAAAAATTGAAAAGAAACATATTCGATGTTCATATAACTCTTTTACTGCCGAAATGTAATAATTATTTCGGTTTATGAAACAAAAAGCGGAAATGTATTTCATTTTTTAGGGAGATGGCTGTCTCTTAATTTTGATAGTCACGAGACTATAACACCTACAGGGTATAGTACTGTCTTGATAGATGTGTATAAAGGGTTGAATAAGTCCCAGGAGAAAATGTAGCGATCTGCAATTCAGGTCGTTCGGATAAATATGAGCATGGTAGTACAAGGCATATGTTAGTGATGGGGTTTGGAAGGATTTTATTGAAAGATTTAGAAGTCGTGCATGGAAGGGAAGATTTGACCATGGGCATAAGGGAATAGGGAAATTTTCTTTTGTTGGTAAGGGTGTCAGTGAGTGGAATAAGTTACCACCGGAAATAATTAGAAACTAACAAAATCTCAAAAACAGATGCGGCAGAAATTTAACCCTGATAGTGTATAAGATGATCCTTCACCACCCACTGGAATGAAGCCGGGTAGAGAGAAGTGGGGTGGGGAGATCGCCATGTTGGTCGGCATAAGAAACACGGGAAATAGGCTAACACCTCAAGGGAATCATACGACAACCGTCGCACCGCAATTTCATGATAGGTTCTCATGTAACACGACGAGACAAATCGAAAGTAAAGAATAAAAATTTTCGATATCTCGCTTAGTTCTCGAAAAGTCTCCAAAAGTCAGCAGCTTAAACGGACGTAGTTTACATCGCGATACACGTTGTGTCACTAACATGGTGCTCATGAAATTACTAACGAGTAATAATAAATAAATTGTTTGTCCCTTCTGGTACATGCTTCATTTCAACGTACCCACATTTCCATTAATATTGCCGCTACAAATCAATGTAGACATACCTAAACACATGAAATGCATCGCGAACTACATTTCGGGTAACAACAACGTTTACTTCATGACGTTTCGTAGTTAGTACAGCACAAATTATCACAATCTATTTCATCGTACACTTTCAGTGTAAACTGAAACAGAACTACAGCATGCAAAATACCATATTCACTGTATCGCGATGTATAGTTGAACCGCTTAAATTAGACTTTCAACACTTGTTTACAATACGGCTAGCCTTTTATGTGTAAAGTAGTAACTTAAGCCGATTGTCTACACTACACCAACAAATATTTGAGAACGACATGATCCTATTGAGAGCAATTAATAAATTTATAGCGATGGGACATACTTTTGCAGTTACCTGTCAAACACAGCAAGAACAATAATTAAAATTTGAGTTACTTGTGAAACGTTAGTCCAGATTGTTTCGTATCTGATGTGTTTGTGCAACCGTATGCAACACGAGCAATAAAAAACTTTGGAATATTAGAAAATTAAATATTCTCAGCAGCAAACAGCGGAATGTTTTGGGGTTTCTATTATGGCCGCCGCGCATGCGCAGTAGGAGCCGAGGCTTGGCAGTTCCAGTAGGAAGCGACTGGACGAGGTCACAGCAGCCGACAGAGCTATTTCCAGCGAGTGTATGTTCCGTGGAACTGGAGGAAAACAAGTGTCGGCCGAGCGAGACGGTTATTTCTGTGGAGGCCGCTGCGTGGCGCATTAGGCCCGGCCCTACACGCACACATCACGCAGGAATGGATAGGGGCATTAGTATTACCAACTTGCTGCAGACAGAGTATGTATCGCTAACCACGGCACTGAGAAGGTGCACGATATAGGGTAAATCCGGGATAGATGGCCATGATTTTTTTAAAAGCCAGTTTCACAACGTAATACACCAGAACCTGAAACTTTCCATAAATTGCATTTTTAATCCATAAAAAACAAAAGTTGACTTCGTTTACAAAGATATAGCAAATTTCATACAAGCTAAAAATTCTTTAATAAACATGTAACACTTGGCCATCTCACCCGAGTATCAGGGTTAGATGGCCAGACATGTAATGGAGAGATGGCCATCGGACAAAACACTTTAAAATCAAAGTGATAATTATTTTTAGAAATTTTTAACGCTTTAAACACGTTTTATTGACTCTCTTGATGTAAAAAATATTTTATAAAGATATTAATTGTAGTTAAATTATAACTTAAACAGAACCTCATTTGTAAAAAAACATTTTGCAATTCTTGTATTTTTATTATATCGTTGAAACACACTATCTTCACATAAAACATAATGAGAAATCACTTCAATTATTCTGTTACTTAAATTTAGAAACTAATCCAAAATTTATAACAACGAATGTTTACCTTGTAAGGTATGATTTATTTTAAAAAAATTACATTACCACATCGATGGCACACGTCAACATATGATGTGCAGGTTTCGTGTAGCCAACGCATACACCTGACACACTGAATCCAGTCACAGGTTTTATCTGTTTTTTGAGTGGTCTTCCCCGCATCCAACGGACTCTTCCTCCTCTTCTTCAAAAAGTCCATCAGTTGATTCTTCCTTGTACTCAACTTCTTTTGACAAGTCTGAACTTTGTTTAAACTTCTTTTTCACTAGTTTTTTTTCTTTATCATTAAGCCATCAATTTTTTAATATTTTCTTTTGACGTCAAGTTTTGGGGATGGCCATCTATCCCGATACTGATGTGGCCGTCTCTCCCGATCGGCCGGGAGAGACGGCCATAGCGCGTCATCAAACATGGTGGACGCAAACTCAATCAAAACCCATGTACCGTAATGCGTTTAGACCTAAACAACTCTAAAACTACAGTTTCCGTCGCTACTCACAGCCTAAGTTATGTTTAAATCGAAAGGTTGTGACACACTATATAATTTCAAGGTATGTTGAAAACTAAAATCATGAAAATTACTTAATTCTAGTTGAAATAAATAGTCATGCTGAGCAGCAACATTCACTCACGTTACTAGCTAACTACCAACTGACCGGCAGGTCTGTACATCGGATCGTGAAAGAATTACAGGCGTTGGCCATCTCTCCCGTATGGCCGTCTAACCCGGATTTACCCTAGTGTTGAACGATTGGTGACTACATGTGTATGCCATACATATCCGAAGAAAGGTTACGATACATGTTTCATCCAGAATTAGGGAGCGTCCATAAACCACGTAGCCCAGTCTTGGCCTCCTGTGAACCCCTCTCCCCCCTACCTAGCACGTAGCTTCTTTGCCGAGAAGATATTGTGTACTATTGTCTCTTGTCAAACTATCGTAAATTACATATGGAGATAATCAAATGATTGAAATAAATATTCACATGCTGTTGTGTGTTCTGTACCTTATTTTAACTATGGCAAATAATATGAATGAATGAACAGCTACGTGGCCTGGCTCGGAAACACCCCCCCCCCCCCCCCACGTAGCCAAGCGTAGCTTTTCAGCTAACCCCACCCCCCCTAAACACGTAGTTCATGGAAGTCGCTTAAATACGAGAACGCTATGTCTAAAACTCGTGCCTCATTTCTTCAATACTGATAAATATTTTTTTAAAAATGCGTAAACTTATTTCTCCTCAATGTTTAGACAGTTTTAAAAAGGATCCTACCAATTTTGTGAGCCAGGTTCTTACTACGAAAAACGGGCAAAGTGGATTTCATCTGCCTGATACGTCAGAGCTTCCTGGTATACAAAAGGAATAGTTTTTACTGAATACCTTGAAAATGATGAAACAATAATAACTGTCGAATATGACGCAAGTGTTATGGACCGACTGGCTGACAAAATTCTTCCTGAGAAGCGATCTGAATAATAAAACGATATCTTTCACAAGCAGAACTCACTGCCCACAGCGAAGCGATTGTCCCTACATGTACGAGACCTGACCCGCTCTAATGAAGAGGTGACGTCAGCACTGGACGACGTGACGCACACCACTCCACGCCTGTCAGGAGCAGCCGTGAAGTATTCGCTGAATACGCTGATTTCAGGGCTCGATTTGCACTCAGAATCGATCAAAATATTATTTAGTGGCCATGAGCAACTTGCGGAAAATAAAGAACTTCATATAACGACTAATAGTATAAATTTTTTTTAACTGCTTAACGTCTCGTAACAGCGAGGTCTTTAGACATGGGAAAGGATGGGGGGCAAGGAATAGGAAGGAATTCGGCCATGGCCTTTTGAAGGAAGCATCCCGGCATTTGCCTGGAGTGATTTGGGAAACCATGGAAAACCTAAATATGGATGTCCGGACGGCGATTCGAACCGCCGTCCTCCCGAATGCGAGGTCAGAACGCTAACCACTACACCACCACGCTCGGTGGTAATAGTATAAAATTTCATTTTTATAAATTCATTGTAGACTCGTGTCAGACACTGGCATTGGATCAGCCTGCAAATTTCTTTCTTGCAAAAAAATATGACGTTAACTTTTGTTCTTCGGGTGAAAGGAACTGATAACTTTTGTTTTGAGGGAGATGAGACACCTGTTGTAATCAGAGTAGCAAATTTAATTCGTTTCTGGGCATCTAAAAGAAAATAAAAAACTTTACTTGAGTCACAACCTTACCCAACGCACTGCTTCGTAAAACATGCTATCTTATGTTATGCAATTTTGTAATTCTGGCGATATTCTTTGCAACTTACGTCGGAGGTTTAAATCTCTAACCTTTGTCAATATTATTTCCATACCGATGTAGTTTTTACCGTAGCGTTTCACAACTGGTAATATTTGAGTGAAATGCCTATCATCTTCAGCTCCCGTACCGTTGAAAGCAGACTCAGAGATGAAAGATGCCACATCGGAGATAGTATGTTGGTCATAAAAGTGTTCTGTATGAACAGTGCAGTTCGTTTCGATAACATCAGTCTTCACCACGGCTTCCGTGTGTGACAGACAACTTCAGTGTCGCAGTTTTTCCGTTTCTTCGTGTCCAGTAATGGCGACGTCGCTTTCAGTTGGTAGTGTCTGTATCGATACCGTCTTGTAGCGAGGAGGTAATCGACACTGCTTCTCGTCGTTGCTCTGTCGACATGCTCTGCTGCTATATGCAGCACAGTTCAGCCTTGGTTTCCGCCGCCTCCTCATTTGAGTCCATAACTATCGACACCTGTTTAGAAGGGGCGTGCGGTGATTCGCACCCTGCTATTGTTCTCGGCGGTCAGACTGATCCGGTGTTTATCAACACAAGTAAACGAGCCGTCGCATGCTGATCCGCAATCAAGGGATGACAGTCCTGATCGCCTGTCTAATCTTCATCACACGACGTAAGGTTTGTGTGAAGAAAGTGGGGTTGGTTTTAACTCTCGTTGTATCACTGTACACTTAGAACTTGCTATGTACAACGACGTAGTCGGAACAGGTTTTCCTTCATGTTCGTTGAGGGGACAGCACCATTTCATTTATGACAGTCGTCGTGCCGAAAAATAAAAAAATATTAATCGCACAACACATTTACACTATAGCCCAAGCATGTCGGTAACCAACGAAACTCCGAATTCATTAAAAAATTCAAAGATCGTATGGCTGATAACCTCACGTTCGTAAATAAATGGGTATTTCGACCAGAGCTAGCGTCCACCTGAGGAAACATCAAATCTGTAATTTATATGACGATGTTTTATATAATGACTAGCTGACCCGGTCACGCGTTGCTGTGACTCAGCAATGTTATTCTAAACTCGCTAATGTTGTCAAATTAATATTCACTAATAAAGATTAAAACGTTTTCAAAAGTAGTTGGTAAATATTATAAGGTATGCCTTATTATATTAAACAGTTACAGACTTTCACAAAGTCCATATATCATGGATAAAGTAGTTGGTAAAGACTATCGGAGAGTTAAAATTGAGGACAAACCAACGTAATTTTCTTGCTTTAATTTACATTTTATTACAAATTACTTAATGGAAAATATTCCCTGAGGGATCAATATGACGTAAAAAAGTGTACACCTAGAAACGTATGGAAGTATAATAATGATTCCGTGTGGTCGTAATGACCTGGTGGCAGGGCTTCTATTGGCTGTGTATTCCGCCCCTGTCGTAGCCGCTAATCCTGCCGGATACAGGGAACCAACATTTTAGCGTGGAATCCGAACCACGGAAACGTTCTGGTGTACTTCACATTACACAGCAAGTTGTGCCAGAGGTGAAGGCAGGGATAAGTGCGAATTCATCTCGGACAAACATCGTGGCCCGAGATTTTTACAATCTGCTGCTTTGAATTTTCGACTGCGAAAATTAACTTATGGTCTTTTCCGTTCCTTGTCCTCTCCCCTCCTCCCTTTGTAATTCGCAATAATAAATATTTAGGTCAATAATCGACATAAAAACTATCATATCTTTTAAGTTGGACCAAATTACACACAATAATCCAAATTTCATCAAAATCGGTTGAGTAGTTTCGGAGTTCATCTCGGACCAACATCGTGACGCGAGATTTTTATATATATAAGATGTTCTGTTTGCGTGGTTCTCGAAATCTCGACAACCGGATACATTTTTCGGGATATCACAAAAAAAAAGTTTTACTTTTCCTGCTGCACAGGTTGCGGAACACCGGTAACGAATTTAGGACGTAGGTTGCGCGCTAATGGCCCTATATTCAGACACCAGTTTAGCAGCCGCTGCTGATATTACTTTCAACGGAGCAGTAGGTTTTCCAGTGCTCTTTTGCAGAGGAGGGAAAGAATTAGTCTCCGTTAAATATGTGGAGGCTATTTTATTAGGTTTTTTTTATTATTATTATTATTTTTTTACGTGTCCTGGGCCTTGACAGGCAATACAAATTACTAATCACTTCGTGCATAGACAGATAAACAGTGAACAATGCGCCATCGACAAATATAGCAACTCATTCAGAAACTTTCGACGAATCTTCAAAAATAAATTGGTCGGTTCTGCAGAAAGATCTGATGTGGCTGCAACCGGGTAGTTTTCATCTAGAAGATTTTTCTTTAGTCTGAAACGACCTAACGGTTTTCCGTATTTGGCCATTTCGAGAACACAGTTCGCGCGCATGTCGTTTTGAAGCTACGAATTTGAGCGTACTGTAGTATGTTTGCCCAATTGTTACACCGCCTTCTTGTATCAATCGTTCGACAGGTGTAATTGATCGGAGAAATATACACACATTACCTCCAGCAATTCGTGAACAGCGTGTTATATTTTGCCCGCTAAAGAGCTCACTTATCTATTGTAGACAGTCACTGTCGTATTATCAATGTTGTCAATCACCACTGCTGCGTGGCGTGTTGTCAGTTGGCTGCGGAATGTTGGTATTGGTTACGCCGTCAGCTGTTTGTGATTGCATAACATCTGCGTAGCCTGTACTGGCCATGTTTGCAGCCATTAACCTCAAACGTTAATTGAATGAAAACTCGGCTTGCACGAGTTAGTCCACTACGCTTTTGCACCAGTAAAGATCGGGTAAATATTAAAAAGGCAGTAGAAAAAATAATTTCAGTTCCACACTGGTTTAACATTAAAACACTTTCACGCGCTCAAAAAACACGTTTACTCTCAAAGAAAACGATAGACAGATCTTTTTATTTAGATTTTTTAAATTATTTTTATAGTTTTTAAAAAAAATTACAATCATTATCACATAAACAAACATGCAAATATTTGTACTTTAAAACCATTTTATGGCGGAAATTAGTAATTAAGTCGGGGAGAAATTATTATATCAACGTCTGTAACTAATCAAATATTTATGCGTCAATGGCTAATATAGCACCTGCAGCACCCTTTTGCATCCAATAAGAATGGAAGTCCTTGATTTTACTCTTACGTTTAGCACGATTCTATCTGTACTATTATAAAAGACTAAGCGAGCTGCGTGTGTCTGAAGGTTTGAAATGGCATCACACAAAATCTACCGCAGCAATTTTAATAGTGTTTTTAAATTTTGAGAGCTTATAATCCAGATTAAAATCTGTGAAAATGGCTTGCGATATATATGTACTGAGAAACGAAGCGTGAAATTATAACCATTTCTAGATAGGAGAAATATCCGCACAGATCACTGTGTATTTCAGGTGAGCATTCCTTTCAAGAAACATTTACAAAAGACTACGATCATGCTGGAATTGTTTTATTTTTTTACTCTGAATGTTTTGTATACTAAAATAAACATATTACGTGGATCACAGGTAATTTGAATCTTAAGATGAATAGTTCGTTTGGGAATTCTGATTATCAATCCGCATTTTACCAACACCAAAAAAAATTCTACTTCGTAAACGGTATCGTCACGTTACTCTTTAGTTTTCACAAATATCGAATACATTGTTTTTCAGATATCGAAGCAAGAACTTAATGACAGATTCAATAGTGTGTTCCGTTTAAATGCGCGAAAATTATTGCAATTGGTAAAATAATAATTCTGGAGTAAGAAGTATAAATCTTATCTTAAATTTAATTTTTCCAAAGTGGTATTTACGGGAAAAAGTAAAATGGTTATTACATATCGACTACTTTCAAAGTCCGTGAGAAACGAAGGTTTTAATGCAGTGCTCTGACCATTTATTGTTGACTGTTGCATAATTATACAGAGTTGTTATTAAATAAAGCTCGTAAGCACGATTTAGTAATATACGTCTTCGTTTGTAGTTTATATAGCCACAAAGTTGGAACTTCTTACTTCTTGCGCGAGGTTTGATGACAGCAATATGGAATCAAAGAAATTAAAAATTAACTACTATGCTACATCGTGTAAATTATAGAACTAAATCCATCATGCCTTATGTTTTAACAACCTCCACTAACATTCACTGTATCGTGACCAATTTTTTTTAACAGCTTTACGTCTCTTAACAGCGAGGTCTTTAGAGACGGGAAAAGATGGGGGGAAAGGAATGGGAAGGAATTCGGCCATGACCTTTTTAAGGAAGCATCCCGCCATTTGCCTGGAGTGATTTGGGAAACCATAGAAAACCCAAATCTGGATTCTCGGACTGGGATTCGAACCGCCATCCTCCCGAATCGTGATCGAATCTTGACGTCTTAGAACTACTTAAATGTGGCTCAAATAATGACATCGGTAATATGGAATCAGTGAAAGCAAAGGGAATTAAAAATAATTTGTAACAAACCTATGTGGTACCGCGCAAGATTAGTTTTAGTGCACGCAAAATTCTATTTTGGAGCAGAATTCATGGATCGAATCAAAGTACCGTCAAAATAAAACCAATAATCATAAACAAAATAGTTTTGCCGTTTTTAGAGGATATATATTATTGGAATTGCTCTTTTGTTATAGAACGTAAATAAATTTCTACTATTGCAATATTTTTTACTATTCCTGTTATCATTAGTAACGAAACTTCTTATTCTATAACACACTGCTATGCACACGAAGTCGCGGGTAACTGCTAGTCATCTCTAATTTCATGCGACGATGGATGAAGACATCGGTGCAATTAATATTGTACTGTTGATTTAATAGGCAAAATTAATAACTTCTGTAGATAGTTGAAATTGCAAGAATTATCAGGTATACACTTAAAGCAGTCTTTTGGTAGAGCATAGCACGCCTAAGATATTTTCACGTATCGTCACTCCTAACAGTTGGCTGCACAGCTGTTGCACTAAGGTTCATAAGTCGGCGTATTTCGGGCGGTGTTGAAACATGTGCAGTATTACCTACATCAATGCACCACGAGTATTTGCCCTGCTCGCTAATGTTCCATTGATATATTTTAAACGGTGTCACAGCACTGTCGTGTAGAAAACGCCAACAGATATAGAGTCCAGGCCGTTATTTGGATAACTAGAAGGCAGACAGTTGATTTCAACACCCACACAATCACTGTCTGTATGTTGATGTTGCAGGACGTAGGGACTTAACTCTATTTGACTGATAGATAGCGGCGTTCGATGATTCGCAACGTACCGCCATTACCGCGGGTTAAAACATCTCGCAACGTGTTTCGCAACCTGTGAAGCACGTAAAATAAAACAAATGTTTTGTGATTTCCCGAGAACCACGCGAACAGTCAATGAAACATCGTCATATAAAATACAGACCTGATATTACCTCAGGACCACTTCAGACCAGTAGATAAAAAATTTGTAACATCAACAACGCATAGTTAAGGTTTCTTCCAGGAATTTAGGCGTTGTTCCCAGCTTTTTCACTCTGTGTCGAAGGTTTGCTATGACATCATGGCCTACGTGGTCTAGTTCAGCAATGGCCTTTCTAAGGCTTCCGTTTTACAGTATTTTTTACTTCAAATGATAGAACAGAAGAATAAAATCCAAATCCTCCTCCAAACACACAGAAACAAACACAAACAAACACAGAAAAAAAATTGGCTTTACACACATGTAGTGATCACTTAGCAGGTAATGGTTGTGGGATCACTATGTCACTCACGGCACTGTTAGTAGTCACCAACACTTTTTTTTTTTACTTATTGCTTCACGCCTTCGTTGACGCCTAAGGTCATTAGAGGCGGGATGGGACTGGGGACAAGGAACTGGAAGTAATTCGGGCATGGACCTTTTGAAGCAAGCATCGCGGCATTCACATTGAGTGATTTGGGGAAACCATGGAAAAACCAACACTTTACAGCGTTCTTTTATGCAACTTGCACACATCCACAATACGTTAGCAATGGCATAGGTTTTTTGTTTTAAAAGAATTGTTTTCCAAGAGTATAGCCGCTGATCGTTTGCTCGACACACACACACACACACACACACACACACACACACACACACACACTATATATATATATATAACTTATGGCTTTACGCCTCGTCGACGGCTAGGTCATTAGAGGCGGGATGAGACCGGGGACAAGGAACGGGAATGAATTCGGCAATGGCCTTTTTGAAGGAAGCATCCCGGCATTCGCCTGGAATGATTTGGGGAAACCATGGAAAACGCAAATCTGGATGCCCAGACGGGGATTCGAACCCGCGTCCCGCCGATTGCGAGGCCAGAGCGTTAACCACTCACCCACCACGCTCGGTGCTCGACACATGTACTATCGGAGACGACATGGTGAAACTGATAACTTGCGTTGTGTGATAATGTGATGAAGAGGAGACAGGCGAAAATGGCTATGATCCAGTGTTTACCTTCTCCCGGTTGCTAATCACCGCGCGACTACTTGTTCACTTGGGTTGCGAAACAGCGGATCAATCAGACCGCCGAGAACAACAGCAGGCTGCGAATCACCGCACGCTCATACATAGATGGACAGATATTAGTTAATAACGTGAACAATGGTCAAGTCACACGATTTTCTTATATACATATAACAACGATCCCTTACACCGAAGGAAACCATTCCATTTCAGAAAGTGGAGACTTTGCTGGGAACAGGACCTTTTTGTCAGTAAGCAGCCACAACACTTATTTTTACGAGAACTCCATCCATTCATCCCTGATTTGTCGCAGACATAAGCTCTATGTCGTCCTTAGCACCAGGGTATCCTATGGCTAATGTCTACGTCTAAATTGAGAAGCTAACCTAATTGTAATTGTCCTAAACTAGTTAATTTAATCTGAGTTGGTTATTACGGATGATTATGTTTCCGTGGTATTTGTAGCGCTCGTGTGTCTGTTGAGTGAGTGAAGACGAATAGCAGGCCGGAGCTGGCACGTCACGTGACAGTGAATCATGCCGCCCCTTCCCGGGGGAAATCTGCTGCTGCCAACTGCGGGGGAATAAAGTCCCCGGCAAACACAGCAGCAGCGGCACTGCGTTTCCCTGGCTGACGTATAAACCCGCGAGGATCATGTTCATTCGAATCTCGCTGCACAGCTGACCAGACAGAGTTCGCAACGAGTCTACGAGCTCTAAGGGGGGGGGGGGGGGGGGCAACGGAAATCTCACGCGAGGTTTTGAACTTCTAGTAGAATTGTAGAGCTAAATAAGAAAAAAAAAGTCTACAAATGACGCGAAAGTTGATTTTAGGGATGATATGATAGTCTAAAAACCGACCTAGGACGGGGGGGGGGGGGCAATCACCGCCCTTCGCAGCATTAGACCTAAAAAATAATAATTTTGTGCGACAAAACTGCACCACAATTCTCATTTGCTGCAACAATGACATAACTAAAAAAACTAGCTGTTTTGGGTTATAATCTTAGGATGGATCATTTTCGTATATACAACTGATCTATACATTTTCCCTTCTTTTATATTCTATTCTTTCAACAAAACATGCAGATAACTTATTTTCTAGGGAATGCATATAGTTATTACATATGAAACATTGAAGGTCCTCCTGTAAAATCGACGTTTTTGACTTATGTCACTGTTGTAGCAAATGAGCGATATTTATTTTACGCGAAAGAATTTTTTATCGGTGTCGAATGATGATAAAAGTTTCTATGGAAATAATTCTGTGATTAAACAAGACATTTCAACGATCTAATGGCGTTGCTAACAGTCGCACTATCGCGGAGAGAGAACTACGTATTCCCATCTGTGATTTACGATTCGGTTTTTTTTTTAAAACTGATTAACGTCTCTTAACAGCGAGGTTGGGGGCAAGGAATGGGAAGGAATTCGGCCATGGCCTTTTTAACGAAGCATCCCGGCATTTGCCTGGAGTGATTTGGGAAACCGTGGAAAACCCAAATCTGGATGCCCGGACGGGGATTCGAACCGCCGTCCTCCCGAATGCGAGGCCAGAGCGTTAACCGCTCACCCACCGCGCTCGGTGATTTTCGCTTCGGTTCGTCGCTACCGTCATGTCTTGGCGGCAGTGGCGGCCCTAGGGCGGTGCGAGCGGTGCGACCGCACCGGGCGCCGTCATATGGGGGCGCCGAAAATGCAGCGAGAGATTGTTTGTGCAAAAAATGAAAAATAAATTCTAAATAACACAGCTTGCTGTTCATATATAATTTTAACACACATCATCCAGAATAGATTTTAAAAGTATTCGTATGTTATCATAGAATAGAGTCAATTCGAGTTGTTACTCGAGTCAGTTCGAGTTATTCAAATCATGAAAATCACAACTCGTTCCAATTTAGCACCCTCCGATGCCGCGTCGCGTCTCCCGCACCTGTTTCCTGCCGTTTTGGCTGTAGTCCTGAAATTCATGCATGCGGGTACATGTGCATGGGGCAAGATTCAATCTATTTATATCTTTTACCATATTAGATCCTCCGTGATTACAATTAACGTTGGTATCGTAAATATTTACAAAGATTATCTGTCTTTACAGACAGAACATGTCGCTAAAAAAACAAAAATAAAATAAAAATATGTTTGGCGCACAATACTTAAAAAGAATACAAAAGCAAGACCAAACTGAGAAGACTTCAAAATTGCTAGCAATTTTTTTTTTAGAAGTCATCTGAATCGTCGTCACCAGAACTAGTTCAACACGAAACGGAAGAAAACTTTTAGTGGACATTATATAGACGAGGCTCAAGATAAAGAGCAGCATGTGCGAGAAGATTTATCTATGGCTGGAACATCGTCCGCTGTTCAAAAGATTACAAATTGGTATACAAGACATACCACCACCGTCGCTTTTACAAAGTACAAATTATGACGTTATTTTCAAAATGTCGCATATTGACTCTGCTGGCAAAGATGAAATAATTATTCGAGCAACGAAAAAATCCAAGAAAAAAAAAAACATGGACATCATTTTCCAAATACGCTTTTTCAAAGAGTAACACCAAGTGGAGAATCTTATAATAGTAGATAGCTTATCTTTATATATATATATATGAATGAATGAATGAATGTTTGTTCTTCATACAAATCCACAGTTTTCATCCGATCTCGATGAAACTTTGCACACTTATCCTTTGAAACAAGGAGAAAAATACTGTCTACATTTGGTTGAAAAATTATCTGTATAAATAACACATGTGTCATAACTTCGAAATACGGCGATAGACAGACACGTTGGATGTGGACGTCTCCAGACCGTGTTTCCGTGGAGTGAACTGGCAGCTCAGTGGCTAAAGAGCTTGCTTAAGAACGTCGTGGTCTCCGGTTCAAATCTCCGTGGAGGCCAAGATTTTAAAAAATTGTTTTTCATCGTAAGAGTCAGGCCTGGGCCGTAGGTTATTTGGATTGAATGTTAAACTGTATACATTATAAAGTTAGGGGTGCAATGCGAGGCAAATCGTTGTAGTCTTGCAATTTTGTAGGTGTACACTTTTTTACGTTATAATGATCCCTCAGGTGTTGTTCGCAGTCAGTGTGTGAGTGTGAACCACAGTAATACTAATATAAATACGGAAGTAAGTCTCCGTCTTTTTGTTACGTTTTGACGACTAAATGGCTATATCGTTGTGATAGAATTTTATAAGGAAAGCTGTATGAAGGGCACAGGATATTTTTTCCAGTATGATTAACAGTTGTAGTCACGAAATTTTGAAATCTTATCGAATAGTGACAGAAATATGTTGGAAATTGATTCTCTTCAAGAGGCAGGTTCGACGGTAGAATGATATAGTGATAGCTTTCCTTTCATATTATGCCGACTCGATATTGTTTGGGACCAATCCTTCGTTACCAACAACTTTTTATATTTAATTCTGGCAAAAAAATTCTTAATCCACGCGTACGAAGTCGCGGGTACGAGGCTAGGTTACTATAAATCTGCAGATAAAGTATGTTGTTTATTCGACAGTTTTTTATTTGGTGTAAAGAGTGATTCAATGACTGGATTTACTAAACAGAGCGTCTCAAAATTAACGAAAATTACTCAGATCACAATCACACCATGCTCAGTTGAATAGAAGCTTTGATTCCATTAAATAAATTCAATATACTAGACAAGCATTTGTAAATACAGACTGAAGACGAAAAATCACAGTGGGTTGCTATCCTCTAATGAATGATGTCTTGTTCAGAGGAAGCTTTGGATCTGAAATACTAAATACTTCTAATGATGGTAACGTCCTGGGTATATTGCAACTGCTAGGAAAATATGATCCTGTGATGATGGAGCGTCTCCGCCGTATTGCTAATAACGAGACTAATGTCTTATTATATTGGCAAATGCATTCAAAACGAATGAAGTTCGTAATCAAATTTTGACTATGGTTGTGTCATCTGAATATTTTTCCATTATACTGAATTGAACTCCTGAGGTAAGTCACTTCGAACAATTATCTTTGACATTGATTTTGTTGATACTAATGAAGATGAAGTCTAATTGCGTCAGTATTTTGCTGTGCTTAAAATCCGGAAAGTGACTATTTGGGACCTGGGAGCTGGACTCGCCATCTGAATTCCTCCATGGGACTCGCTGCCCTGTTTACCATTCATACTTTGCAATAGTTCGATTTGGATATGAATGATTGTCGAGGCCAACGATATGAAAATGGATCCAATATGGCAGGAGGAAACAAATGTGTCCAAAGTAAATTTCTGAACCAGTATCTTCGAGCATTTTTTAATCCATGTAACTGTCATTAAATTTGGTAATAGCAAGTGCCGCCAAAACATCAGTTAAATCGGTTTCCTTGTCCGGATTTCTTTGAAGAATATTTGTTTTTTACTCTCGATCAACAAAGCGATGGGAAGTGGTATTCAAGCACTATTTCCAAAAAATTTGCGAAACTCGTTTCAAGAATAGAGTTTCTAGCATCGCTAGAGTTCGTTTACTCTTCAGTTCTTGAAGTCCTTCTGAAAAGAATTATTTAATTGCAGCAACAGATGCATTGTCACTTAGCCAGATCATGGAACAATTTGAGTTCATAATGATAGTGGTGACTTGGTATAATACATTCTAACAAGAAAACATTGTAAGCAAAGGCTATGCAGACTGAAAGTGGATTTATGAAACTCTTCACAGGTGCTAAAAACAGCTCGGAATTTGAAAAAGAGTACCAGTTCTGATAACAGACAGCTAGAGAAATTGATTCTCAGACTGGAACATTTCCTATTATTAACCCAGTCAGATGCCGAAGAAATTAAAGAGTTTTTGAGTATGAGCCGTAAATGAGATAGCGACAGATACAGAAGAATTGTTTACAATGAACGAGTTTTAGTATATGATCGATACAACTGAGAATGATTTGGTCACTCAGTTTGCACAAGTTTCCAAGGACGAAGCCAAGATTAGCTTCAGAGTGGGACAAAAAACAATGAAAAATACTTATTGAAAATAATTTTACCTGTGGAAAAAAATATATGAACTTAACCTGGCTAAGCATTAGTCTTCGAGGGTTCTGACGAAATTTTAGTAAAGTTTATTTTTCGGTATTAAAAGTGGGAAATTTTATTTTTATATATTTTCTATTTTATGTATTTTAAAAAATATTAAAAACTGTGAATTTGACGTGTAACTGTAGTGAGCACTGTGTTCGCCACAGTAACTTAAATAAACCTTTTCAAACATATAGTATTCCTTTTTTCTGTTGTTTCTTATTCATACCACTGCTATCCTATACTAATCTTTTCGAGGTTTGAGTTATTATCATATATAAAAACTATCTTTTGCCCGCGGCTTTGCTCGAGTGGAATTCATAATGCATTCATATACATATTCATATCCAAATTCCACGGGAACTGCTGTTTGGAATAAAAGTAGATGGCCAATACATTATTCCAAATTTATCCTAAGCATTTCAGTCGTTTTGACATGAAACAGTAAATACATCCAAGCAAACAAACTTTTACATTTATGATAGTAGTATGATGTAAAAACTGTATGTTATCTTCAATCTATCTATATGGGCACCTTAATCATGAAGATTGCACATTTGGGGCGCCACAATGAAATCTCGCACCACCTGAAAAACTTGCTAGGGCCGCCCCTGGCGTTGCTAACAGTCGCACTATCGCGGAGAGAGAACTACGTATTCCCATCTGTGATTTACGATTCGGTTTTTTTAAAACTGATTAACGTCTCTTAACAGCGAGGTTGGGGGCAATGAATGGGAAGGAATTCGGCCATGGCCTTTTTAACGAAGCATCCCGGCATTTGCCTGGAGTGATTTGGGAAACCATGAAAAACCCAAATCTGGATGCCCGGACGGGGATTCGAACCGCCGTCCTCCCGAATGCGAGGCCAGAGCGTTAACCGCTCACCCACCGCGCTCGGTGATTTTCGCTTCGGTTCGTCGCTACCGTCATGTCTTGGCAGTTCTCTGTTGTCCAGTGAGTATCTCCAAGGATACTCCTCGCAGAGTGTCTACGCTTTCCGATAGCAAACGTCGGGAAAAAAAATTCTGTCGTTCTAATTGCAGTCAGCCAATCATCCACTGATTGCGTAGAATTTTCGTTTGCTGAGACGGCACGTCGACCACAACTGCGGGACTGACGGGACATATGACGCTGACAAGAGACCGCATCATATGCATGAAAAATGCTTAAAATATGCATGAAAACATGCAACATTATATAATATAAAAATAGTAATTTTTAGACTTTTTATTTCAAAATCAGCACGCAATTAGTAAGTAGTTGAATAACATTTATAAATTCGATAATTAACAATTACTTAACCTTAACTTTTGTAAACGTAAACAATCGGGTATTGTTCCAAATATTCAATAGTAAGATTTTTTTCTTCGATCTCTCAAAATATTTTTTAAGCGGAAATGAACCGTTCCACATTAACTGAAGTAATTGGGCAGTATTTCAAATTGTGTGCTGTGTTAGCAGTCATTGTTTCTGTAAAAAGTTCACCCGTCCCAACACTAAAACTATCAATATCACACAAAGGTTCAAAACCTGGGTTATTATTCGAAACATTTCCAAACTTCACTTTAAGTTTACACAGGAATACCTCTGGCAATGGGGATTTTTTTTATTTTATTTTTTCATTAACTGAATAGATTGAGTTTCAAGATTTTTAATACTCGCAGGTATGTGGGAAAAACGAATGCCAGTCACAGCTATAGCCTTAATACTAGATTTGTTAAACGCTTCCTTGTAATGACAAACTGTCATAGCCTCTCCACTATCAAAGTCGTTTACTACACCTTGAAATTTTGAATGGCCTCGAAATGTTCATTGTAAAACAGTACAGCTTCAACCCACGTCGAGTTACCACTGGATCTGGAGGTAAAGGCACATTTGATTTTTTTTTTTTTAATTGGCATTATTACGAGAACGTGCCTTAAGAAACGCTTTCTTTGTTGATGAAATCAGTTTATTTACATTCCCAAGCGTGGATCGTAGTTCTTCAGCGAGTAGATCCACGCCTCGTCGACATCGGGTCATTAGAGATAGAAGAGGACGCAAGTAATTCGGCCGTACCCTGAACGGGCGGACCGGGGGCTGAATAGAGCGCAGCTGCACAAAAGCTTTGCTCTGCGTACAATCAACTGACCAAGCAGCCATGGCTGCCGACATACGAGGTGTGTGAGAAAAGGACTGAGATTGGTAACACTGCGAGGAATCCCTCCCACATGCTCACTCAGAGTTTCAACTCCGTTCAGCCAACATATTATTTTTGACAGTGCCATCAGTGAAGTTGTGTTTTTGTTGTGTGTTACGAAAATGGAGCATCGGAATTCAGAGCAAAGTTGTTCAATCAAGTTTTGTGTTAAACTTTGCGAATCCGCAAGTGTGACCTTTGAAAAGTTGAAACAGGCCTATGGGGAACATTGGTTATCATGAGCACAAATTTTCCGCTGGCACAAATCATTTTTGGAAGGCCGAGAACACGTTGGAGATCAACCTCGCTCAGAGAGACCTTCAACTTCAAAGACTGACGAAAACGTTGATCTTGTGAGGGTTCTCGTGAGATCAGACCGTCGTTTAACAATAAGGATGATGAGTGAACATTTAATTTTAAACACTTTCACCGTACATCAAATTTCGACAGACGATTTCGAAATGCGAAAGGTTTGTGCCAAAAAACCTCACAACTGAACACAAGGACAATCGAGGAAACGTCTGTGTTGATCTTCTTGAGAGCATTGACAATGACCAAAAAATTCTTCAATAGTTTAATCTCAGGTGATGAATCCTGGATATTTGAGTTCGATCCTGAAACAAAGCGAAGAGTGGCACACTCCGTCATCTCCTCGACCGAAAAAATATCGAATGAACAAATCAAATATCAAAACAAAATGGTAGTCCGCTATATTTCTGTTCACGATTCCATCTTGGTTCAATTTATTTCCTGTGTGCCTTCTTTTTTGCTAGTATACATTCTGTAACATTGCAAATTACTTTTCCCAAAATTCAAAACTAAACCGAAGATAACTAATCCATTTTTATCCAAAATGTTAGTAGTAATCAATACAAAACAGTTGCCTATGATTAACAAAACAATGTTGTTTACTTACTGTTCAATGTGCTACCTATTACCCATTAAATCCTAATCTTTCACTTACAGCGAATGCATTCAGTGGCTAAAAGTAGTAACTTTTTGTTTCAGTAATCATTCTTGGTAATAGTTTACATCACGATACTCGTCGTCACTAACACGGCTCTTATGAAGCATCTTATTGATTACTAATAAAACTCAACTCCTCCTGACTTATGCTGTAACAAGAACATTCTGGTCCAGGCTGGAATTCAAACTAGCCACTATCTCCGCTAATACTACCGCTACAAAATCAAACGATACGGAAGAACCTTAAAACATTAAATGCATCAGGACTAAATTTCGAGCAGTAACAACATTTTCTATATCAGGATTCCTAATTAGCGAAGCGTACACTATCACAATTTTGTCGTACACCTTCAATATGAACTGCAAACGGACTAACGCACGTTCAATAACACAATCACTGTATCGCGATGTCAACTCGACCCGCAATATGGTATTAGCGTAAGTTCTGTTACGAGCCGTAATGAATTCTGGACTTGGCCTAAGTTACCAGCATATACAATACATTTTTAAATTACGTTGCTTTAATAATTGTCATGAAGCTGACGCCATAGTTCATCTGGCTAAACGTAGTTCGACGTGTATTCAGTATTTAATTTACTTCGCTTTTACGATGGCCATATTGTCATTATTCAGCTCGTTTTTAGCTGTTTCTCTGGTATCACGATCTGAAATTGTGGGTCATTCATGACATTACTAACATGTAATATAGTGAATGTGTTAATGACCGAGTGTCAGAAGCTCCGATTTTCTAGCGACAATATTAGCTGAGTTTGTAGCTTGGTTGAAGTGCAACCTGGACCAGAATAAAATCTGAAACTTTATTAGTGATTTAAGCTGCTTTCATGAGCGCCAGTTTAGTTACATGTATCGCGTTGTACCGAGATTGTTATCCAAGATCTATAATAATAGTTTCGGTGAAGGAAATATAAATCGTTGTTAACCTTAATTTTAAAAAAAATTCGTGCAGTTGGCAAGATTACAAGGAGATGTCTTCAGTTGCGGACATGTAATATTACGACACCTCGGTATCTCACCGTAATTCCGCTCGTAATATTTGTAAAAAATCAATATTTGAAAAAAAGTGCCGAATTTGAAGGGATATGTGAAAACTGCGACCAGTGAAATTTGCGGCCAACCTAAAATCTGCGAAATCTGCGGCCAATACCTCTTCTCTTTGTGTTATGCCGCGCCGTCCTAATCACTCTAAACGCCCCTTTAGACGACCCGACCTGGTCTCACTAAATCGTGGCCTGGAAGTTATTACGTGAACAAATCATTTTACATTACACGCCCGAAACAGCCAAGTTAATTTCTATTTTTTTTTTTTTTTTTTTTAATAGACACGCGAATGTTTCACAGGTTTCTTAGACTTTTTTAGCACTCGTTACTGAAAGCTGAATTTTTTGCTGATATGCAACACTGTTCGGAAAATCCAGTGCGGTACTAACTAGATCGGAGTGGCCGAGGTCGTCTAGAGGCGGCCATACACGATCGCTCCATCCGTCCAAATGGAGCGATGTCACTCCATTATAGTGTCGTCTGTGGGGAAATTTGATGTGGATGACGTTAACCCACAACTGCTGATGGTAGAATATTTTTTCCTACACTAGTTTCTTATCTGCTTAACGTCTCTCTAACAGCGAGGTCTTTGGAGACAAGAAAGGGTGAGGGGCAAGGAATGGGAAGGAATTCGGTCATGGCCTTTTGAAGGAAGCATCCGGGAATTTGCCTGGAGTGATTTGGGAAACCATGGAATACCCAAATCTGGATGCCCGGACAGGGATTCGAGCGCTAATGACCCCGTCGTCAACGCGCCCTAAACCCCCCCCCCAAAGGGATTCGAACCACCGTCCTGCCAAATGCGAGGCCTCCTGCACTAGTAGCAAAGGGAGATTTTGCATGAAATCTACTACGATTCTGTAAGTATCTGCCTCGTTGTTACAATTCTTTTCTACTTCTTTAAGCAAGAATAAAACTTGTATTTTAATAACAGTTATAAAGTATAAAACATCTGTAGTGTCAACCTGCTGTTTAGAAACATTGGCTACAAACATAGCAATCCGCTCAGAGCGCCGGCGGGGCGGCATTTAACAATACAACCAGTTTGATCCTATTCTATAATAAACATACCGCTACAGCATTGTTGAGAATTCTGGCCGCAGATTTCACTGGCCGCAAATTTCACTGGGCGCAGTTTTCGCGACACCATTTGAAGGAGCTGTATTAACGAAGTTTGTGGATAGGTTGGAATGTAGCCTGGACCAGAATGACTACTAATATTCCATGGTGCCTAGTGGCTTCGGAGTGCAGATGGTGGCCGCCATGCGGAATTCTGACTAATCACGCCAGAATCGGTTGAAGACGTCTATTGCCGCTAAGTGAGTAATGTGCGTAGCAGTATATTTCGGCGCACGTCACGCCTTTGTTACCTATTTCCTGGCTTTGAGGAATACTTTTCTTTGAAGAGTAAAAGGCGATGGAGCAGTTAACGATATTTTCAACCCCGACAGAGAATTATTTCTGCTGTTCGTAGTTCGAACAGTAACAAAAACTCTTATATCCTACTACAACAGTTTAAAGCGGGCGAAGTTGCGGGTAACTGCTAATGTTGAATAAATACATGGGATGACGAGAAGTGTAAACAAGAGTCAGCTTATTAGATACACAAATAAAAAACTAAAGGTTGGTTGTTATTACAAGGTGAGGAAAGGATTGCTTGTTGAAAACTTGAAATGTAAGTATCTTGGCATTACATTGGATAACAAGCTTAACTGGGAAGGACACATTGGACAGGTGGTAGGAAAAGGTTTCAAAGTTCTGCACTTGTTGGAGAGAGTGATGAGGGGATGTACGAGAGAAGTAATGGAATTAGGTTATAAAACTTTGGTCAGACCATTGCTTGAATATGGTAGTGTAGTATGAGACCCACATTTTGAGTATCAAATATACAGGAGTTGGAGAGGGTGCAAATAAGGGCTGGAAATTTTCGTAGAATGCCATCAGTAACAGATATGATAAAAGAGTTGGAATGGGATTCATTTAAAGATAGGAGGAGAATGAGGAGGGTCATGGGAGTGTACAGGGCGTATACTGGTGCGGAGGCATGGAAAGATATTGCATTAGGTATGAAAAGTAGTGCATGGAAGGGAAAAGATGACCATGACCACAAGCTGACACTGGATTTGAGGCACAAGGGTGTAGGATGATTCTCTTTTTTAGGTAGGGTGTCAGGGATTGGAATAAGTTACCAAGGGAAATGATGAATAATTTACCTAAAAGTTGAAATTTATAGATGGTAAATGTAGGTGGGTACAGGAAAGTGGTGAAGCTGTGTTTGTATGGGAATTGCCACCGTATCGTGCACTGTGAGGCAGTGTCCGCTCACCCATTTGGTCCTGGCGGCGTCGCTGCGGCTGCGGCGGTCGCAGTACAGTAGACCCGACAGCGGCGTCCCGGCAGACATCCTCAACAAGGATCAAACGGCGCGACCACCGCCAATATATCCGCCCCTCCACGGCGACTCCGTGACGTCCCCGCTCTCGTGAGATCTGCTCTCATCCCCTCAAGATGACGGAAACCCGTCCCATTTTAATCGACCGATTTTTTTATTTTTTTTATTCTACTGTCCTTCAAAAATTTCAAAAGCTCACGTTAGATTTCCTCCCCCCCCCCCCCCCCACATACACATTTCACCTCACGTAATTAATGGGCGTACCCGAACAACCGTTAATGTTGCCCGAAGGAATGCGTCCTGTTTCCCATCCCTTGGATAGTCGATGAAAGGAGATGGAGTGTGATCAGGAAACAGCTTGAAGTCGAGTGGCCCGAGCTCACTACCTGCCATAGGTGCGTGGCCTCGATGATGTTAGCCCACAATTTACTAGCTTCGGCTTTTAAAAACATTGCACCAATAATAATCAGTAGTAACACTTGCTCTTCGTTGACTTTGTTCGCTCAACCATCCCCCGCCACTTTTAACCGACACATAAGAGATTGATAGGTATCACATCATCATATATATTATTTCTATAAGGTATTTTTTTTGTCACAAGCCAGTATCTTCCTTCATACTTAACCGAAATCAATGAATGAGGTGTCATTTTAAAGCATATGGTCTCCACTTTGGTTACATCATATTTTAAGAAATAAAGTTTTCGGAATTAGACCCTTTAAGGGGAAAATGTCAATATTTCTAAAATGCTGTTTTCTGTGTTATAAATCGTTTATCTCCCTTGATACCTATCTGAAATCGTTTAATGAAGTATCATTTTAAAGATTAAGATCTCTGCTTTAGTGAAGTCATATACTAAGACGGAAATTTTTCGGAATTCGACCCTTAAAGGGCAAAAGTATCAATATTTTTGAAATGCGTTTTTGTGTCACGAACGATTTATCTCCCTTAATATCTAACAGATGTAGATAAATGACGTATCATTTTATAGAATAAGGTATCCGCCGTGGTAACATTATATTTTAAGAAAGGAATGTTTCGTAATTCGACCCTTAAAGGGCAAAAATGACAATTTTTCTAAAATGCGTTTTTTGGATCTCGAGCCATTTATCTCCCTGGATATCTAACCATAATCGATAAATGAAGTAGGATTATAAGGAGTAATGTTTCAGCTTTGCGACATCATATTTTAAGAAAGAATGTTGTTTGAATTTATCCCATAAAGGGAAAAAGTATAAATTTTTCTATAAAGCATTTTTGTGTCACGAGCGATTTATCTCCCTTAATATCTAATAGATATAGATAAATGAGGTATCATATAAAGAATAAGGTCACCGCCGTGGTAACATTATGTTTCAAGAAAGGAATTTTTCATAATTCGACCCTTAAAGGCTAAAAATGTCGATTTTTCTAAAATGCGTTTTTTGTATCTCGAGCCATTTTTCTCCCTGGATATCTAACCAAAATCGATAAACGACGTAGGATTATGAGGAATATTGTCTCAGCTTTTGTGTCATCATATTCTAAGAAAGAATTTTTTTTGAATTCATCCCATAAAGGGAAAAAGTATAAATTTTTCTATAACGCATTTTTGTGTCACGAGCGATTTATCTCCCTTAATAACTAACAGATATAGATAAATGAGGTATCATATTAAAGAATAAGGTCACCGCCGTGGTAACATTATATTTTAAGGAAGGAATTTTTAGTAATTCGACACTTAAAGGGCAAAAATGTCAATTTTTCTCATATAGGTTTTTTGTGTCTCGCGCCACTTATCTCCCTGGATATCTATCCAAAATTCATAAATCAAGTAAGATTATGAAAAATATTGTCTCGGCCTTATGACATCATATTTTAAGAAAGAACGTTTTTGGAATTCAACCCTTAAAGGGAAAAAGTTTAATTTCTTTCTATAACGCATTTTTGTGTCACGAGCGATTTATCTCCCTTAATATCTAACAGATGTAGATAAATGAGGTATCATTTTATAGAATAAGGTATCCGCCGTGGTAACATTATATTTTAAGAAAGGAATGTTTCGTAATTCGACCCTTAAAGGGCAAAAATGGCAATTTTTCTAAAATACGTTTTTTGTATCTCGAGCCATTTATCTTCCTGGATATCTAACCAGAATCGATAAATGAAGTAGGATTATAAGGAGTAATGTTTCAGCTTTGTGACATCATATTTTAACAAAGAATGTTTTTTGAAATCATCCCATAATGGGAAAAAGTATAAATTTTTCTATAACGCATTTTTGTGTCACGAGCGATTTATCTCCCTTAAAATCTAACAGATATTGATAAATGAGGTATCATATAAAAGAATAAGGTCACCGCCGTGGTAACATTATATTTTAAGAAAGCAATTTTTTGTAATTTGAACCGTAAAGGGTAAAAATGTCAATTTTTCTAAAATGCGTTTTTTGTATTTGGAGCCATTTATCTCCCTTAACAATTAAAAAATTGATAAACGTGGTATCTTTTTAAAGATTGAGGTTTTCGTAATATCAACGGTTCCGTTACCACATTTTAAGAAACAAATTTTTCAAAATTGTGACCTTAGAGGGCAAAAGTATTAGTATTTTTACAACGCATTTTTCTGTCACCAGGTATTTATTTTCCTCGCACAGCAACAAATATTTCAGAGATGTTGATACGTTGTGTTCATTTTGTCCAGGTTTAGTTTATTCTGCTAAGGTCAGTGACAGTTTGTCATAAATACAGAGTGTTTTAAATTTTCCTAACTGTTTCGTAATGTGTTGCGAGTATTTTGATGTGTACCTATTACACACACACACACACACACACACACACAAACAAAAATTGCTACAAAAGTACGGTTCTACTTTTCATTATATTACAAGCAATCAACTTCACTATTCATCGCATTTTATTCGCGAAATTTTCGCACAGGTTGTCTAGTATATATTATTTCTATAAGGTATTTTTTTGTCACAAGCCTGTATCTTCCTTCATACTTAACCGAAATCAATGAATGAGGTGTCATTTTAAAGCTTATGGTTCCCACTTTGGGCACATCAAATTGTAAGAAAGGAATTTTTGGAATTCGACCCTTAAAGGGCAAAATGTTAATATTTCTAAAATACTGTTTTCTGTGTTACAAGTCATTTATCTCCCTGGATATCGATCCGAAATCGTTTAATGAAGTATCATTTTAAAGATTAAGATTTCCGCTTTAGTGACGTCAAATATTAAGACAGAAATTTTTCGGAATTCGACCTTTAAAGATCAAAAGGATCAATATTTTTCCAATTCGTTATTGTGTCACGAGCGATTTATCTCCCTTAATATCTAACCGATGTAGATAAATGAGGTATCATATTAAAGAATAAGGTCTCCGCCATGGTAACATTATATTTTAAGAGAGGAATTTTTCGTAATTCGACCATTAAAGGGCAAAAATGTTAATTTTTCTAAAATTCGTTTTTTGTATCTCGAGCCATTTATCTCCCTGGATATCTAACAAAAATCTATAAATGAAGTAGAATTATAAGGAATAATGTCTCAGCTTTTTGAAATCATATTTTAAGAAATAATTGTTTTTGAATTTCAACCATTAAAGGGAAAAAGTATAAATTTTTCTATAACGCATTTTTGTGGCACGAGCGATTTATCTACCTTATTATCTAACCGATATAGATAAATGAGGTATCATATTAAATAATAAGGTCTCCGCCATGGTAACATTATATTTTAAGAAAGGATTTTTTTGTAATTCGACCCTTAAAGGGCAAAAATGTTAATTTTTCTAAATTCATTTTTTGTGTCTTAAGCAATTTATCTCATTGGATATCTAACCAAAATCGAAAAATCAAGTAAGATTATGAGGAGTAATGTCTCAGATTTGGTGACGACATATTTTAAGAAAGAATGTTTTGGAATTCAACCCTTAAATGGAAAAAGTATAAATGCTTCTATAACGCATTTTTGTGTCACGTGCCATTTATCTCACTTGATATCCAACCGATATAGATAAATGAGGTATCATACTAAAGATTAAGGTCTCCGCCGTGGTAACATCATAATTTAAGATAGGAATTTTTCGTAATTCGACCCTTAAAGGGCAAAAATGTCAATTTTTCTAAAATGTGTTTTTTGTGTCTCTAGCCATTTATCTCCCTGGATATCTCGTACAACCAAAATCGATAAATGAAGTAGAAGTATGAAGAGTAATGACTCAGCTTTGGTGACATCATATTCAACCTCACTTTTCACCGATTTTTTTTTTTTCGCGAAATTTTCGCATGCGTCGTCTAGTTTAAATAAAACCGAGAGTGGTGCTGTAACGGTTAGCGTTCTGTTCTCGCATTCGGGAGGACGGCGGTTCGGGCATCCAGATTGGGTTTTCCATGGTTTCCCCAAATCACTCCAGGCAAATCCCGGGATGCTTCCTTCAAAAGGCCATGGCCGAATTCCTTCCCATTCCTTGCCCCCCCATCCTTTCCCGTCTCTTAAGACCTCGCTGTTAAGAGACGTTAAGCGGATAACAAAAAAAGTTTAAATAAAATTATTAGTCCAAGAAGAATCACTTTCAAGTTTGCTTCTTTTTTTTCCAAAGACATGAGACTTCATACAAAGATACTAGGTAGAAATGCTCCAGCGATAACAACTTGCAACACCTTCAAAACTAAAACTAACTCGTCTCGTATTGGCGTTACAGATAATTCCAGAATAATTCACAGACTTCCGACCGATCTTTCTCGTATTCTAACAATAGCTAAACAATTAAAATCACATTAAAAACAATCAGAATTTTTTTAAAAAAAAATATTCGTAACCGTTATGAAACGCACAGAAATGAAAATTAAAGATATCTACACTCAAAATTATCCTCATAAATCAGTTTAAACTGTCGGAAATTGTCCTCCGAACATCACAGCTCACATTAATAGATTTTTTTTTTTTAATCTGCTTAACGTCTCTAACAGCGAGGGGATGGGGGGGGGGGGGCAAGTAAAGGAAAGGAATTCAGCCATGGCCCTTTTTAGGAAGCATCCCGGCATTTGCCTGGAGTGATTTGGGAAACCATGGAAAACCTAAATTTGTATGCCCGGACGGGGATTCGAACCGCCGTCCTCCCGAATGCGAGGCCACAACGCTAACCGTTACACCGCCACGCTCGGTACATTAATAGTTACAATTGAGCCCCTTAAAGCCCAAGTGGTGTAACTCACATGAATCAAGTTTCGAGAAAATTAATGTTTTACTGCAGCTTTAATAAAAAAATTCGTTTTATATATTTTGAAGTTTTTTCTCAACAATGTATCATTAAAGAGTTATTCTAACTTATGCTGGCAGTTTTAAAAACTTTTAAAATGTTTTCTTTTTTGGGGGGGCTTTGTTTGGAGTTACACCACTTGTGGTATAAACAGGGGAACAGATTCTCTTTAAAGAAGGGGGAAAGAATACAGTATTTTACTGCAACATCTATTTTTTATTCTACTGTTTATACATTTCTTACTCTGCATCTAGTGGCCCAATGTCTGCAGCATCATCTTGAGTCAAAGACTATAAAAGTAAGGATGACAGATGGGTGGAATGAATGGTAACATGTCTTGCATATCCTTTTTCTTCTCTTTTGTTACAGATCTTTGATTTCTGTACAGTTATTCTTGAGATACGTTAGTAAGATTAACAGGTCTGCCTCTTTTAGGTCCAGGTTTGAAGTTTAGTTCTGAAAAGGGCATTTCTTTGGAAAGAGTTTCTATGAAAAAAATTGAAAATGTTTCTTTCTTTCGATACTGGATCCACTGCATTTGTAGCAATGATAAAGGATGTTTTTCCGTATCAACCTTTCTTTTGGTGATATGTTGTAAAAGATTTCCAACAGACAAAAAGTCATCATGAGTCATCACTGTTATGTAAAAAGGATTTTTCTTCCTAGATTTTGCAACGACAGTATACCTGTACCAATCATTGGGACGATATATCTGCTAAATACTGCTGTAGTTTGCTATTGAGGCAAAATCACAGTCATTGGGCAAATAAGAATAACCACTTCTCATAAACTTCTGGTCAATAACTTCAATGTTATTATCTTCACTCAGAACCAGTTTCATCGCCATGGCAACATTCCAGTTTCTATTTTGCTTGGCACAGGTGTCACTATACATTAAAACATTTTTCGCAGCAGAAGCCCTGTTTTCAATGTGCTTGACCAAACATGCACTAATTTCTTGGGAACTTTGTGATCCATTTATTTCATTACAACAATACATAAATCCTAATTTTGAGGAAAGCTCATGGCATCCCAAATTATAAACATTATTGCATTTGTAATAGGGCACTTGACATGATAGTTTAGGAAAAGGAAGAGACTTTTCCAAATCATAGGAAAATGTATAGTAAGAGCTATTATTAATGGACTGTTGAGTGCCCTCGTTCATGGCATTATGAGCTTTTTCTGCTTGGCGAAGATGAATTCAGAATCTGCTGGAATACATTCATCACTTGCTCCAATATCTGCCAAAATGCTTGGCTCACTAACACTGCTCTCATCACTGCTCATAATGACACATCAAAACTTAAATCTTTTACATCTAGGTTATTAAAATGTTTTTTAGTTTACCTGGTTACAACATTTCTAGATGAGCAAAAAGTGGTTGAACTGCAAACAGTTACAGGCACAGTGGTGTATCTCCAATATACACCACTTTAGCTTTTACCCAACAGATGGCTGCACTGACTGCATAAACTAGTGCTGCTATCTATAAGGTTGTTAAGGGAACTAGAATTTACATCACTTGTGCTTTAAACAGAATGCAACTTGCTGAACACTTCTGAAACATTAACTCCAAAAAAACAAAAATTGGACTTACACCACTTGGGCTTTAAGGGGCTCAATTACAAACTTTTAATCTCTGTTTAGTGCATAATACTGTCCTTGAACATATTAAATAGCATTTACACAAATTCACAGTCAGTTGGAAGAAAAACATACAAAACCATATTCACTAAACTCGCAGCTTGCTACTAGCATGAACTCATTAAGACACGAGGTCTAGGCAGTCGCTGAAGCCGCGAGTAAGGCAGTGAGCCGCTCGGATCGTCAACGGTGAATTTGCTTGCGTGTTTGTCTAGTTAGACATGACGGAATGTCATAACTGCCGTTGGAATTCGTGTTTGAAACTATCTTTCACAAGCTTCTTCGTCCTAATTTTCAACAAAAACAAAACACTGTTCCCGTTAAAGAAAAGAGACTTTTTTCTGACTTTTCGTCTCTTCGACGTCGGGGTCATTACAGGAGGAGGACCAGGAACGGTAAGAAGCTTGCCCATGACCTTTTTGAGGGAATGATCAAGGTAATTGCCTGGAGTTATTTAGGGAAACTATGGAAAACCCAAAGGGGTGTACAATAATTACGTGGGGGAGGAGAGGAGTGGGGGAGGTTGGGAGGGGCGGTCGACGAGAGGTTGTGGTGGATCCTCGAGGTTTGAAGGTGAGCACACTGGAGAGTTAGGGAACGGCGCGAGCTTGACAGACGTGGGCGACGCAGACCTTGGTGCCGAGTCTCTAGAGTCAATCAGCGGCCAAGACCAGCGGCGCGGCATTCCTGACTGGCGGCAGGCTATTTCTAATTTTTATTAGGACTTCATGGCAGTGGTTCTGGATTAGAATACAGTCGACACTCGAACTAAAGTCATAATAGCGATCTAAAAAAATGCTTTAGATAGCATTTGCTATGCTCATCAAAAATGGTTATATTCAATTTGTGAATAAAAATGAATTCTCCAAAATTAAAAAGAAATAGAAAAACACTGTATGGGAGAAAATCAATTTTTATCAAAAATTGAACATAATTTTTGATCTGCACAGTAAATGCTACCTAAAGCATTATTTTTTTCTCTCTCTCTTCTGTTTGGATCGATATTATGATTTACGTTTGAATGTCCACTATATTTTGATCCTGAAACTCACTTAGTTTAAAGTAGTAAAAAGAGCAAGGATACGCAAGAAATTTTTATGTCGTAATATTAAGTAGGATAAGTACTTACGATTGCGTAAGGTTTGACTTTTACATTTTGATACAGGGCCGTGAAAGAAAAAAAGTAAGATTTTCTCCCATGCAATGTTTTTCTATTTTTTTTTTTTAAAGAAAGTATGAAGGACTCAATTTTATCAAAAATTAAACATAACAATTTTTTATCAGCATAGCAAATGCTATCTATAGCAATTTTTTTAAATCGATATTATGACTTAAGTTCTAATATCCACTATTGTTGAGGTCATTACAGCCACAAGAGCGCTGTGGTCGCTAAAGATGAACGAAGTAACCTAGAACGTAATCATCCCGGCATTCACTTTACGTGACAATAGCTGGATAGGCTATCTACCTCGCTCCCGCTGCAGAACAGGATTCTCAGTCAATATTCATAGTGGACGACGTTACACAATACTGCGCAAAGTGCAGAGAGCTTCTTAACGCCTTGGAGTGAGGTTTTGTTTTTGTTTTTTGCCGTCCATCAGTCTCTCGACTAATTTGATGCAGTCCTCCATCTCTTCCTATCTTGCGCTAAACTTTTCGTCCCAACATACCCCCGCGACTATCTGTCCCCTACAATGCACCCCGTCTCTCCTATGTACACCCGGCCTCAGGTGCACGGGTATCATAGACTGCGGGAACCTGTGGTGGGGGCAGCCTGTCCCTAACCTTGACGAGCGAATTACTGACCTTGCTGAGCGTTTTATAAACAGGTTTTATGTCGACCTTATTAAAATAGCTTTCCAATTCTGTCAATAAAGCCTCTTATATACGGTAGAACAACTACTTTGCGTTCCTGAGAGATGGATTCATGGAGCATATTCACAATTATAGATCCGATAATATACCGAGAAGTCGGCTATTGCACGGCACACACCTGAAATTAGACATGCCATAAATATCGAAAACGCCACTCTGATAGTGCGCGAAGATAAATGGTGGCCAAGGAGGGTCAAGGAGGCGTTGGAAATTGCCAAACGCACAAACAACAAGAATGAAGACAACGGGCTTAAACTACACGACACATAGCTCTAGCTAGGGCGGACGGAGCAGGTCACGTGTCTTCCCCCACCAGACCAGGCCGCACCGCACCCCACCACGCCAACAACGAAACACGCGACGGTTCAGACACTGATTGGACGGGTCACGGTCCTCGGATATGTAACAGCACTACACACTGATTCTACCCAAAAGATGACCACAGAAGGATGGTCGAAACGTCGGCTGCTCACATGACGCGGCGTCTCGCGGACAGCGAACAACCAATACTTACGGACGTGGCAGGCAGCGTGATTACCACCAGTGGCTAATCCAGGATTAAGGGGGGCCTTGAGTGGAGTAAGGGTAGGCTTTGTTTATAGTCATGCCGCCCTTAAAATCTCAGTAGAGCTAAAAAGAAAAATTCTCCAAAATTACGATGTCTAGAATGGATCCAGATACTTTGGGGGTCCCCTCCCTGGAACCGACACTGAATACCAGTGTCTAGCAGAGCGATGTGGGCTGTGGTACTCACGTCGCTGGGGTCGCTGGCCGTGAAGAGATGGCAGGAGAGCAGCTGCGTCGAGGGCTCCCGTAGCAGGTAGAGGAAGGAGCGGTAGTCTCCGGGGGCGTGTATCAGCCGGGCCACCAGGCGCAGCGGGTGGCTGAGGATGGGCGAGGCGGGCGGCCGAAACGCCACCAGGCAGCCGCCGCGCACGCCCACCAGCACCTGCGACACGACACAACGCGGCGGCTGAGCAACCAATACATTATTTCTACAAGGGGCGTCCACTGATTACGTGAGGTGTTTTCCGGAATTCTTGACACCCCCCCCTCTTGCGGACTTGGTGAGACCTGGCCGCACCCCTCCCTAAAATGACGTCACTTTTGTACGGGACCACCCCCTCAAGATCGTCCAGGTAGTTCTCTCCTACCTGTGATGGCGGTTATACACCCTAAAATCTGTATCCGCATCGTTTTTGCCCCCTTATAGTCGACATGCGTGTCTTTAGTAGAACTTTTTTCTTTTTTCTTTAGCTCTACTGTTCTTTCTACAATTTCAAAACCTCACGTGAGATTTCCGTTCACCCCTTCCCCTCCCCCCTTTGTGAGTTTTAGCCAGACCACCGCCCCCCTATTTCACCTCACGTAATTAATGGATGCCCCCAAATATATATATATATTTTTTGTCACAACATATTATCTCCCTTCACGATTAACCGAATCGATAAATCAGGTATCATTTTAAAGCTTATGATCTACACTTTGGTATGACAAATGGAATGCATCAAGACAGTCCAAACTCTGACTTACGACAAGTAGCCCTGTATGCGTCATAAGTGGCCACGGGTGCCGCTTCAGACATCACATTAAGTGGGAAAGGTGAACGAACGCAAAACCATACACAAAGAAAGTCCTCACAGCTTTAATGAAATTATATGTTAAGAATTATCTGTAGCAAGCTGGGAGTTTGGTAAATACGGTTTTGTATATTTTTATTCTAATTAATTGCGATCTTGCGTAAATTAACATTGCTTTATCGAAAGAAACTAAGTTAATTCTATTTAATATCTTCAAAAACAGTATTATAGACGAAACATTGATTCAAAGTTTTCAACTGTAGAATTGATGTGAGCTACGGTGTTTAGAGGACAATGTGCGACGGTTGGACTGATTTATGTTCATAATTTTGTGTGTAAATATCTTTAATTTTCATTTCTGTGCGTTTCATAATGATTGCGACTGATTTTGTATCAATTCTGATTCTTTAACTCTGATTTTAATTGTTTAAGTATTGTTACAATTCCAGTCTGAAATATTCTGGAATTTTCTGCAACGCTTATTTAAGCGATAGGCACAGACGAGTTATGATCGCTGGAGCATCTGTTTACATTTGTACGTAGTATCTTTGTATCAAGTCTGATCTCTTTGGGGAAAAAATTAAACAATCCTGAAAGTGTTTCATCTTGGACTAATTATTTCATTTAAACGAGATAGCTATCAACAAGCATGAAAAGACGAACCAAAAAACTATACAAACACGTACATAGACATACAGGTATGATCAGAAGACGCAGATTACATTTCTATGTAGAATCAACAACAGGAGAGTCACAAAGAAAATCTTTCATGTGGTAAATGGTTGTTTGAGGAAAATCAATTGGTTCCATGGAATAGGAGAGGACCTATATCATTCAGGAATCAGTAATAATATTACACAGAATGGGGACAATTCGGGAACAAAATTACGAAAACTAAATACAGAAGAAAACACGAAAACAGAGAAATTATGAAGAGGCTTAGGGAAAAGAAAGGGAAGTAATATGAGCAATGATGAATAATCTGAGTTTAAACACCGACCTCAAGGACAATAATGATTAATAATAATAATATATACAGAAAATGACTAAGTTTTGCGTGATCTTTATAGGTCTTTTTGCACAAAATAATAATATAGCAACATGAGAAAAATTGTGAATCTTCTAAGTAATATGTTAATAGTATGGTACCACTTATCCACTTTTATTGCATCAATTAGTACCGTCAAGAAAACTAACGAAAAATTAATTTTAAAATTAAAAAAAAACAAAAAACTTGTACCAGCATTCTACACTTTTAAAAATTTGTGTTTCGTGTTGGTACTGCACAGCCAGTTTGTAAGAGTAGGGTCCAAAGTTTACATCAAAGATATTAGACCACGCAGAAACAGTAAAAACAAAAATCCAGCGGCCACATCACCAGCAGAGGACAAGGAGCAGCCATATAGAGCTGTCTTAAGTTATTAGTTCATTCCTTCGATACGTGTGGTATTGTTAGCCTCCGGTTGACCACTGTGCGTTTGTTTTCGTTTGCGATGCAGTCTGTGTACAAGAATTTTACAGCCAAATAGCTGAAGCAATAACTTTTTAAAGCCGAAGTACGTATTCTTTAGAAGTACACCTAGCAAGAATTGATTAACAAGTAGGAAAGTCAATTAAACGTTGAAGGTGTCGTTTAATTTGGGCCTCTTCGCGGCGTTTCACTCCTCGTTTTGAACCGCTTGAAATCATTTTAAAATTAAAAATTTATGATTTTAGGCCAAAGTGTTTTATCTGTGTTTTTAGAATAGTTTTTACATTGTGTCTACAAGAAATATAGGAGAGAAAAATTCCTTAAAGTCAGTCAAATATTGTTCGAAGATAAACTTGTCCTCTGAGCTAATTTCCCCAAGATTGTTTTGACGAGTTGCGTAACGACCCTAAAAAAATATTTTTGATCTTTCACGAATGTACATAATATTAGCCTTAGTTTTTGTTTTTTTTTTCCTTTTGTTGAGTTTAAAAGGATCGCTCCATGTTGCTGGTCGTCCACAAAATGCGCGTCGACTGACGTCAAATTTAACCTTGAAACCACTTCAAGTTTCAACTACTGGTTCTTTTTTTAAATTCCTGTAAAATCCTGTTCACATTATGGATTAAGAAAAAGCTTGCAACATATTTTTGTCATCGTCTGCAATATATGTCCTGAAAAAGATTGACGAACCTATTTAATACTTTTTTGTCAGTTAAATACATTTTCAGTCGCTCTAAAATATGTTTAAAAATTAATTCTGTTATATAACGTAGCAGAAAGAGATAAACAACCCATAGCAAATCAAAGCTATGTAAACACAACTATAACATAAATAACCGATTTGCAGCAGAGGCTCACACAATCACTTTATACTATTAACTCAAAGCGTGAAAGACAAGCAACCATTTACCACAGCTGTCAGGCGATGAATTAAAATCTGATTCAGAAAAATTACTACAACTTCGATGGCGTTTTTCGATGCCGCAGTTGTATAACCCACCGCTTTCGCTGATGTTTGCCAAAATCGTGATAATAGAGGCGCCAAACAACTGTAGATGCAACGGTTAACCGGCGTAATTTCGTTTTTAATAAGCCTTGCAGCGACGATAGTACCCGTAAACCGAGTGCTACAGCAGAACCGGAAGTTGAGTACACCACATTTAGGCGGCCCTATACTAACTCTGATCCAGCTGTATTTACGTTTATCCTTTGATAAGATTAGGTAAATACAGAATTGTTTCTATAGCGAAGTTCAGTCGAGGTAGGACAACCTGTTTGGGCTTTACTTGGACCGGTCTCTTGGCAGCTCTCCAACAAGACACGAGCGAGCGAGCGCACGTCTCCAGCGGGTAGCTACTACCACGCACTGCTATTCCTCTTCTTAAAGACTCAAAAATAAACATTATGCTAGTATTTAACGAAGTCAGCTGCAATGTTAACACAGACTAGGGAGCGTCCATAAACCACGTGGCTCCATTTAGGCCCCTGTGAACCCTCCCCCCCCCTTAGCCCAGCGTAGCTTTGCAGGCAACCCCCCCCCCCCAAACAAAGGCACGCAGTTTATGGACGCTCTCCTAAAGAATTTTAGAAATTCATTTACTAAAAAAAAACAGTAATTCTTGTTTACTTCTTCTTTAGCGCGATATCAATACACACTCTGAACAAACCAGAGATACTAAAAGCTGAGAGAAAGCAACTGTCCCAGAGTCTTATATATATATATATATATATATATATATAGATAATGGCTTTACGCCTCGTCGACATCGAGATCATAAGAGGTGGGATGGGACTGAGGATAAGGGAGGGGAAGGAATTCGGCCATGGTCTTTTGAAGGAAGCATCCCAACATTCGCCTGTAGTAATTTGGGAAAACCATGTAATATCCAAATCTGGATGCCCGGACGAGGAATCGAGCCACCGTCCTCCCGAATGCCACTCTCAGCCACCTACTCTCGTTGCGTCCCCGTGGTAAGGGACAGAAAATAGTTCCCGACGTACCAAAGACCTTCTGTTCAGAAACACGCGCAGTAACACTCACGGACTGGTCTATTTGCTGATGACGTTTTCCTGGATTCGCCTACTTTACTGTCTCTACTACAGCTCTTCGAACCCAGGTCTGTCGAGTTGTTCCGCCACACATTGCAATCGTCGTACTTGTATGATGGACACTACTATTAACAGGTTGATGGAGTAGCAATGGGCAGTTGTTTGTCCGCTGTTATAGCTTCATGAAAAGTGCTCCCATGAAGCCAAGTGCCTTTTATCGGTACGTGGATGATACATTCGTCGTTTGGACCCACGGAAGAGACAATCTGTATTCATTTTTTCCGCCAGCGATTAGGGAATGGAATAGAAAGGATTTACCGGGCGAGTAAACATAAAATCAGACAGGAGTAGCTTTCGATAAAGCTCTCCGGCCATCCTGATATGGGTTTTCCATGGTTTTCCCAGATCACTCCATGCGATTGCTGGGATGGTTCCTCAAAACCGCCAATGGGCGCCTCCTGCCATATCCCGTATATCCCTTCCAAACTATTACCCTTTCGGATAGGTGCAATGCACCCTCTGCCACACACTTTTGGTGAATCGCAGAGTAATAGTAATAATGAACAGAAATCTGATGGAACTTTAGGATTCCCTGAGTACCGGCCTATACCTAAACGCGCGCAGTCATCCTCATCCGGCCCAGCGCAAGACACTACTCACTACTCTTGTCCACAGGGCGCACGCAACATGTGATGAGGACAGCCTACGTGGTGCGTTAAAACATGAACGTCATACCTTCAGACAGAGCGGGTGCATTTATTTATTTATCGTGTGATTTTTAACAACGTACACAATAGGTTAGGACAAATATACACATCACAAGCTTGTACTATTTCAAATCTCTGGATCTAATGTTTTAATCCAGTCAACTGCACTGATCGACGCATGGTGTATTTCCGTAGGTATAGCCCCAACTGAACTACACTGACCCCTGGGAGGTGCTAAGAAAGCAACAGCGATAAGATGAGACCGAACTGTCTCAGTCAAAGGATACACAAAAAGGAGCCACAAGGTAATTTTCAGGATCCACAAGCTCGTAGAATTGTACCATCAGTACGCATTTGTCAACTTAATATCGAAGTAATAAGTCGAGCAAAATATGTGAATATCTTTCCAGAATGCGTACAGTGAACATCAGATACAATTGGCATTCCGGGAAGTAAAACGCAGACCTGATAACCGCGATAATGTTGCACACGGCCACTCAGCCTTCTTGCCGTACTCTGGAAGGTTTCTAGCAATAAATGGCGTTAAGACCATTTTCCTACCACCTCCAAAACTAAGGAAAGTTTTGCGCTCACCAAACCCTTCCCCTTTCCCTTCGTACACCGGGAGTTTATTGTATCCCGTCTGAATGCAGGAAGACAGTACGGTGTGTTAAACGATGTTGTTTGGAACATGCCCAACATGTTCACCTGGGGCAAAAGGACAAATCCGCGGTGGCGGAACATAGTTTGGAACGAGGGCATGGATTCGATTTCGAATCAACTAAAGTGCCGGCACATGCGAGAGGCTTCTGGGACAGCGTCATCACAGAAGCGTTTCAAATTCCTCGCGTCTGATCTGGTTAACAGGGACTGTGATGCGAGGATACCTGTTATTGAGGCTTAGAGGAACCATCAGACATATACAGTATGTTGAAGGGTGCAAAGCAAATATGTCTGTGGTATAGTCGTTACTCAAAATACACCCTAGTTTTTTAGATATTCGCATGCAAATAAACAAAAAATTCTAAATGTCCGGTATATACTAAATTATTGCCCCATATTGCCAAATGGTAGCTTGGTGTATACGGTAGGGTGTTCTATTCATAATTTTCTGACCCGAGTTCAGTTCCCCGCACAATCAAATATTTTTATTTATTTTTATCTTCAGAAATTGACAATCTTGACTTTTTTATTATGTTTAAACTTCATTTAAGTACTTTTATTGCGTGAAATAATATTTAAAACAAATCGTATTATCTACAATTCAGCGTCATTTTTTCCCCTGAAGTTCTTTGCTCCGTAATGAATTCACGGGTCTACCGACGGATTGTCTTTTCACAACACAAATCTGCCGCACACCCTTGAAGACTTCATTGCAATCAAACGTCAGGAAAGTCTCCATTCTTACATTATTTTTTCACGTTTTGTTTATAAGCTGTTTCGGTGCATTTTCAATTGAAATAGTTACTATAATTTTATTTATTTCATCTTCGTCGTTTCTTTACTTGTATATCAAGAGGTATTTTAAACGAAATACGTAGCATTTGCAAGATAGAGAGAAAAAACTTTCTTCTATTCTCGATTTTTTCCAAAAACGGTTGCGTGTAAATGGTTGAAAATAAAATAGTAGGCCTATTCGTGACGAAAAATGGAGCCCAACAAGGAAATGGAAGAACAAGTGACAAATGCTTATAAAAATTGCAATACTCTTGTGTCTGATTCCAGTTTACTGGCAGATTCGCCTCCTGACTTAATTTCATTGGGTACGGGCGAGGCATATTAGGAAGCCATTGTTGATATATGGTCCGAAATTATGTTTTGCTATATCTGTTATGAGCAATGTGATTTGTTTTAAATTTTATTTCGCGCAATAAAAGTGTTTTAATGAAGTTTTAACAAAATAGATAAGTCAAGCTTGACAATTTCGAAAAGATAAAAATAAATACAAACATTTGATTCTCCGGGGATTGGACTCGGGTCAGAAAATTATGAATCTAACACCCTATCGCATAGAGTCATAGACCACGCTGCTATTTGGCAATATGGGGCAATAATTTACTATATACCCAACCTTTAGAATTTTTTGTTTATTTGCATGTGAATATCTCAGAGACTAGGGCGCATTTTGAAAAATGACTGCCCCACAGACATATATGCTGTGTACCCTTCAACATATATAAAGGAAATCTAAATCCGTTCTTAACATTTGTGATGGTCTCCAAGTTAGATGCTAAACAACGTGCTCTAAGCACGACTACAAGCCTTACGACTACACCTCAAGATGGCGACGGAGCCATATGTCGCCGAAATATTGTCTATAAATAACAATATTACTCAGTTTGTTCCCCGAGAAACATTCATAAATAAACAGCGCCGAGAAAAACTGCGTCCATATATAACATTAGTAGATGTATGTAATCAGGTTGAAATGTAACCTGGACCAAAATGAAAACTGAAATTTTGCCTCAAAGCAACCAATCAGCTCCAGTCTGAGACCAGTGCGGGTAAATCGTCGTTTAATTTAGCACCAAAAATGGCCGCCACCAATGAAGCTTGGTACACAATGAATCTTTTGGGATGAATATTAATAGTGTACGGGTAGGTCAACTTGAACCGACCCCTTATAAGGTAGGGTGCGGGTGAATCTAGCTTTGCTTTAATTTCGAAAATGGATGACGTGAATTTTATAAAATTGGGTACACGTGTTTCTCATTGGCTGAATAAAAATAGTGTAGAGGAGAAAATGCAAATACGGGCTACCACTTTAATATTGGCCCTTGTGATTTTCCTGGTCATTCAATACGGATAATTGCTTCTATAAACAATCATGAAGGTGATATGAGGGTTTAAAACGTCAATAACCAGTTTTAATTTTCCAAAATCAAAGCATTAAAAAAATGTAAAATGACATTTTCAAGAGGTGGTCCAAATACGGGCTACTTGTATAAAAAGTGAAATATATCTTTTAATAAATTAAAGAACAAATTTTGTTCAAAAACTTTGTAAAATGTCATGTTAATAATGTCCTCACTCCCTTTTTTCTTTTTTTACTTGCGGAAGTTACAGATATATTTTATTTTCCATTCCAGCGCATTCGGTCTCTGCCCAACCTTCACACTTGTAGAACTCAATCCACACTACGAATCTGACATCTGAAAAGAGGCCATCACTGAAATTTCATGCTGCATTGTCGTCACTACATTTATTCCCCAGAAAAATAGTCATCGTCATCAGTAGGAGGGACCCTATGGTCAGCTCTTCGCTGAGCTTACCCAATGGGCTTTTGACTTGGCAATTTTGAATTACTTTTCGTTGCCGACACTTTCACAATCGTGTGACATTGTTCGAGGCTGTACCGTATGCTTCACAGTTTTCGCTGTGAGGAGGTCCAGTTATGATGCAGCCAGGTCTTGGGGCACTTGCGCCCACAATTGCTTTTTCTTCACAATGGTGGGGATCGAAGGTACGTCATAATGGACTAATCCTTTTGGACGCTGAAGTTTGAGCAGTTGGTCGTTGATCCAGGGTGCTGAAATCCTCGCGTTTTCAAGCCAAGTGCTAGCCCGTTATTGGACCACCGATGGTAGCCCGTTTTTAGACCAGGCGGTACTTCAAGTTGATAGTCTCGGCAGCCATTACAAAACAAACAAATCGAACAGCATAGGTGTCCTGCATGAAGCTCAGATCATTTACTTTGAATTAGGTGAAAGCCATTTAATTTACTGAGTAGGTAAGAAAGAGATAAATTAATGTTGACGTACCTTGAAAAGTTTTGAGTTTTTCAAAAGCATGTTTCTCACTACTCTTCCCCCACCACTTGATGTTCCTTTTGGTGCCGTTCTCCTGCCTGGGCACAACCCCCTTTCCCCACTTTCAGCAAGTAGCCCGTATGTATACCCTAGCACGTCTTTCGACCTTCTCCTCTAAGGGTAAATCAACGCCATCTGGACCGGAAAACGCCGCGAACTGTGCTGGAAGATGTTGTTCCTTCCATTGGCAGACCTGCGACCCACTGATGCAACCAGCATTGGCAATCGGCACATCCTCTTGCGAAAGCGGAATCCGACCGCTGTCGGGGAAGCGACAAGTACTAAGGCGGCCACACACGAGCCGCACATCACAAGTCCTGTGATCGCATGACTGCTAGTTGCAAGCGCTCAACAATGTCAAAGCAACAAAGAGTTTACATGAATTTAACAATAACCTGTTTGTAGTGAGAGATAAAAGAATTTGGGTGAAGACGTGGATTTTATTAAGAGAAAAGTTATCTTACGTAAACATTTTTGAGAAGCCTAGAGCCAGAAGATTTCTAAAATTTTTGGAGAGTAGATTCTGAAAGTTTTGCGGAGATATGCCACTTGATGACCCCTTATATATATATATATAATATGCGAGAAAGTATAAGCGCCAGAGTCGTTACTTTGCAATTTTTGGCAAGTAGACAAACCTATGAAGATACGAAATTTAGTCCCCCGATTTCACAACAAATGCTTTCAGACATAATTCCTGAAACATGTTGGGCTGTCTACAAATGTCAAACACTACAAGCACAAGAAGAAAAGACTGCAAGTGTTACTTCCTCGTATGAAAAGTAGTGCATGGAAGGGAAAATATGACCATGACCACAAGCTGGCACTCGATTTCAGGCACAAGGGTGTGGGAAGATTCTCTTTTTTAGGTAAGGGTGTCAGGGATTGGAATGCGTTACCAAGAGAAATGAAGAATTTAAAGATAAAATTTGTAGAGGTGGGTGGAGGATAGGGGGAAGATGGGTGTGTAGGGAAATTTCCACCGGAGCCTCTGCTCCATTGCAATTAAATTAAATTCCTCGTAAATTTCGAGCAAAACTTGAGATTCTTCTTCCGAATTTTGCGGTTTATTTTGTTTTTGTTGCGTTTCTCCCACAACTGGAGTATATTCTTATAAATTTCGAAAATATTCGTCGAATCCACTTTCTCTTTAGAAGTTTTTAGCGACTCACACGACTAATGGCACGAAACTCACTCGCTCCCTGCTCCAAGCCGACTGAATCGAAATTGTCCCAACTGCTGCAACCGTGCTACGCACGTCTCAATTTGCTCCCTGTCTGCAGGGCAATCTGTAAATTGTTTGTTGGCTCTGCCGATATCGCGATATCGGGAGCAAAGGACCGAATTTGCCGACTAAAGTGGCAATCCGCACGGCCCCTGCCAGATTGCCCCTGCAGATTGGGACAGAAATTGGGTCGTCTGTAGCCGCTGTAAGAGGGAGTTGGACACTCTGTATTATTAAATAATCACTAATGCACGGCAGAGCAATTAGATTTATTTAAAAGTTCACTGTATCTTAAAGAGATGTTACACAGAGAAAAAATAATAAGAGTCAATATAATTCGCTCATTAAGATTAATAGGTTCGCGGTAATTGCACAGTAGGCTTGAAATAACAAAACACATTTTTACTATGGAAAAAGACGAGACGAAAGAAGGAGTGTTCAGTAGTGAACTGGTCGGCGAAACATAGAAGTGAAAGCAACCATTACAGGTAATCAAGCAAAGAACAAATGAATTTGGTTGGGACCCGCATAAAATCACTTGGAAAAGTGGCCCAAGCACACAACGACCTAACAATGAATTGCCGTAGTAGAATCGAATACAGAATTAAAAATTTGAGCGAATAATGGAAAAGGCCGGTGTAGTGGAACAGCAAAGGACAGTTCACTGACCAGGCTCCCTGTGACAGAAAAGGAAACAACCTTGAACTGCAGCATATACAGAAAAATGCAAAAGTGCTGAGAACGGAAAGCTTTTAAAACCATTTTTCTATTTTTTCTTCTTATGTGACTTGAAGAGCTGAAATTATGATATCTGGTGAACACATCTAAATAAAGATGCAGACGACATAACAAAGAATCCGTAAATAAGGCGTAAGGAAACAAAACACATGAGTGGGAAAGATCTGAAGAATAAGGAAAGGGAAATAGGCGCGGCAAGAACATGCCAACTCGCACCTATGAAGAGTTCACGCTATCGTAGACGAACATGCCTGAAGAACTCGCACCTATGAGGAGTTCACGCTACCGTCGACGAACATGCGCTCAGATTAGTTCGCAGCTCCTTCGCTCGCGAACTAGGTCGCTGTTTTAGTTGGTTAGTTCCCATCTCGAATTCCAGACCCAGGGGAGCGTCCATAAACCACGTAGCTCCATTTTGGCCTCCTGTGACCCGCCTCCCACCTTCTCCGGACCGAGCCACGTAGTTTGTGCACGCTCCTTAGAGAAAAAGATTGTCGATTCGCATCGCTACCGCTACTGCACGCTCTCTTTTGATTGTTATTGTAAGTATTTTTATATAACGACCAGTGCTGCCAATCCCTGTGTTATCAACAACAACGGGCCAGGAATAATTTTTATATTAATTGTGGTCTAAAAATGTTGTGATAAAGCATTTTCATCAAAAACGACGTTTTTGTAACACTGCAGTTTTTTAGGTTGTTGGCACGTTTTTCCTTGAAAATAGACGATTACTTAACAACTTGGCTAATGTTTCCCCTATAATACTGAGAGGATAAATTGAAATATCTATCTTCGTAATTATTGAAACATATCCTCTCGTCTGTTGACCCGCCTCTAATGATCTCGACGTCGACGAGGCGTAAAGCCCGAATAAAAACAATAAAAAATCGTCCGCAGAATAATAAAATGTATGTTAGGCAAACGTGTATCTGCCGACTCGCCAGGTCCCGCCCGGTGTGTCACGTGACCCGCACTGTCTGTGCCGTATTTCACGTACAACAAAAATCACCCGATAGCCAGAACAGAGCTGAATGGGAAAAGTTTCCATAATTATTTTTTTTTTTAATAGTTCATTTCGGTAACAACAGAAGACTGGCGCGAAAAGTAAAAAATCGGCATCCAACTTTTTTTTTTTTTTTTGCTGTAGTCAGTCTTTCGACTGGTTTGATGCAATCCTCCATCATTTCCTATCCTGTGCTAATCTTTACATATCCCTTACAATCCATGTCCTCAATCATCTGTTTCACTTATTTCAATCTGTGTCTTCCTCTACAGCTCTTTCCTTCGACTGTTCCCTCCACCAGCAAATTAACCAATCCAGCTTGTCTCAAAATATGACCTACCAGCCTGTCTCTTCTTCCACAAACTTCTTTCCTCGCCCATCATTTCCAGAACTCGTTCATTTCGTACTTTGTCAGTCCACTTAATTTTCAGCATTCTTCTGTAGCACCACATTTCAAATGCTTCAATCTTCTTTCTTTCCGGTATTCCTAAAGTCCATGTTTCGCTACCATAAAGTGCTGTGCTCCACACAAAGAATTTTAAAAACTTCTTTCTAATTCCTAGGTCAATATTTGAAACTAAAAGGTTTCTCTTTTTCATGAAGGCTCTTTTTGCTAGTGCTATTCTGCTTTTAACATCATTCCTGCTTCGGCCATCGGTTATAATTTTACTTCCCAAGTAACAGAATTCACTTACTTCTCCTATTGCATCCGATCATATTTTTATATTTAATCTACTAGTATTGGTATCATTTCTGCTACATTTCATCACTTTTGTCTTGCTTGATTTATATTCAGTCGAAAACCTTCTTTCAGTATTTTGTTCATGCCATTCAGTAATTTCTCAATATCCTCAGCCTGTTCTATTAATAAGACTACGTCATAAGCAAATCGTAGAATACTGATTTTTTTTCTCCCTGAACACTTATGCCTCATGGAAATTTTACATTAATATAAAACTAGAACACACACGAAATTACCGCAAAGGTGCGCAATTCGTTAAGGAATAATATCCCAGACGAGGGCCCTTTCTAATGGGAAAGCCGGATAACAAAGTACCTGAAGAAATACTGTTCCTACGCGGTCGACATTTGTTGATCTCACAGTATTCGTTAAATACAAGGAAAACAAGATTGATAGTTGCCTTCAAACTGAATCGTAAATCTCACTTCATCAGTTAGTAACGTTGTTCACGCTTGTATCTTGAAAAGCAGGAGCACACGTTTCAGTGAATTGCCACAGACCTGCGCGAGCTACAGGTGGATTTTTCCGCGGAGCGCAAGGTCACCCACTCAATTGGTCTGCAACCGGTGCTCCGCGACAAGGTGAAACGGGTGCACCGCGAAATATTACCCATTACAAGGAATTAATCATATTTTAGTTTCACGTGCCGCCAATTGTTACGTACTGTCTTATTACAAGACATTAAATGTTATTTATTACTCACAGCTGCTGTTAGTTTTGTTTAATCATTTTTGAAATATTTTTATTCCACGCCTCTACTGCTGCGCTTTGAGGTTCTGTTATATTTACCGCATGTTCTGTGTATGTGCTTTGAGGTTCTGTTATATTTACCGCATGTTCTGTGTATGTGCTTTTCCCTCAGTCTAAACTGCTGGAATCAGCAGAACTTTACAATAGTGATGCTCGATATACATCGATGTATCGAAAACATCGATATTTACTATTCGATGCATCGAATTAATTCGATGCATCGCTTACTCTCGATGTTTAACGATGCATCGATGTATTTCATTCGATACATCGGAATAATCCACACGCTTTTTCGAAGCGATAGAATTACAGTAGTTAAAAAAAAAAAAGGAAATTATATCGCTATACGTTATTTTTTCACCTACAAAACCACATTTCATTTTTCTTTTAACGTGGATAAAACAGAAAAGAAAAAAACCTACAATTTACTGGAAATTTCACGCCACTGTAGGGTGGACCTCAATGATATAACATTTCCATAGACTTGTGTATAGTGTATGGCCTTTTCATGCTCTATGAGCTAAATAATGGCCTACAGCTGCAACCAAAGAAATATCTGAGGATAAATATTAAATCAGCAGTAAAATAATCCCTTCAGTGCACTGCATGCTTTCAAAAGGCAATGCAATTGTGAGTGATGAATCTTTACTGATCGAAGCAGATAACTCGTCATGAAAGAAATAAATAACGGATGGGTGAAATCGAACAAGTTTGGTCTTTAGCTATCGCGAACTTATTGGAACCATAGCTACATTTTGAATACCTATGGCATGTGTAAATACTGTTCAGAGGTCAAAGATACGATGAAGAGGGAGCTGGAGGGAAAGCGAACAGATTCAGATAGTTCGGACAAAACATTGTAAGATTCAGTCTTTGGACAGATCATCACAAAGTATTTCATCGAAACTGAAAATCAAACAGAACAGAAGATGAGTTAGCCGAAGAGGATCCCTGCTGCCTGGCTTGATAAAAATCCATTAGATGTGTGGATCGATTATAAACAACAGCTTTCAAAATTGTACAAAATGGCTTATAAATATTAAACAGTACCATCAGTAAGACTTTTTTCGAAAGCTGCACAAGCTTTAAATCAACAATGTAACATAATAAAAGGAAAGTGGGTTAATAAAATATTATTTATGCAAATTGTAGAGAAGTAATATTGGGATTTCTAAATTAGAATTAAATTAGAATCCCCAATACTGCCTCTCTTTCTGTGTTTCTTCGCTTTCCTTGTATTCTATCTATTCGAATTTCTAATTTAGAAATCCCAGACATTCCAAAACTTCCATTGTAAAAGACTAATCTATACTAATATTATAAAGCTGAAGAGTGTTTGTTTCTTTGTTTGTTTGAACGCGCTAATCTCAGGAACTACTGGTTCGAATTGAAAAATTCTTTTTGTGTTGAATAGACCATTTATCGAGGAAGGCTTTAAGCTATATAACATCACGCTGCGACTAATAGGAGCGAAGAAACAATGGAAAATGTGGAAAAAGCGGGGAATATTATTCATCTTTGAGGGCTTCTGTTGCGTGCGCTGCGAAAACGGTTCAAGATACCAAAAAAATATGTATGAAAGGATTATTCCTCTTGAAATGATCTAAAAAAATGTCCGCGACAGTATATGTCTATCTTTTAAGATTAACTCACTAGAACCGTTTTTATGGTAATCAAATTTGGTCGAAATTAATGCATTATTACCAATTATTTGTTAGAGTTGTATCAACATAATAATATTAATCTTTATCCAAATAAATGTGTTGTTGATTAAGAGTATTTAATTGTGAACAAAATTGTCTTTGGCATCACTTAATTTCAATGAACATCTTAGAAGATATTACGCGCGGTCCGCTCCCTTCTGAACGGTTGTAGTTCCCCATTATGGAAGTTTGTTAACATTTTAAAATTAACTACAAATATGAGAGCACATTTGGGGGGAGGTAGTATAACTTTTCCTTCAAAGTTACTTTTAATAGGAGACGGGAAAGTACCTCATTTTGAAAATAAAATTGAAATTGATCGCGATTTAGGAGAAAGAGTAAGTAACATTGAGGACTTAATATCGAAAGTTTACCCTGAAATCAGCGAAATAGAAAATAAAGATCATCAATGGATGTGTCAAAGGGCAATATTGGCGGCGAGAAACAGTAGCGTGGACGAAATTAACGACCTAATTTTAAGTAAACTTCCAGGAGATATAGTTACCTACACATCTATTGATAACGTAATGGATCAAGAAGATGCGGTACATTACCCACAAGAGTTTCTTAATTCTTTGAACCCAAGTGGTCTTCCCCCATATTCCCTCAAGTTAAAAATAGGTGCCCCAATAATTTTACTTAGAAATCTCAAACCACCAAATTTATGTAACGGAACCCGACTTCAAATTAAATTTCTACGCAATAACGTGATCGTTGCAATAGTTTTGACTGGTCCAGCAGTTGGTCAAACAGTGCTTATACCTCGCATCCCAATGATTCCAAATGATTTACCTTTTAATTTTAAAAGAATTCAATTTCCCGTTAAGCTATCTTTCGCCGTTACAATTAATAAATCACAGGGGCAAACATTTAAACACGTAGGAATCGATTTACGGCAAGACTGCTTTTCACACGGCCAACTATATGTCGCGTTGTCAAGATCGGGTTGCGGAGAAAACCAATATGTTCTTCTGCCACGAGAAAATAAAACTAAAAATATAATTTACGCAGAAGTACTTTAAAATAATTATGTTCTTTTAAAAACTTAAAAACTAAATTTGCAAAAAATTGTCTAAAATATAACAGAAATTGACGCGGACAAAGTCGTGGGTAACTGCTATAATTTATAAAGCTGAGGAGGTTGTTTGCAAAAATAAATGTGATGCCCAAAATAACTATTCCACGCGGACGAAGTCGCGGGCACAGCTAGTTGAAAATATAATTCAAATAAATGTCTCATCTTTGTACTTTCCTAACCTTAATTAAGTGATATATATATATATATTCGATGCATAGAAAACATTTTTTTTGTTCGATGCACCGTGAAACATCGATATATTTTCTCCATGAACATCCATACTTTACAAGCCTTATATTATTTTATTACGTTGTCGGTGTCGGTATACTCCAACAATTCTACTTTGCTGCTGTACTGTTGCACCGACGCATTGTTAGACATCACTGTGAAAACAATCGGCACCTTATAATTATACGATTTCTTTGAAGTGTACAAATCCCACTCCGTCTAGAGCTGTGCTCTGAAGTGGTCCGAAAACTGTGTTAGTAGATAGTCTTGATATTTTCTCTTACAATTAGCAGACCATTTTATTTCTTCATGCTGGACAAATGCCTTGAACGGGGTGCTGCTTCATTGAGATCAGCTGGTGAAAGCGTCGAGCCAAAAAGAAAGAAACAAAAGTTGATGCAGCGGGAATATAGTGATAATTATTAATCCTATGGTTTTTTTGGTGTGGTGAAAAAACGTGCCCAATTCCCGAGCGTATCGTTTGTGGACAAAAACTCAGTAACGCTGCTATGGTTCCCAGTAAACTGAAACTACGTTTGTCAACAAAACAGGTTTCTCTGTCAAGCAAAGATGTCAATTCTTTTCACCGCAACCAAGGCCGACAGATTAGTTGGCTGCGATCCTCCCGTACACACTAAGCGCGCCTATCTGACCACAACGTGATGAGAGCCAAGACGCGAATTTCGTGTCGTCGTCGTTTTGAGATAGCCACAACTTTTGTAAGTGCCACAACGAGAATAACGTGCTGCGCCGGTTTTAAGGAAACCACAAAGTGTTGTGGTCTTTTTTTTCGCACAATGATCGTTTCGTTCTTTGAGCCTAACATATACAAAACAAATGTGCATTTCATATTATACTTACTGTGTGGAGAGATACACGACTATATCATTTCTCTGTGCGCTTTCTTGTAGAACACTGTATGCAAGATCTTTAACCAAAGCAAGCAATGAGCGTCTGTACATCAGAGATTCAACTAACTATCAACATCAGTCAATGAACATCAAAGATCTTCTGGACGACATTAAATGTTCAGCAGTGTGTACATTATGTTTAGCAGCAATTTTACACTAACTGTGAGCCGCAATAGACATAGATATAACCTATTAACATTTTGTGCAGCAGTCTATTAAAAGTGGTATATTGGCGATGAGTCATGGAAAGATATTGGTGTGAGAATTAAAAGTAATGCATGGAAGGGAAATGACCACAAACCGGCACTCGATTTCAGGCGATAGTATAATTTCTGAAGTAATAATATCTGTAGTAATATAATATCTGAAGCAGTAGACCTGATGAAGACAACCGAGCAGGTTGTCATTTTCCGACGCTATCCGGCTGAAATCCTGTGAAGAATTCATTATATATTTCATCTTAACTACATAGTATTTACACACTCATACAATTATTTACACAAAATCACGAGGGTAAATATTAATGCCCACATGTCCGATAGCGGAAAAAAATACCGCTTATCATCAGTTATAAACAAAACTAGTTGAGATATTTTAACTGTATTTACAATAGGGAGGTTCGATGTAATTCCCTGCTTTAGACGATAATTCGGCGCTTTTCCGTGGTGTCAATTCACATAATCCTTTATCTTGTGACAATATGTCCAGCTGGGGTTAAACGCTAAAAAGTGCCAAGTAATGCATATAAGTAAAAATGCGCCAACCATTTAGCTCTGAATATAAAATTAATGGCACTGTCCTTAGAACAGTAGATTTCGCTAAATACCTAGGTGTAACAGTTCGTAATAATTTGTCGTGGAATGAGCATATCGAGAAGGTAATTGGGAAATAAAATCGAATGCTCCGATTTTTAGGTCATAATTTAAAAAAGTGCACATCGGAAGTTAAATCGATTGCATACAAGTCATTAGTGCGTCCTCACTTAGAGTATTGTTGTTCTGTATGCGGTCCCCTATCAAAAGGGGTTAATGGACGCATTAGATAAGGTCCAAAGAAAAGCCGCCCGATTCGTGACAGGTATATATAGTTGGAGGGAAAGCGTAAGTGCTATGTTGAAGGAGTTAGACTGGGAAGACCTGGAGCACCGAAGGCGTTGATCTCGGCAGAAGCTAATTGGAAAATTCTCGACTGACCTATTTCAGGATGACGGTAAACACATATTACTACCAGCTACATTCCTGTCTAGAAATGACCGAGAAAATAAGATAAGAGAAATCAGGGCCATTTCGATACTTTTTTCCCCCCTCGAGGGATTAAGGAGTGGAAGAGGAGAGAGTTATCGAGAGAGATAGGAGTAGATATCTATAACCCCTCTGGCCAACCTGATCTGGGTTTTCCCACATCGCTCCAGCTGATTGTCGCGATGGTTCCTAAAAACAGCCCATGGGCGCCTCCTACCATGTCCCGTATATCCCTTCCTATCCACAAATGTTTACACATTGGGAAACGTACTTACGAAACTTCGTAGTTTTGGTGTATCTTGACAAATATGTGACTGGGTGGCAAACTTTCTGACTGGCAGAACAGTGTGTAGTTCTCATCTGTGAGCGTTTTTCACTAACCAAAGTGAGGTCCTGGGTTCCCCAGCGAAGTGTGATAGGGCCTCTGTTGTTTCTCATATACATTAATGATTTGTGCTACGTAATAAGGGGGGAGGATTGGTGTAAAGCACCCTCCGCGTTTAGTGCATCGCGGAGTAATAATAATAATAAAGATGATGACAGAGAACCCACCCATTGACGTGAAATTCTTGTTGCCAAGAGAATAACTATGGGAACCCGTGGACGGTGTGCCGTCGAGTGGAAAGCCGGGAAGTTGCGCGACGCAAGTCAAGGACGCTGGGCAGCGCCTCCCCACTACACTAACACTACACTACAGAGACTAACACGCTGCAGTCTCCCCGGACTAACACGTTACAACAGTGGCGGCTCTAGACGGAGTGACACTGTGACATGTCACCACTCTAATCAAGAATAAATAAATTAAAAAATAAATGCAGTAAAAGAAAAATAAATATTTATAAGTGCGGCATTCTCTACTCCACGATAACTTATGACAGACAGGGAAAGCATTGAACTGTTGGCCACTGTTTCGCTGTCGTGGAGACAATTTTAGGTTGGCACAGATCGCGCATGCGCTCTAGCGTTTTCGTGGAAGTATTCAAGGGTGGGGGTTCGCTTTGTTAATGGGGAATGGAGACAATTTCGTCGTCACACGCTGCAGCTCGATAAAGTTAGTAACACTACCGGTAGAGCGCAGCAGCAGCTGCCATTTTTGTAGCAATCAACTAAATATCCACTCGAACAATGCTTCAACCTGTGGTTCGCTGATTACTGGTGGTTCGCGAACATAGTTCAGGATTTCCACAGGCAGAATATCATAAACTTTTATACCATATTCGTACTGTATAACCCAACTTTTTAAAAGCCTTGAATATTGATCAGGCAAAAATGTGGCATTTCCAGGATTGAACAGCACTGGTTCTACAACAGTCTATTCATTTCCATATGGCGTCTAGAGATTAAGTAAATGACGGTTTACTAAGGGTTTTAAGTGGGTATGAGGAACCGCGGTAGGTGGTAAGATTGGTAACGCGAGTGGAGAAGTAAATAAAAATAAAAGGCATACAGTCTAGCGTCTTTTATTTTGGTTTCTGCATGTAGGCCGGTGGTATAGTGTAGCTTCCAGCCTGTAGTAACATTCTTATTTATCTGGTTTGTTCTGATTAACATATAATTAGCTTTTAATAGCTGCGTTTTCATAGAATTCAAAACGTGGTTTTAGATTTATTATGTTATAGTGATACATGTCCGAGATATTAATAATAACAATATGTAAAATAAAATTAGGCCCAGGATGGAACACATTAAAGATAAAGGAAAAATTGCGGAGGTAATTGGCGACGGAGGAAGGAAACTCAAATGAGGAAAATGAAGTTGCGTAATCGTCGTCCATAGTCGGCTGAAACGAAAAGGAGAAGAAAAAAAAGTTGGCCTGTGGCCCACAGCATTATTTTTGAAAATTTATTGGTCCCCGGGTTGAAAAGGTTTGGATACGCTGCCCTAGAAGCTTTGTCAATTCGAGCAGGCAATATTGTTTTTTTCTCTTAGATTCCCTGAAGGAGAATTACATAAGTTTATGAATGCACGTAACAGGAAATGATTCTCAAGAGAAATGTGTTCCACTGCCGTCGTGGTCATCGAAGGCAGTGCCGGATAAGAAAGTTTGGGGCCCTAGGTACTCTCAAAATTTTTTATTCCCTCTGTTTTTTAAAATAATTATCTGTATTTTATAAGTACAAAGAAAAGGTTTTGCAGATAACTACTAGAATTTATCATATTTATTTATTCAATTAACAAACGGATTTTACGATTTATCATATTTTGAAAATTACTTTTATTTATCGTACACTACAATGAAACAAAAAAATTAATTTCCATGCTTTTCATATAACTTTGTTTTATTCTGGATGATTTCATTTTTTTATTTAGTGAAATAAGTGAACATCAGGTAGCCTTCAAAAGTCAGGGGCTCCAGGCTACTGCCTAGTCGTGCCTAGTCCTGCCTTTTGGGTAAACCAGCACTGCTTGTAGATCACCTTGTCGGTTTTTAGCTAATCACTAAATGTTTACCGTTTGGTCAATTTTAAAACATTTATCATTGATTAATTTCAAAATCATTTCTTTAATCCGGCAGTAACTGCAGGTGGTGAGACTTTCACACGTTACAAATCTTTATATTGCGAGATTCTTACTCTGAGCTGTTTCTGCAGGCAACTTTCACTTCAATGATGATCAGGAAACCGTCGAAACATTCAGAGGCAAGCCCCCCCCCCCCCCAAGAAAAAGCAACAAGGTCACCACCGACGACAAGGGTTTTAGGAACCTTTTCTCTCTCTCTCTCTCTCTCTATCTCTCTCTCTCTCTCTCTCTCTCTCTCTCTCTCTACTGTTCTTACAAGGGCGGCAATCTGGAATAATGAGATTTCTGTCGGCGACCCCCTCCTCATCCAAGTCAAGTGCCAAGGCCCCCCCCCCAAAACCAAATCCTATCCCCCTCTCCCCCAAACCTAAATCCTGGATCCGCCACTGGAAAAATTTATTGTTGCCACTACCTGAGCAATTCACTTCGGCCGCCACTGATTAGGGGACAGTCAGAAACGTAACGCGCAATGGCTTCACTTCATAACAAAGCAACAACTATCTTACCAACTTGACGACCGGGCAGTCTAGTAATGAATGTGATTTTGAATCGTTTACTTAACATTTCATCTGCTAGGCTTGATTCATGCGCGTACGTAATACAAATCACATACCTGTGCGCCACTCATTCTATTCCTTGTACCTCCCTACAGTTCATTAACACATATCGTCTATTAACAATCAAATCAACGCTTGATATATAACTCATAAATTAACGAGAAGGGAGCAAGGAGGACTACGAAACGGACGAACGATAAACCGAGCGTGGTGGGTTAACGTTCTGCCGCGCATTCGGGAGGACGCGGGTTCGAATCCCCGTTCGGGCATACAGATTTGTGTTTTCCATGGTTTCACCAAATCACTCCAGGCGAATGCCGGGATGTTTCCTTCAAAAAGGCCATGGCCGAATTCCTTCCCGTTCCTTGCCCCAATCCCATCCCGCCTCTAATGACCTCGCTGTCGAACTGGCGTAAAGCCCAAGACTAAAAACAAAAAATACGAACGGTAAACACTCAACAGAATGATAAACATTTTTGCAAATCATTATATAAAACCTGTACAGTAACTGTTTTTTACTTACTGATGGCTTTTACACCTCGTCGACGTCGAGGTCATTATAGGCGGGATGGAACTGGGGACAAGGAACTGGAGGGAAATCGGCCATGGCCTTTTGAAGGAAGCATCACGGTATTCGCCTGGAGTGATTTGGGGAAATCATGGAAAACACAAATCTGGATGCCCGAACGGGGATTCGAACCGGCGTCCTCCCGAATGCGAGGCCAGCGTCTTGTCTTATTTCGTAGTTGGATCAGTTGCGCGAGTAGCTCGGCGCTGATTTTGTCGTCACGACGGCTGCCTGCGCTGTTGTAGACGTCACGGCTGATGTCAGGTGGTGAAGGCCGCGGGTCTCGTCGGCAGGAGGAAGCATATTCTACTTATTTCTAGACTTGTTGCGGGCTGCATATGGAGCTATCGCCTCGGTTTGATTAAAGTCGGAGTTGGTACACTAGTCTTGCGCAACAAGTGAAAGCGGGCTCGGCGGGCATCGAGGCAAGCGGACCAACTCGCAAAGCAGAGACAAAGCAGCACAACTTAGCAGTACAGCACTGCTGCAACAGACTGCGAGCTTCTTCAGGGCCTCATTCACGCATGGTGTAACGACGTATCTGAATGCTGGAGTGTAATGCATGGAAGCTGGGGTGCTCCCAGCCTTACACTACTTGTTTGCCCTCACAAGTTCTCGTTACTCTGAGACAGGCTTCAGAAAGCGCTCTCCCGTACCTGATTATTACTTCACGACTTAACAGAGATGATAGGAACAATATAGACTGCGGAAGGAACGTACTAGTATAGTGCTGAACACCGTGTAGGGTTTCTCACATATACTAAAGTCAATAATCGTCACCACGGGGTTCGGTATTTTTTTTTATTTTTTTTAATTGAAATGGAGCACAGGCTCCGGTGGCAATTTCCCAACACCCCCAGCTTCCTCCTATCCTGCACCCACCTACATTTGCCCACTACAAATTTTATCTTTCAATTCTTTTAACGTTTTCGGTTAATTATTCAACATTTCTCTTGGTAACTCATTCCAGTCCCCGAGACCCTTACCTAAAAAAGAGAATCTTCCTACACCCTTGTGGCTGAAATCAAGTGCTAGCTTGTGGTCATGGTCATCTTTTCCCTTCCATGACCTACTTTTCATACCTACTGCAATATCTTTCCATGCCTCATCGCCAGTATACGCCCTGTACACTCCCATAACCCTCCTCATCCTCCTCCTATCTTGCAATGAATCCCATTCCAGCTCCTTTATCATATCCGTCACTGATTGCATTCTGTGATAATTTCCAGAAACAAATCTAGCAGCCCTTTTTTGCACCCTCTCCAACTCCTGTATTTGATACTCAAAATGTGGGTCCCATACTACACTACCATATTCGAGCAACAGTCTGACTAAAGTTTTGTAACCCAATTCCTTTACTTCTCCCGTACATCCCCTATCACTCTCTCCAACAAGTGCAGAATTTTGAAACCTTTTCCTACCACCTGTCCAATGTGTCCTCATCAGAATTACTAATTCAAATATTTGTCACTAGAAGGCTACTACTAAAGAATGTTCAGCATAGTTCAGAAGAACATACTTAAACTTTACTTCTATACACAACTGCCCAGGCAGGTACTATTTTCGCATTACAATGGAAGTGTAACCTCGTCTTGGAGAATGCAGGTTTGCATTAGAACACCCAGCACCCCAAATAGCACACGTTGGTCTGATCGGGTTACAGTCTATGCGGCTCACATTACTGCGAGGCGAGATAGCAGAAAACGCCCGCGACCCGACAAACACTCCACATGGCCCATGTGCGGACCCACTAACACGCAACGGCACGTCGAGTCACCACAGCAACTACCTAACGACACGGCTGTGTATCTCCTTGTTCGTCTCGCAGCCAATCGTAATTCTTTTTGGTCGTCACATGACCTTATCAACCAATCGTTTTTTTAACACCTCGTACTCCAGAGATTGCTTCTTGGTCTATTTTCTCTGTATAACCCTGAAGTTCACTGTTCTTTCTTGCCTGCTAGCATACCCTTTGCCGGCTCTACCCTTGTACCAAAACAGTTCACTAAATCTACTTTCTTAATACTCACGTTACAATAGGGGCCCGCACCACATGCAAAAAAAATAAACTGTTTTACCACCGAAAGTCCTGAAATGTTCGTAAAAACCGAAAACAATGTTCGCTGATGCGCATTTCCATGCTTTGAAATACGGGTGTACCGCAAAACATTTCAGTGCTCCTATAAAAAAAAACTAACAACCTTGTGGCTCAACAACGAAGAGTTACAACTCTTGTAACATCAGGTTGTAGTATGCAGTAGTCGATGCGTATGGATGAATGTAGATTGAAGTCACTGCCGAACACCTACAATACGAATTAAAATACTCTAGCCTTCATGTCTGGAAGGTTAGATAAGATAAATTCATTTTGTATATAATGCAAACACCGAATAGCGGTGCAGGTCCAAGTTTTAAGGTTTTCTTTTAAAGTAATTATTTATTAAAAAAAAAAAGTACATTCGTTTAAATTGAAATGGGTGTATTTGAATTCAGTATTTTTAATTCGTTGTTTTAAGACAGCATTCGGATGTCTCGTTCGCTTGGTATGGCGTTGGAAGGCTCTGATTATAGTGGAGCGCTGTCTAAAAACAGTAGAGTCGCTGTCCTCTGTCGACATGCGCCAGATGAATAATGAATATTGTCTTTCTCTATTGCGTGCTTTGGTGGTCCTAATCATCTTTTATTGTTTGTTTTATCTAAATATACAGGCCTACTCCCTGAGAGGGTGTTTGGTTGCAATAACAGCACTACAATAGGCAGCGCTCGCCTTAACTATCGACCACGAGTCGACGAATCGAAAGCGCGACCATCACTTGCAAACATCGTTCACTGAAACTATACAGAAAGCACGTGTCGAACCTTCGATTCTTCAGTAAGTTATCCTCGTATATTTTTACTATCATTACATTATCCAATACTTTGCATTAAAAGGTTTATTAATTTGATAAGTAATCAATATTAATCCATATTTCTTTGTGTATGTGTTGGTCGGGAAACGCTACCCATTTCTCTACTGTCTTACCGACGGCATCTCACTGCGAAAGACCAACTCCCGTCAAACAGTCCTCCCAACAGTCAAATGAGGCAGTATAATGCGAACTTTTCCATAGTTCAGACCGATTTCTTTGCGGTTTCGCTGGTTTGTAACATCCGTCTCTTAATAAGGAAGCGTCTATAAACCACGTGGCTCCATTTTGGCCTCTTGTGAACCATCCTCACTCCATTTACACAAAAAAACTATTAAATAGGTGTGTGTGTGTGTGTAGGCGATTACAAACGCATGTTACAGTTAAAGATTTTTCTCGGATGTTGAACAATCGATAATGTGAACAGCATTTTACAGGGAGGTTAAAAAACAAGTAGTTAAAAACCTAAAGCGGTTCCAAGACTAAATTTGCCATCAATCGATGCACATTTTGCGGTCGACCAGCAACATGGACCTATGTTATAAACTTAACAAAAGGAATTAAAAAAAACTAGTGGCTAATATTATCTTCGTGAAAGATCAAAGATTTATTTTTTAAGGCAACTCAAACCAGTCTTGTGGAAATAAGCACATAAGTTAAACTTCAAACAATGTTTGACCGATATTCAGGAATTATTCTATCCTATATTACCTGTAAATACAACTCAAAAACTATTCTATAAACAGTGATGAAAACACATTGGCCTAAAATCAGACATTTATAACTTCAAAACGATTTCAAGCGGCTCAAACGAGTAGTGAAACCTCAACAAGAGGTCCAAATTAAACGGTAACCTACCTTCGAGGCTTAAGTGGCTTTTGGTGGTTTGAATTCTTAACTGTTAATCAATTCTTGCTTAGTATACTTCTACAGATTACGGGCTCTGGCTTAAAAAAAAAAAGTAATTACTTCAGCGTTTAAACTGTTAAATTCTTGTATACAGACTGCATCGCAATGGAACACCTGAAGAAGGTAACAATATCACAGTTTGCATGGTGGCGCTGCTGGTGGTGAAAAAATAAGCTAGTAACTCACAGAGCTCTATAGCGCAGGGGTCCACAGGTTCAGCCTAGGATCCTAAATGCGTCCCTGTCGTTTCTGATTCGGCAACTTGTATAACCGGAAGTTTACAATGGGGCGGCGCGGACGGGACGAGTGATAATCAGCAGAACCAGAGATACAACAAACTCCGCGCGAGCTGATGACGGTATAACTTCCCGCCGATTATGATATTCATCTAAATCCCGCATCTGCACTTTGGGGACTAATATAAGCACTATCAGGTGTGTGGTACTACTGTATATGCGTGTTTCGCGCTATATTAACGTACTTAAAGCAGAGTGTTTTTGGCACTGTTGATTGAAAATGTAATGATAAACTGACATCATTGAATTACGTATAATATCATTCATACAGTATTGATATCTTGTTACTTTGTTTCTTTCTATTAAAATGTTACTTGAGGTAGAAAGCAACGTTTTGCATGGAACTGACTCACACCACTGATTTGTTTATGGAAATGACACACACCACTGTTTTGTTTATAATCGCTTGTTGTTCTAAGCATGTTTTCGTGCGGTTCCGAGCGTTCGAGGTCAGAGGTGTCCCTTGTAAGTGTCGACACTTGTTGGGCCGCATCCGATCATAAGATGAGGGTTCAGTTCCCCTGGTAGCATAAACAGGTGAAGTCACTAGAGAGATCACCAGCTAAATGTAGCTAATAAGGACATGAAGGAGTGCCTTACGTATCAAATGTTACTGCAAAGAGTCATAAGTCGTATAGATTATGGACAGTAAGTTAAAGTTAGAAAAATGGATGGAAATAAATCCAATTCTAACAAACAGAAGTAGAAATAACTCCGATATACTGGTAAAAGCAGAGAAACTTAAAAAGAGGAAAAACCCATCCCGAAGGCGCAGGGATGCACTGCGGGCGGCGAAGTTTAGAGAGGCTAAGGAAGCTATCAAGAGAAAAAACAACTTACAGGAACATGTGAAAAGGGGACACAAACGGAAAAATCTAGCGAAAAGGGGATACAAACAGAGGACTCCAGCCTCGCAGACGCGAAGGAGTCTTCTGAGATGCCCCCTTTGCGCTCCCCTCGTTATAGAGCGGGGCTTGGTTGGGTAAAAGGAGAGGTATTATGGTCGAGCAAACATTCTACTCCCAGCATTAAAAATGAAACAAAGACGAATGGCTTAAATGTAGGAAAATTAAAGGCAAAATGCTCCTTAGAACATGTACGGGAACAAGGTAGCGAAGCGAATAAAAATATCAAACTTCCACTGCCAAAACAACACTCCTTAAATACTTACAGTGTCAAAAATGAACTCAAAATAGATACACCAATTGAGGGGTTTTGGTAGAAAATAATTCAGTTGATCCTATGCCGCTGTATGCGAATATAGAAGACACGCTGAGACTGAATAAACTGGAACAGGAGAATCTGCTGACAATGGCACTTAGACACATAACACGTTTGCTGCACCCAGCGGGGATGTCAATAACCTTTCCACAGCTGGAGGTAGTAGACAAAATTCAACTTAAAGCCAACAACCTGCCTGCAGAACCGTCCCAGCTGTTAACCCTAGTTAAAAAGTTATTCGATAGACGAAACGAAATGTTTGATCCTGACGAGATATACAAACAGTTTGTTATGACTCATGGAAGCGCTTCTACCACGGCCAAAACAATCTTGTTTGTAATGTAGAGGGAATGATCATTGACTTTTGCACAAATACACGATGAATCATAACAATATTTGGGAGTTAATTTCCATATTAATGGTAAGCCAGGATGCTGCAAATTTGAACTGGCTGTAGTGGCTGGGAACATATAATTAAGTGAATGTTACTTAAAAGCAATTGTTATTACCCAGTAATCCGGTATAACTAAATGATAGATTACAGAAAGATATGTACAAACTGGGTTAACTGCAACTAACTGAATAATGGGATACTCTAAGAATAACTGGAATATGTCAATAAAAACCACTAGCACTATAACAACAATAAGTGATATTTGTGATTCTATATAACATTAAAATTTGCAATAGCAGCTGTAACTGTTATTACTGTAAGCAAGACCAAATGTAGTATTATAGAATTAATTAGACAGTAAGTCAAAGTGTAACGGAACTGTATGCCAAATTCCTTGCATGTAAATATTTTGTACAAAACACTATGTAAATCAACAATGTAAAAATTAACATGTAGGGCCTAATTTAGTCACTAAGATATTAGGCTGTATAAATAAAGGGTAAATAAAAAAATAATAATAATAATAATAAGGACATGCGTTCTTAATTTATCAACTGCAAATCTGAAGTTTTCACTGAATAACAAATGTACTGCCCTATCAAGTTTCAATGAACAGTGAAAAAAAAAAAACACTTTTTAGTGCTTTTGCGCCCTATCCTCATATGTGGGGTTCAAGTATACTGAAACAGCTGTCATGACGTAAATGGCTCCATTTTGGGTATCAAATACAAGAGTTGGAGGGGGTGCAGAGGAGGGCTGCCAGGTTTGTTGGAAATTACCGCAGAACACGATCGCTAACTAATATGATAAAGGAGCTGGAGTGGGGTTCATTGGAGGATGGAAGGAGGGTGAAGAGAGTCGTGGCCTATACTGGTGATGAAGCATGGGAATATATTGGTGGGAGAATTAAGAGAGGTGCGTGGAAGGGTGAGGTTGACTATGACCACAAGCTGGCGCTTGATTTCAGGCATAAGGGTGGGGGGAAATTTTGTTTCGTAGGAAAGGGAGTGTGGGACTGGAATAAATTGCCAAGAGAGGTGACGAATAACTTACTGGAAACACTGAAAGAATTTAAAGTAAAGATTAGTAGAGGGAAAAAGTAGGTTGGAAGAGGAAAGGGAGGGTGTGTAGGGAGATTGACACCGGAGCGGGCGCTCCATCGCAATTTTATCGATTATTATTATTACGAACGTGAATTCTGCAATGCAGATATTCCAGCTAGAGTGCAAACAAACCACACTTTGATATTATCGAGTTAGCTTCACTATGATTTCCACCTACTCCCCGTCAGAATGTCAAACTGAATGACTATTAACTCCTGGGGAAGAGAGTCCTGAGCTGACATCAATATGTCGAATGTTGTTTGCGCCAACAAGTTTAGTGCGATGATTTTCAAGGAAATGTAACACTCTCCCCAGGTTGCAAACAGCAACTATACAGTGAGGCTGAGGTCGTATTCTGTCACGCACAAAGTGCGCACATAGGAAAGCTTTGTAAATTAGTGGAAGAAAAACATATGAAAACCTGGAAAACTGGTAAAAAAAATGTCGGAGAAATTTTAAAACTTTTTGTAAAAATAGAACAAATTGTGTAAATTGCACAAATTTTGCCAGATACCAATGTAGGGGCGGCAGTTAGGCCTAAGTGAGTTCGCGCCGCGCTGCGGTCGAAGCGGCGGCCGCCCCAACTGTTCACACGAGGAGGCTGGCCGCCACGCGGACTCGCTATTTGTCGCGTATAGCTCAGTTGTTTGTAGGGCTGTTGATATTTTTAAAAATATCGGATTTTCGATATATCGATATTTTAAAAAGTATCAATTTCGGCTGTCGATATATCGGAAAAAAGTATCGATGTATCGATATTTTCATAAATGTAATTTTATAAAATCAAATCTTTTAAAAATAAGGCTGTCCACTGGTAAATAGGTGTGTGATATTGCTCTTAATCAACATTTCACTTTCGAATGGTTTCTATTGGTGGTGATTGTTAATTTTTTTAAAAATTTGATCATTATGTGTGTCATAATTTTCATAAAAATTAATAAAATTTATAAAACTCCAAAGAGGTTCGAGGCAAATCTTCTTTTGTGTATTTTTAAGTCTGATAATCAATACAGTTGAGGCAATTATTTAGGCAGAAGTTTAACTATCATAGGCCAAGTTACATAACTTTTATTGATAAGATTTTTTGTGGTATTTCATTTAGTTTAAAAGGTTGATAGATTATTCTGAGTTCTCTTACTTCTCTTGCTCTCTAATTAGCAACTATTACACTTTTCACTCTTCCTGCTGACACATTAATTTCAAAGTCGACTGGACTACCCCGGACAATGCGCGCGCTCATTTCAAAGTGGACTGGACTACCCTGGACAATGCGCGCGCTCATTTCAAAGTGGACTGGACTACCCCGGACAATGCGCGCGCTCATTTCAAAGTGGACTGGACTACCCCGGACAATGCGCGCGCTCATTTCAAAGTGGACTGGACTACCCCGGACAATGCGCGCTCTCATTTCAAACAATGGGCTCGCGTTTGATTCGTGCTGGGCGAGCGATGCCTCGCCTGCACTATTTTCATCATCTGAGTAGACTTGGTACCTATAACTTCCAAATTAATTAGAGAAACGTGGTAAGATTGTTCATCTCTATGCGTAACAGAAATCTGAGCAAACTAGTGTCATTCATAGCAAACGAAAAATGATAACTTATTTTTTTTTAAATATCGACGCCTATATCCAGATTTTAGTATCGAAATATCGATATATCGTCCTAAAAATATCACTCATAAATATCGATACTTTCAAAAAATAATATCAATATTTCGATATATTATCAACAGTCCTAGTTGTTTGTGGAACAATGGATATAGAAGACGAGAATGTAATCCTTCTATCGTTGCTGTACCGAAGATGGAACAGAAGAAAAAATAGGCGCTATTCGATTCATCCAATACTATCAAAACGGAGTGAAAATGTTTTTTTTATATATACCCTGTGGCCAGAATTGAAAAGGGATGAAGAAAAGTTTTTTAACTTTACGAGGATGTCTTGGTCCTCCGGCGGCCGGGGCCGCGCGGCATCGGCTGTTTTGCCCCATTTAATTAGTCGACTGGACCTCCGCGCGGAGCAAAACGCCTCGTCTGTTTTAGACCTTATGTAATCGCTGGGCGTAATTCGATAGTCGTGTTTGTGTATGACGCGCGTCACGATACCACCAATCAGATTCCGTGGTCCCCACCTTTACCGACGTTTAATTTAAGTGCGATGGAGCACACGTTCCGATGGCTATTTCCCTACACACCCATCTTCCCCCTTTTCTGCACTCACCTACTTTAGCCCTCTACAAATTTCAACTTTAAATTTTTTCGACGTTTTGGTAAATTATTCATCATTTCTCTTGGTAACTTATTCCAATCCCTGACCCCACTACCTTCCAAAGAGAATTTTCCCACACCTTTGTGCCTGAAATCGAGTGCCAGCTTGTGGTTATAGTCATGTTTTCCCTTCCATGCACTCACTACTTTTCATACCTATTGCAATATCTTTCCATGCCTCATCACTAGGGTTCGCATCTTTATGGCCAAAAACTATAAAAAAAAATATGCAGGCAACTATGACATTAAAATGGGTAAATATGACCTAAAAATGACAAAATATGACCAAACATTTAAATTTACCATACATCAAAACATGCTCAATTATACATCATTACTTGTGTGTATACTTGTGCACCATTGGGCAATTTAAATTTTAGATCGTTTTGTTGAAGTCACTTTAATTTCAGATAATTTACAGAATAGAACTCTTTCATCTGTACTAAAATACTCCTCTCCAAATTCCTTTACGTATCTTCGGCATGGCGCTAGGTCTACTCACTGATCCACTGCAGATTTAACGATGACTTTGGATATTTCACTGAGACATTGATTGACGCGGCTCGACACAGGCATGCTGCTGAGATTAAAAGGCAGGCGGAACATTACGTTTAGAGAGTGACAATAATGTATAACTTCGACTGGTGAATTCTGACCACAGTGAATATTAATTCTTTTCCCACCTGTATAGCAGAAATAGAGTTCTGTAAATAATTATCTTAATTTCTTGTCAACTAAATCTAGTGAATTCCCGGCACTATTAAAAAAGTACCAGATTTTTACTGGGAAGGTATTGCTTCTGATAGTTCTGCGAGGCGATGAACGGTACATGAAAGTGCATAGCATTTTAAACTTTTTTTTTTTTTTTTTTTAGCTACTGACCTGGGCAGCGACAATGGGGGAGCGAAATATTGTTAGAAGGGGCGGCAATCTCTCATACCTGCCACTGCTCTGCTTGTTAACAGAATACATCGAGTGATAGGTGCAAGGCTGTAGTGATTGAAGAATTTGATTGCCGTAGGTGGAGAAAATAAGATATGCAACTAAAAAGATTATTGGAAGGTACTCCATTTGCAACTACCGTTACATTTTCATGTTGTAGTACCATATGACGGAACAAACCATTTGCTGAAAATAACTCCCAAACTTGTGTCAGGCGTTTAAACAGTAAATTGAAGAGCTATCAAACCCCCAGCATATGCTTCAAAGATCACCATGGCAGAACTGGCCTAAAAAATACTAACAAGGAGAGAAGCCTTCAGTGTGGAAATCTCGATCGTAGAACGACCAAGTCTGATAAATAGGAAAATAAATAAATTGGTGAATTTCTTTCAAAACAAATTTATTACTGCTGCAAAAGCGAATAGCAATGAAAACAAAATATGAAAAACAGTTATCCATCAGTGGGATGAAACCTAGGACCACCAGCAGAGAAAAAAACGCCTTAAAGTGCACGGCTAAACTGATGATTATTACTAGTAGTCTTCTCTATAGGTACACATCATTCACACGCAATTTTTAATCTCAATTTCTCTTAAATGTTGGCCCATCGGCCAGAACTGCTTTAGGGCTAGAAACCAGAGGTGCTGTACTATTTATCAGAGTTGTTCGTTCTTTGATCGTGAAGCCCTCTCCTAGTAAGAACCATGAAATACTTGTAAAGCACTTTGTTCAGCTTCTAAACTGCCCTGATCCAAACCATAAATTGGAATTTTCAGAAATTAATCAAAATCTAGAAGATACACCCCTACCAGTGAAAAATCATTCAAAAGCTAGAGTTAATTTCTGAAGATATTTCGAGAACAGAGAAGATTCGAAAAGAATGGAAAGTGCAGTAATACATCCATTACATCAAAAAAAAAATGTGACAAATGCAGAGGAGTAACCCAAATGCCAGTTGCTTACAAAGTATTCTAAAAAATCTTCGTGAACCAAACAGAGTAAAGACAACATTTCAGATATAAATTGGCAGATATCAGGGTGCATTTCAAAAGGGTAGATCTTGCTTAGAGCAAATATTTACTTTAAAACCCATAATACGAATGCTAAACTCTAAGGACATAGTAATATAGATTTTAAAAAGGCTTTTGACTCTGTTGAGAGAGAAACCTTGACTAAAATAATTTGTGAATTTAGAGCGAATTCTAAACTGGTAAACATAATACTTGAAATACTAAAAGACAATTTCAAAAGTAAAATTTATGGACTAAATATCAATGCCATGAAGATAAATGCAGGTGTGCAGCAAGGTGATGGTTTGTCACCCATTTTGTTCAACTGTGCATTAGAGAAAACTTTAAGAATTTGGAATAAATAATTGAAAGCACACAAAATTTCACCAATAAATTTGCGGAAAAAAAAACAAAGATGTCGAAATTAATTGCCTGGGATTTGTGGACGATTTCTCCACACTTTCAGAGTATTACAAATGTGACAACACAAATCAGTATTTTCGAATAAATAGTCAACAAAACAGGTTTGAGAATTTCTGAAGAAAAAACCAAATTTATCACAAACATTAAAAATGCTGAACATTTTTTTACAACAGAAGTTGGACACAGATAGCTCAGGCATTTTAGGTATGAACCTCAAAAAATGTAGACCTTTAATTTCATGTTCAGCTCATCATAGTCATCATCATCTGAACCATTATACACGATATTAAAACATGCATATCCTCTGCAACGCCCACACATTAGTTAAAACTCGAGCCCAGAAAGCAGCCGTTCACACGGATTTCTGCCAATTGCAGGACCTCAAGGAGATGTTGGGGTCAGGTAATCACTGGCACTAGAGCTCCACGATGCATTTAACAGCTCCCAACACCCGCGAAGACTTCATTCCAATCCTTCTGGTTTAAAGAATTGCTTAGTCATCCATGAACTTGTAAGTACATTCACAGAGAGTCCTACTAGGTTGCCACAGATGCTGGCGGAAGGGATGCAAGTTGGAATGACACTGTGAGTGATTGGGTGGCAATCTTCCGACTGTATTTTAATACCCAAAGTTGGTTCAGTTAAAATTTTCGTAGAGGGCAAAGACAAAATTATCTCCTGCTGATATTATGTCATCCATGTATGCGTTGGGATGTACGAAGTCTTCACTTTGATACACAATACTGAAGAACCCAACAAGAATTTCCAGCCTTGCTGTTTCCTTTGTCAAAAAGTACGCTCAGTATCTCATCCAGTAAATGCACAACAAAAAAGTGTTCTGTTTTTCATGTCCGTGATGGATTTGCCATGCTGAAGGCACTACCAGTGGTTTTGCTGCGGCAGGGTGAACTACATTTACCCGACTGTCTTCACTGGCTCGTGCTAACAGTATTACCAGAAAATCGGCATCATTGGAGATTACCTCCAACGCTGTCGTGTTGAAATGCAAATGACGCAATGATGACATCCACGACTGCTTTGCACTGAATGACTTCGATGACCCAGTCTGGATTTATTCACAAGTAATTCGACAAGCTGATTTTTTTGTTATAACTTACCTTGGTGTGAAGTGACCACCATGTTGTGGTGAGCGAAAACATTGGCAGATGTTTTTCCTCCGCCTCGTCGAAGAAGCTCTTGCCCTTACGTTGTTATGTCTTCATCTCCATCAAAAATGATGAAGATCAATGAAAATAACTATTTAACCACGAAACATTCATATAATTTGCATAGCTGAATGAATGTTATTGGCCTCACTGAACCTATCACTTGGAGAGTCACATAAAGGAAAGATTTCCATAAGGCAAGACATTGAATTGATATCAATTTTTTTATAAAGGTTAATAACACGCCAATGCAATTGAATTTTGTTTTATTCATTGTGTCGTACATGTTTAACTCTATTTCCAAAGCGTCATCAGAGACATATGTGACTTTTTTATTTTGTTCCCATGGTCAGGGTTAGCATCTCTGTGTTGGTTTTTGTAGGATTTATTGTGTGGAATCTCCCGAATATATAAAGCACTACACTGCACCGACCAGACTACACAGTATCACATTATTTACTATCACAACATGAGAGTGTAAACACCACGCCACGTTTTTACAAGTCCACAGAGTGTGTCATGAATTGACAGGTTAGCTCTAGTGCCAGTGATTACCTGACTCCCACATACTCCAAATCATCTCCTCAATGTGACGTCCTGCAATTGCAAGAGTATTTGTGGAGATCAGTGTGAATAGGTGCATTAGAGGTCGACTGCTTAGGTGAGTTTCCTCTAGCTTTCCCTCTCTAGCATCCTTTTCTTTTAGTCCTAAATTTACGAGGTCCTTCTTAACTACATCCTCCCACCTTACCCTCGATCTCCTTCTGGATATCTTTCCTCCCACAGGCATTCTCCATTCTTCTTTGATTGGCTCTTCCTGATCTCTTCTCATGACATGACCGTACCACCTTAATCTTCCCTCTATACGATTTCACTGATGCTAGCCACTCCAGCTATTTTTCTTATCTCTATTTCAAAGTCTGTCCCTCAGAGAAATACCCCATACCCACGTTAGCCTCCTCATTTCCATCCACTCCAGAAGAGCTTCCTCTGTTCTATGTGAAGTCCATGTTTCTGTCCTGTATATGATGAACAGTAGTCATTTACACATTTACTTTTAGGTTTTAGGCATCCTTTAATCACACATTACTCTAGTGACTTCTCTCCATTCACTCCGACCAGCTTTTACTCTGACTTTCACCTCAGGTTCACAGCCACCTCCTGCATTTATTTTTCCACCCAGATATATAAATGTGTCTACTTGGGTCAGCTTCATTGCCTTTGTGTCCTTAATGTTTATTTCACTTGCTTGTTTGCTGCTTAACCAGTACTTCAGTCTTCTTCGTGTTGATCTTAAGAATCCTTTGTTCTAGTTAATCTTGCCACATCCAGACACTCTGTTGCAGGTTTTCTTCAGTGTCTATGATTACTAATCATCAGCAAACAGGAGTTCCCATCTGCCATCACCCCTCATATTCTCACTAATCACATCCATAACCAGCACAAAAAGAAATGGACTAATGCTGGGAAAAGGTGGTGGAGAATGAGGGGGGTGTGAATGGGTGCATCGTGGGCTAGAGTGTTCGCTAATGTGTGGGCATTGTAGAAGATCTGCATGTGTTAATGCCATGTATAATGGTTTCAGGTGATGAGGACTATAATGAATCTGAGAATTTAAATTTCATCCAACGAGTTCAGTATTAATAAACGTTTATTGTTTCATGAATTTGCACACTAATTTATAGATCTGCAAATTGTTTCATAATTTTCTGGGTTCATTTCTGTTTGATCATATACATCATTCCGAGAGCACAGAATCTCAGCACACTCTTCCAAGAGGGAAGAATGATGCAGGCAGAGGGAGGAGGGGAGTGTACCGGAATTTTAAGCCGAGTTCTGTGCATCATGGCAGATACACCATTCTAACGCTAAAAATATGTTCCACAACTTTGACGCGTAGTTTTGATTCGATAACTTGATAGTTTTTCAGCAAATTAGGGTTAATTATAAAATAAGTCATTTTTCATACCTGCTTCATCATAAAATCAGAGTTTGTTTTTACTTTATACAATAACCAAGTCCAAAAAATACATGTTCATTGAACAGTATGCTCTCCAAATTACTTAGAGTGCAATGAAATGATACTAAGGCTGATATTTTAAGAGCTACAAAATGTTTATACTGATTGTAGCATTTAAGCCCTACTTACAACCTTCAGACCAGCAACATATATGATGCAGACTCCTCAAAGAGGGGGACTTTTTGGGACATATTTCTTCGATTCTATATAATGTCTGTGCCAATTTTCAGCTCTACATTTTTTTTTTTTTTTTTGAGGTTCATACCTGCAATGCCTGGGCAATGGTGTGCAGTGCCCTCGGCCCAGCACTGATAAATTTGTAGTTGTTTCGATGTGTATCTCGACAACTGTTAGTCACAGACAGACAAACTGTATACCATTTTAATGCTGAAACTATGTAGGCCTACTTCACCTTTGGTCATATGTCTTGACATGGTAACTTTGATAGTTTTTCAGCTATAAGTGATGTTTTGCACTTCCTTCATGATAAAATATGATCATACTTTTACTTTCATACAATAATTATGCCGGATAATAATATACATTTATGCAGTGGTTAGCCTCTTCCAATTACCTAGGATGCAATAAAATGTTACTAAGGCTGACATTTTTAAATGTTACAATGAGTTTACACTGATTTGGCACTCAGTCCCTTTTTAAGCCCTTTTGACCTGGAAAAAAAAAAAAAAAAAAAACTATGATGCAGACACCCCAGAGGTGAGCACTTTCAGGATTTCTTAGATAAAAGCAAAGTATGTAGTAAATTTCAGCACTACTTTCTTTTGTTTTGGTTTACCCTTACCTCTGCCTATAATGCCAGGGCTGCAAGACACAGTAAAGATATTCAAATATCAGGGGGAAAATAACTCAAGAAAATGGTTTAGATTGATCTTCCATAAAAGGAAAGATACACAAGATGGGAAGAGAGTTTGGTATTAAGAAGTGTTTTATAACAAAATATATGATCTAAAAATCTTAAAATAAGGCACTACAACTCAACCGTGAAACTAGAATGTCTATACATGAATGAATGCCTACTGCTGAATTACAGGTCACATGAACTGAAAATAATAGAAAGAAGAACCATGAGAAAAATCTTAGGTCCAATGAAAGTAGAATAATAGAAATTAAGAGGTATTAAGGAAGTACCAGAGTGTAGAAAATATATAACAGAATCAAATAAGAAAAGGAGGTTACTGTACAATATCTATAACAAAAACAGATCTTCAATTACCTTTGGGGGAAAAAATTCAACAACAAGAGATCAAGAAAGATTTTGAAAGAAATAATACAAGAGGAAACTATGAAAAGAGAGATCTTTAAAAATAATGTATTGAGTATGGATGGATTCCAAGATAAAAGAAATCTGGTCCAAACTGATTGGAAGAAACACAACGAAATGATGAAGGAATGTTGGATTGGACAAAAGAAGAAACAGCAACAAAGGATGAATAACTGAATATTACATGGGGTCCTAGCAGAAAGAAAAAGAAGCCATCATAAAAGTTGAATGGATCTAAAAAACTAACTAATATAAAATAACAACTGGGAAACATTCTTGAACACTATAATAATATTTTAGTTCCATAAACACAAGAAACTTTACCAAGATTTGAAGATTATCTCTTTCAGATTCAACTTACGACTGCAGAATAACCAGAAATACATGAATAAAATAGCACATACTAAACATGGCATGGCCTGAATCTTTGACAGTAGGATCAAATCACTGGTCATTAAAACAAAATGTTATTTCTGCAACTGATTGCAGCAGCACGCTTTTATGCCCAACTGTGACTCAGCACTTGATGAAACAAACTATTTAACAAAACAAGAATGAAGAGCTTCATTTTCCAGCTGTTCACAACCTTTCATTATGCATCCTCAAGGTCAGTTACCAGTCACTGCAAACCGCAACGGTGTTATTACTATGTAATGAAAATTGTAATTCTGCAAACCAACCTTGTACCAAATCGTAATGAGGAAAAAACCAATCATTTTTATGATGCACAATTGTTAATATCGGAGAGCTTTGGCAGTAGTGGAAATTTAGATCTGCAATGAAATTACTGAGGAAAGAAATATTGGTATTTAAAAAACACTATCCGGCTGTACACCCGTGAAGACTTCATTTGAAGCATATGCCGGGAAAGTCTCCCTTCTTACAACTTGCAAGTATATTACCATATGAATCTCTCTTACAGGATACATTATTTACAGCAGAAAAGATTATATGCCCCATCCTCTCCCACAATCCTTCTATATAATGCGAAGTACAAGATTTATACCACATAAAATCAGAACTGAAATTTTTTCTTAAGTGGTTTCTGAGCTGGATTAAGAAAGCATGGGACCGGTAGCAAATACAAACAAGAGGCTCTGTTTGCTTCAGGTATTAAAGTTTAGGACATATAATAAAATTGCATATTCACAAATCTACCTTTCGTGATTTAATGTGGGCAAATTCAGAGATAACACTAGCCAAATCAATATTTCTAAGTAAATAATTTGAGACTTAGATATTTTTGAACATAGGTGAGAGACCCCCCAAGTCACGGGGCGCACAGCATTTTCCAACTTTTGCTACGTGGCTTATCCGGTACTAAGCAGCATTAGACAGGTTTACAACAGTAGTATGAGGATAAAAATATCACAAACCACTGATACTTCCACATTGAGGTGCAAGTATTTTAATGGCTTCTGCCCTCCCCCCCTCAATACTAATTAAATGTTTGTACCCTGAAGTGCGAGTTCCAGTAACTGTGCATGTGCATCGTGGTTATGTGTAGTTTAACATCCACATAAATGTAATTTTGATTTTTAACTGTGACGAAGCTTATAGCTCCATGGAAATTTTCCAACAAATCTACTTATGTTTTATTAATATACTTACTTTGAATTTCTTTATAACCTGAGGATTGTCATTCCTCTCGGTAACATTCCACATATATATAAGGAACATTTCCCCACTCCCATTTGCCAAAATTCAAGTGTTATTTACAGTTTTGATCTATCTGGACTTTTTCCCTGCTTATCCATTACAAATAGCAGTGAACATATTAAATGCAGCTGAAATTAAATATTGGACTCACGAAAGGAATGTATGGTATGTATAGATTACAAGATATGTACAGCTTTTGTATGTATTAAGTAATGGCATCAGGAACACAGCACTCATAAAAGTGCTAGACGTAAATAAGCAAAAACCTACAAGAATTGCCTATTGGCCCGAAATTTGGTACACACATTCCATAGGTGTAATAAACGACAAAATAGTCAGGAGGAAGCCACCAAGTACACAAATGAAGTAATTTCACTCAAAATGTGGTAGATGCATACAATTACTATGCAAGAAACACACATTATTATCTGTTTATGTTTAAGTTTTCAATGTTGTAGAAAAATTCTCTTCCACATGTAAACCGCAGGTACTTAAGAATTGGAAAATCAGTAATTTTATGATTTTCCTATATGTAGCAGACATATTTGATTTAATGTTACAATAATATGCTGACATAAATCGCATGGCAGCCAACCTTCCACAATGACAGATGTTTGTTATCGTAACTTTTTTTAACTAATGGCTTTACGCCTTGTCAATATCGAGGTCATTAGAGGAGGGAGTGGACTGGGGACAAGGAACGGGAAGGAATTCAGCCGTGGCCTTGTGAAGATACCATCCCAGCATTCGTCTGGAGTGATTTGGGGAAACCACGGATAACCCAAATCTGGATGCCCAGACGGGGATTCGAACTGGCATCCTCCCGAATGCGAGGCCAGAGCTTTAACCGCTCAGCCACCACGCTTGGTATCAATGGCTGATACAGAGCATTTAAGCTATGTTTGATATTTTACTAGTACCAGTTGTAATTAGGTTGAAATTCAGCCTGGACCAAGAATTAAGACTGCGAAACATGTGGAATAAAAATAATACACATAGTGACTGTAGCAGGTAGAGACCCTCCTTCGAGCAGCTCTACAGCAGGTACGCGAGTCGCAGCGTGCATTGGGCCGGTGTGCAAAATGTTGTAAATCGTCCCAATTTAGGATCATGGGTGAAATGCTCATTGGTATCTGCAGTGGAGAAGGCGAACTTCAGTACGGCATTGGTGGAGGAAGAAGCAAATTTGTAGTGTCTGATCTCCAGAGGAGCAGCCACAAGAGGCACTGGTTCCCCAAGATAAGGGCAGTCTTGTTATGACCTGACAGAAGGTACACAATGCTTGGCATCAGCAAGGGAATGCCCTGTAAAGTCAAAGCTCCAAAATTTGAAAAAGCCATGATGGTAAATGAGTGCCAGAGAAATGTTAGGGCATTTCCTGTAAGCGATGCATGTCCAGGACCAAAAATGATGATTCAAAGAGAAAAGGCAGTCATGGAAATGAAAACAGGAAATGACAAATGTTTCAATAGAATTAGTGAATTCTGGGAGATTAAGGTGTTGATTGGCTACACGATATCCTGCAGAATTGCTGGAAAGAAAGATGCCTAACAAATTGAGATCCGGCATACTGATGTCCATGTATCAGAATAAAGGTAACATCCTTGAGTTTGGAAATTTCAGAGGAATAAAAGTTATTGAACAAGTCTTGAAAGTATTTGAAGGAATCCTGGACAACATGCT
>CM061914.1:196948305-197317619 GCA_031002005.1 Vandiemenella viatica | reverse complement strand
AAACACTTTCACGCGCTCAAAAAACACGTTTACTCTAAAAGAAAACGATAGACAGATCTTTTTATTTAGATTTTTTAAATTATTTTTATAGTTTTTTTTTTTCAAATTACAATCATTATCACATAAACAAACATGCAAATATTTGTACTTTAAAACCATTTTATGGCGGAAATTAGTAATTAAGTCGGGGAGAAATTATTATATCAACGTCTGTAACTAATCAAATATTTATGCGTCAATGGCTAATATAGCACCTGCAGCACCCTTTTGCATCCAATAAGAATGGAAGTCCTTGATTTTACTCTTACGTTTAGCACGATTCTATCTGTACTATTATAAAAGACTAAGCGAGCTGCGTGTGTCTGAAGGTTTGAAATGGCATCACACAAAATCTACAGCAGCAATTTTAATAGTGTTTTTAAATTTTGAGAGCTTATAATCCAGATTAAAATCTGTGAAAATGGCTTGCGATATATATGTACTGAGAAACGAAGCGTGAAATTATAACCATTTCTAGATAGGAGAAATATCCGCACAGATCACTGTGTATTTCAGGTGAGCATTCCTTTCAAGAAACATTTACAAAAGACTACGATCATGCTGGAATTGTTTTATTTTTTTACTCTGAATGTTTTGTATACTAAAATAAACATATTACGTGGATCACAGGTAATTTGAATCTTAAGATGAATAGTTCGTTTGGGAATTCTGATTACCAATCCGCATTTTACCAATACCAAAAAAAATTCTACTTCGTAAACGGTTTACTCTTTAGTTTTCACAAATATCGAATACATTGTTTTTCAGATATCGAAGCAAGAACTTAATGACAGATTCAATAGTGTGTTCCGTTTAAATGCGCGAAAATTATTGCAATTGGTAAAATAATAATTCTGGAGTAAGAAGTATAAATCTTATCTTAAATTTAATTTTTCCAAAGTGGCATTTACGGGAAAAAGTAAAATGGTTATTACATATCGACTACTTTCAAAGTCCGTGAGAAACGAAGGTTTTAATGCAGTGCTCTGACCATTTATTGTTGACTGTTGCATAATTAAACAGCGTTGTTATTAAATAATGCTCGTAAGCACGATTTAGTAATATACGTCTTCGTTTGTAGTTTATATAGCCACAAAGTTGGAACGCGAGGTTTGATGACAGCAATATGGAATCAAGGAAATTAAAAATTAACTATAAATCCTAAAACCTTATGCTACATCGTGTAAATTATAGGACTAAATCCATCATGCCTTATCTTTTAACAACCTCCACTAACATTCACTGTATCGTGACCGATTTTTTTTAACAGCTTTACGTCTCTTAACAACGAGGTCTTTAGAGACGGGAAAAGATGGGGGAAAGGAATGGGAAGGAATTCGGCCATGACCTTTTTAAGGAAGCATCCCGGCATTTGCCTGGAGTGATTTGGGAAACCATAGAAAACCCAAATCTGGATTCCCGGACTGGGATTCGAACCGCCATCCTCCCGAATCGTGATCGAATCTTGACGTATTAGAACTACTTAAATGTGGCTCAAATAATGACATCGGTAATATGACGTCAGTGAAAGCAAAGGGAATTAAAAATAATTTGTAACAAACCTATGTGGTACCGCGTAAGATTAGTTTTAGTGCACGCAAAATTCTATTTTAGAGCAGAATTCATGGATCGAATCAAAGTACCGTCAAAATAAAACCAATAATCAAAAACAAAATAGTTTTGCCGTTTTTAGAGGATATATATTATTGGAATTGCTCTTTTGTTATAGAACGTAAATAAATTACTACTATTGCAATATTTTTTACTATTCCTGTTATCATTAGTAACGAAACTTCTTAACACACTGCTATGCACACGAAGTCGCGGGTAACTGCTAGTCATCTCTAATTTCATGCGACGATGGATGAAGACATCGGTGCAATTAATATTGTACTGTTGATTTAATAGGCAAAAGTGATAACTTCTGTAGATAGATGAAATTGCAAGAATTATCAGGTATACACTTAAAGCAGTCTTTTGGTAGAGCATAACACGCCTAAGATATTTTCACGTATCGTCACTCCTAACAGTTGGCTACACAGCTGTTGCACTAAGGTTCATAAGTCGGCGGATTTCGGGCGGTGTTGAAACATGTGCAGTATTACCTACATCAATGCACCACGGGCCTTTGCCCTGCTCGCTCATGTTCCAATGATTTATTTTAAACGGTGTCACAGCACTGTCGTGTAGGAATCGCCAACAGATATCAGAGTCCAGGCCGTTATTTGGATAACTAGAAGGCAGACAGTTGATTTCAACACCCACACAATCACTGTCTGTATGTTGATGATGCAGGACGTAGGAAACTTAACTCTATTTGATTGATAGATAGCGGCGTTCGGTGATTCGCAACGTAGCGCCATTACCACGGGTTAAAACATCTCGGAACCTGTTTCGAAACCTGTGAAGCAGGTAAAATAAAACAAATGTTTTGTGATTTCCCGAGAACCACGCGAACAGTCAATGAAACATCGTCATATAAAATACAGACCTGATATTACCTCAGGACCACTTCAGACCAGCAGATAAAAAATTTGTAACATCAACAACACATAGTTAAGGTTTCTTCCAGGAATTTAGGCGTTGTTCCCAGCTTTTTCACTCTGTGTCGAAGGTTTGCTATGACATCATGGCCTACGTGGTCTAGTTCAGCAATGGCCTTTCTAAGGCTTCCCGTTTACAGTAGCTTTTACTTCAAATGATAGAACAGAAGAATAAAATCCAAATCCTCCTCCAAACACACAGAAACAAACACAAACAACCACAGAAAAAAAAATTGGCTTTACACACCTGTAGTGATCACTTAGCAGGTAATGGTTGTGGGATCACTATGTCACTCACGGCACTGTTAGTAGTCACCAACACTTTTTTTTTTTACTTATTGCTTCACGCCTTCGTTGACGCCTAAGGTCATTAGAGGCAGGATGGGACTGGGGACAAGGAACTGGAAGTAATTCGGGCATGGACCTTTTGAAGGAAGCATCGCGGCATTCGCATAGAGTGATTTGGGGAAACCATGGAAAAACCAACACTTTACAGCGTTCTTTTGTGCAACTTGCACACATCCACAATACGTTAGCAATGGCATAGGTTTTTTGTTTTAAAAGAATTGACACACACACACACACACACACACACACACACACACACACTATATATATATAACTTATGGCTTTACGCGTCGTCGACGGCTAGGCCATTAGAGGCGGGATGAGACCGGGGACAAGGAACGGGAAGGAATTCGGCCATGGCTTTTTTTAAGGAAGCATCCCGGCATTCGCCTGGAGTGATTTGGGGAAACCATGGAAAACGCAAATCTGGATGCCCGGACGGGGATTCGAACCCGCGTCCCGCCGATTGCGAGGCCAGAGCGTTAACCACTCACCCACCACGCTCGGTGCTCGACACATGTACTATTGGAGACGACATGGTGAAACTGATAACTTACGTTGTGTGATAATGTGATGAAGAGGAGACAGGCGAAAATAGCTATGATCCAGTGTTTACCATCTCCCGGTTGCGAATCACCGCGCGACTACTTGTTCACTTGGGTTGCGAAACACCGGATCAATCAGACCGCCGAGAACAACAGCAGGCTGCGAATCACCGCACGCTCATACATAGATGGACAAATATTAGTTAATAACGTGAACAATGGTCAAGTCACACGATTTTCTTATATACATATAACAACGATCCCTTACACCGAAGGAAACCATTCCATTTCAGAAAGTGGAGACTTTGCTGGGAGGGCGTAGCTACTATGGGGCTAGGCGGTGCAGTGCACCGGGGCCCTCACGCTCAGGGGGCCCCCAAGCATACCTCAAGGGGCCCCTAAGCGCACCTCTAGGGGCCCTCGAGTCGCCCGTCTGGCCTGAGGGCCCAAAATAAATTTTTTGCACCGGGGCCCTTGTTGACCTAGCTACGCCACTGCTGGGAACAGGACCTTTTTGTCAGTAAGCAGCCACAACACTTATTTTTGCGAGAACTCCATTAATCCATGATTTGTCGCAGACATAAGCTCTATTTCCTCCTTAGCACCAGGGTATCCTATGGCTAATGTCTATGACTAAATTGAGAAGCTAACCTAATTGTAATTGTCCTAAACTAATTAATTTAATCTGAGTTCGTTGTTATGTTTGTTGACGGACGATTATGGTTCCGTGGTATTTGTAGCGCTCGTGTGTCTGTTGAGTGAGTGAAGATGAATAGCAGGTCGGGGCTGCCACGTCACGTGACAGTGAATCATGCTGCCCCTTCCCGGGGGAAATCTGCTGCTGCCAACTGCGGGGGAATAAAGTCCCCGGCAAACACAACAGCAGCGGCACTGTGTTTCCCTGGCTGACGTATAAACCCGCGAGGATCATGTTCATTCGAATCTCGCTGCACAGCTGACCAGACAGAGTTCGCAACGAGTCTACGAGCTCTAAGGGGGGGGGGGGGGGGCAACGGAAATCTCACGTGAAGTTTTAAAATTCTAGTAGAATTGTGGAGCTAAATAAGAAAAAAAAAAGTCTACAAATGACGCGAAAGTTGATTTTAGGGGCGATATTTTAGTCTAAAAACCGACCTAAGACGGGGAGGGGGGGGCAATCACCGCCCTTCGCAGCATGAGACCTAATAAACAAGTCTAAAAAACTTGAAGGCTAATATTTTTAATTTTGTGCGACAAAACTGTACCACAACGCTCATTTGCTGCAACAATGACATAACTAAAAAAAAACTATCTGTTTTGGGTTATAATCTTAGGATGGATCATTTTCGTATATACAAATGATCCATAAATTTTCCCTTCTTTTATATTCTATTCTTTCAACAAAACATGCAGATAACTTATTTTCTAGGGAATGCATATAGTTATTACATATGAAACATTGAAGGTCCTCCTGTAAAATCGACGTTTTTGACTTATGTCACTGTTGTAGCAAATGAGCGATATTTATTTTACGCGAAAGAATTTTTTATCGGTGTCGAATGATGATAAAAGTTTCTATGGAAACTAGAAGAGATAATCCGGTGATTAAACAAGACATTTCAACGATGTAATGGCGAAGCTAACAGTCGCCTATCTCTCTTAATTTAGCAAACCGGGAAGGATTCGCGGAGAGAGAACTACGTATTCGCATCTGTGATTTTTGCCTCGGTCATGTCTTGGCGGTTCTCTGTTGTCCAGTGAGTATCTCCAAGGATACTCCCCGCAGAGTGTCTACGCTTTCTGATATCAAACGTCGGAAAAAAAAATTCCTGTCGTTCTAACTGCAGTCAGCCAATCATCCACTGATTGCGTAGAATTTTCGTTTGCTGAGACGGCACGTCGACCACAACTGCAGGACTGACGGGACATACGACTCGCTATCACAGCTGCTGACTAGAGACCGCATTATATGCGATACAAAAAGCTAGAAATATGCATGAAAACATGCTAGAAAAGTGTAAAAAAAAAAAAAACATCAAAACTGCAACATTATATAATATGTCAAAGAACGTATATAACAAAAATCCTTATCATGGAACACAAAACTAAGGCACTATCAAGCAGTGGTTAGACCAGAAACGCTGTATTCGGCAGAAACGCTTAAGCTAACAAGATATGGGGATCTTGAAAAACTGGAAAAAGTAGAAAGAAGAATCTTGAGAAAAATACTGGGACCCAAACCTAATAGTAATGCTGAATACAAATTAAGACCAAACCGAGAACTATATTCGAAAATAGAAAAATGAACAGTTATAATGAGTAAAAGAAGACTGAAATTTTACAGGCACATATACAGAATGGATAATAATAGACTAACAAAACAGATCTTCACGTTACTAAACAAATACAAATCCAAACCCACATGGATTACTGAAACTGAAAAGGACATGAAAATTGCTGGAGTGAAAGCAGATATAATAGACAACAGAACACTTTTTAGAGAAGTAATTCACATGGCAAGTTTTCAGGAGAGACAGAAATACATAAAGGGAAGGAAATGGACCCAGGAACAAAAGGAACAACACTCTCAAAGAATGAAGGAAGTTTGGAAGCAAAGAAAATTAAATACAAAGAAACATAGCCAAAGTTGATTTATCGTACCCTCCAAATGGGTTATTCGGAATAATAATAATAATAGTAATTCTTAGACTTTTTATTTCAAAATCAGCACGCAATTAGTAAGTAGTTGAATAACATATTTATAAATTCGATAATTAACAATTACTTAACCTTAACTTTTGTAAACGTAAACAATCGGGTATTGTTCTAAATATTCAATAGTGAGGTTGTTTCTTCGATCTCTCAAAATATTTTTATAAGCGTAAATGAACAGTTCCACATTAATTGAAGTAACTGGGCAGTATTTGAAATTGGGTGCTGTGTTAGCAGTCATTGTTTCTGTAAAAAGTTCACCCGTCCCAACACAAACTATCAATTTCACACAAAGGTTCAAAACCTGGGTTATTGTTCGAATCATTTCCAAACTTCACTTTAAGTTTACACAGGAATACCTCTGGCAATGCGTATTTTTTTTTTTTATTATTAATTTAATAGATTGAGTTTCAAGATTTTTAATACTCGCAGGTATGTGGGAAAAACGAATGCCAGTCACAGCTATAGCCTTAATACTAGAACTATTTAATGTTTCCTTGTGCTGACAAACTGTCATAGCCTCTCCACTATCGAAGTCGTTTACTACACCTTTAATGGCCTCGAAATGTTCACTGTAAAACAGTACAGCTTCAACCCACGTCGAGTTACCACTGGATCTGGAGGTAAAGGCACATTTGATTTTTTTTTTTTTTTTAATTGGCATTATTACGAGAACGTGCCTTAAGAAACGCCTTCTTTGTTGATGAAATCAGTTTATTTACAATCCCAAACGTGGATCGTAGTTCTTCAGCGAATAGATCCATGCCTCGTCGACATCGGGTCGCAAGTAATTCGGCCGTACCCGGAACGGGCGGACCGGAGACTGAATAGAGCGCAGCTGCACAAAGCTTTGCTCTGCGTACAATCAACTGACCAAGCAGCAATGGCTGCCGACATACGAGGTGTGTGAGAAAAGTACCGAGATTGGAAACACTGCGAGGGATCCGTGTCTACATCCCTCCCACATGCTCACTCAGAGTTTCAACTCCGTTCAGCCAACATTTTATTTTTGACAGTGCCATCAGTGAAGTTGTGTTTTTGTTGTGTTACGAAAATGGAACATCGGAATTTAGAGCAAAGTTGTTCAATCAAGTTTTGTGTTAAACTTTGCGAATCCGCGAGTGTGACTTTTGAAAAGTTGAAACAGGCCTATGGGGAACATTGCTTATCAAGAGCGCAAGCTTTCTGCTGGCCCAAATCATTTGTGGAAGGCCGAGAACACGTTGAAGATCAACCTCGCTCAGGGAGACCTTCAACTACAAAGACTGACGAAAACGTTGAGCATGTGAGGGCTCTTGTGAGATCAGACCGTCGTTTAACAATAAGTATGATGACTGAACATTTAATTTTAAACACTTTCACCGTACATCAAGTTTTGACAGACGATTTCGACATGCGAAAGGTTTGTGCCAAAAAACCTCACAACTGAACACAAGGACAATCGAGGAAACGTCTGTGTTGATCTTCTTGAGAGCATTGAAAATGAACAAAAAATTCTTCAATAGTGTAATCACAGGTGATGAATCCTGGATATTTGAGTTCGATCCTGAAACAAAGCGAAGAGTGGCACACTCCGTCATCTCCTCGACCGAAAAAAATATCGAATGAACAAATCAAATATCAAAACAAAATGGTAGTCCGCTATATTTCTGTTCACGATTCCATCTTGGTTCAATTTATTTCCTGTGTGCCTTCTTTTTTGCTAGTATACATTCTGTAACATTGCAAATTACTTTTCCCAAAATTCAAAACTAAACCGAAGATAACTAACCCATTTTTATTCAAAATGTTAGTAGAAATCAATACAAAACAGTTGCCTATGATTAACAAAACAATGTTGTTTACTTACTGTTCAATGTGCTACCTATTACCCATTAAATCCTAATCCTACACTTAGAGCGAATGCATTCAGGGGCTAAAAGTAGTAACTTTTTGTTTCAGTAATCAATGTTGGTAATAGTTTACATCACGATACTCGTCGTCACTAACACGGCTCTTATGAAGCATCTTATTGATTACTAATAAAACTCAACTCCTCCTGCCTTATGCTGTAACAAGAACATTCTGGTCCAGGCTGGAATTCAAACTAGCCACTATCTCCGCTAATACTGCCGCTACAAAATCAAACGATACGGAAGAACCTTAAAACATTAAATGCATCAGGACTAAATTTCGAGCAGTAACAACATTTTCTATATCAGGATTCCTAATTAGCGAAGCATACATTATCACAATTTTGTCATACACCTTCAATATGAACTGCAAATGGACTAACGCACGTTCAGTAACACAATCACTGTATCGCGATGTGAACTTGACCCGCAATATGGTATTAGCGTAAGTTCTGTTACGAGCTGTAATGAATTCTGGACTTGACCTGTCTAAGTTACGAGCATATTATGCAATAATTTTTAAATTACGTTGCTTTAATAATCGTCATAAAGCTGACGCCATAGTTAATCTGGCTAAACGTAGTTCGACGTGTATTCAGTATTTAATTTACTTCGCTTTTACGAGGGCCATATTGTGATTATTCAGCTCGTTTTTAGCTGTTTCTCTGATATCACGACCTGAAATTGTGGGTCATTCGTGACATTACTAACATGTAATATAGTGAATGTGTTAATGCCCGTGTCAGAATTTTCTAGCGACAATATTAGCGGAGTTTGTAGCTTGGTTGAAGTGCAGCCTGCACCAGAATAAAATCTGAAATTTCATTAGTGATTTAAGCTGCTTTCATGAGCGCCAGTTTAGTTACATGTATCGCGTTGTACCGAGATTGTATCCAAGATCTATAATAATAGTTTCGGTGAAGGAAATATAAATCGTTGTTAACCTTAATTTTAAAAAAAATTCGTGCAGTTGGCAAGATTACAAGGAGATGTCTTCAGTTGCGGACATGTAATATTACGACACCTCGGTATGTCACCGTAATTCCGCTCGTAATATTTGAAAAAGTGCCGAATTTGAAGGAGCTGTATTAACGAAGTTTGTGGTTAGGTTGGAACGTAGCCTGGACCAGAATGACTACTAATATTCCATGGTGCCTAGTGGCTTCGGAGTGCAGATGGTGGCCGCCATGCGTAATTCTGACTAATGACGTCAGAGTCGGTTGAAGACGTCTATTGCCGCTAAGTGAGTAATGTGCGTAGCAGTATATTTCGGCGCACGTCACGCCTTTGTTACCTATTTCCTGGCTTTGAGGAACACTTTTCTTTGAAGAGTAAAAGGCGATGGAGCAGTTAACGATATTTTCAACCCCGACAGAGAATTATTTCTGCTGTTCGTAGTTCGAACAGTAACAAAAACTCTTAGATCCTACTATAACAGTTTGAAGCGGACGTAGTTGCGGGTAACTGCTAATGTTGAATAAATACATGGGATGACGAGAAGTGTAAACAAGAGTCAGCCTATTAGATACACAAATGAAAAACTAAAGGTTGGTTGTTATTACAAGGTGAGGAAAGGATTGCTTGTTGAAAACTTGAAATGTAAGTATCTTGGCATTACATTTGATAGCAAGCTTAACTGCGTAGGACACATTGGACAGGTGGTAGGAAAAGGTTTCAAAATTCTGCATTTGTTGGAGAGAGTGATGAGGGGATGTACGAGAGAAGTAAAGGAATTAGGTTATAAAACTTTGGTCAGACCATTGCTTGAATATGGTAGTGTAGTATGACACCCACATTTTGAGTATCAAATATACAGGAGTTGGAGAGGGTGCAAATAAGGGCTGGAAATTTTCGTAGAATGCCATCAGTAACAGATATGATAAAAGAGTTGGAATGGGATGCATTGGAAGATAGGAGGAGGGTGAAGAGGGTGATGGGAGTGTACAGGGCGTATACTGGTGAGGAGGCATGGAAAGATATTGGTGTAGGTACGAAAAGTAGTGCATGGAAGGGAAAAGATGACCATGACCACAAGCTGGCACTGGATTTGAGGCACAAGGGTGTAGGATGATTCTCTTTTTTAGGTAAGGGTGTCAGGGATTGGAATAAGTTACCAAGGGAAATGATCAATAAAGAATTTAAAGTTGAAATTTGCAGAGGGTAAATGTGGGTGGGTGCAGGAAAGGGTGAAGCTGGGTGTGTAGGGGAGTAGTGTCCGCTCACCCATTTGGTCCTGGCGGCGTCGCTGCGGCTGCGGCGGTCGCAGTACAGTAGACCCGACAGCGGCGTCCCGGCAGACATCCTCAACAAGGATCAAACGGCGCGACCACCGCCAATATATCCGCCCCTCCACGGCGACTCCGTGACGTCCCCGCTCACGACGAGATCTGCTCTCATCCCCTCAAGATGACGGAAACCCGTCCCATTTTAATCGACCCCTTATTTTATCTTTTTTTTTTTTTTTTTTTTTGTTCTACTGTCCTTCAAAAATTTCAAAAGCTCACGTTAGATTTCCCCCCCCCCCCCCCCCCACATACACATTTCACCTCACGTAATTAATGGGCGTAACCGAACAACCGTTAATGTTGCCCGAAGGAATGCGTCCTGTTTCCCATCCCTTGGATAGTCGATGAAAGGAGATGGAGTGTGATCGGGAAACAGCTTGAAGTCGAGTGGCCCGAGCCCACTACCTGCCATAGGTGCGTGGCCTCCATGATGTTAGCCCACAATTTACTAGCTTCGGCTTTTAAAAACATTGCACCAATAATAATCAGTAGTAACACTTGCTCTTCGTTGACTTTGTTCGCTCAACCATCCCCCGCCACTTTTAACCGACACATAAGAGATTGATAGGTATCACATTTAAATAAAACCGAGAGTGGTGGTGTAACGGTTAGCGTTCTGTTCTCGCATTCCGGAGGACGGCGGTTCGAATCCTCGTCCGGGCATCCAGATTTGGGTTTTCCATGGTTTCCCCAAATCACTCCTGGCAAATCCCGGGATGCTTCCTTCAAAAGGCCATGGCCGAATTCCTTCCCATTGCTTGCCTCCCATCCTTTCCCATGTCTAAAGACCTCGCTGTTAAGAGACGTTAAGCGGATAAAAAAAAAGTTTAAATAAAATTATTAGTCCAAGAAGAATCACTTTCAAGTTTGCTTCTTTTTTTTCCAAAGACATGAGACTTCATACAAAGATACTAGGTAGAAATGCTCCAGCGATAACAACTTGCAACACCTTCAAAACTAAAGCTAACTCGTATCTGCAGATCGCTCGTATTGGCGTTACAGATAATTCCAGAATAATTCACAGACTTCCGACCGATCTTTCTCGTATTCTAACAATAGCTAAACAATTAAAATCACATTAAAAACAATCAGAATTTTTTTCAAAAAAAAAAAAATATTCGTAACCGTTATGAAACGCACAGAAATGAAAATTAAAGATATCTACACTCAAAATTATCCGCATAAATCAGTTTAAACTGTCGGAAATTGTCCTCCGAACATCACAGCTCACATTAATAGATTTTTTTTTTGTTATCTGCTTAACGTCTCGTTAACAGCGAGGGGATGGGGGGGGGGGGCAAGGAAAGGAAAGGAAAGGAAAGGAAAGGAATTCGGCCATGGCCCTTTTTAGGAAGCATCCCGGCATTTGCCTGGAGTGATTTGGGAAACCATGGAAAACCCAATCTGGATGCCCGGACGGGGATTCGAACCGCCGCCCTCCCGAATGCGAGGCCACAACGCTAACCGTTACACCACCACGCTCGGTACATTAATAGTTACAATTACTAACTTTTAATCTCTGTTTAGTGCATAATACTGTCCTTGAACATATTAAATAGCATTTACACAAATTCACAGTCAGTTAGAAGAAAAACATACAAAACCATATTCACTCAACTCGCAGCTTGCTACTAGCATGAACTCGTTAAGACACGAAGCCTAGGCAGTGAGCCGCTCGGATCGTGAACGGTGAATCTGCTTGCGTGTTTGTCTAGTTAGACATGACGGAATGTCATAACTGTCGTTGGAATTCGTGTTTGAAACTATCTTTCACAAGCTTCTTCGTCCTAATTTTCAACAAAAACAAAACACTGTTCCCGTTAAAGAAAAGCGACTTTTTTCTGACTTTTCGTCTCGTCGACGTCGGGGTCATTACAGGAGGAGGACCAGGAACGGTAAGAAGCTTGCCCATGACCTTTTTGAGGGAATGATCAAGGTAATTGCCTGGAGTTATTTAGGGAAACTATGGAAAACCCCAAGGAGGTGTACAATAATTACGTGGGGGAGGGGGGGGGGAATATCACCGAGGAGAGGAGTGGGGGAGGTTGGGAGGGGCGGTCGACGAGAGGTTGTGGTGGATCCTCGAGGTTTGAAGGTGAGCACACTGGAGAGTTAGGGAACGGCGCGAGCTTGACAGACGTGGGCGACGCAGACCTTGGTGCCGAGTCTCTAGAGTCAATCAGCGGCCAAGACCAGCGGCGCGGCATTCCTGACTGGCGGCAGGACTTCATGGCAGTGGTTCTGGATTAGAATACGGTCGACACTCGAACTAAAGTCGTAATAGCGATCTAAAAAAATGCTTTAGATCGCATTTGCTATGCTCATCAAAAATGATTATATTCAAATTGTGAAAAAAATGAATTCTCCAAAATTAAAAAGAAATAGAAAAACACTGTATGGGAGAAAATCAATTTTTTTTAAGTGTGTAGGACTCATTTTTATCAAAAATTGAACATAATTTTTGATCTGCACAGTAAATGCTACCTAAAGCATTATTTTTTTCTCTCTCTCTTGTGTTTGGATCGATATTATGATTTACGTTTGAATCTCCATTATATTTTGATCCTGAAACTCACTTAGGCCCTGTAGTAAAAACAGCAAGGATACGCAAGAAATTTTTATGTCGTAATATTAAGTAGGATAAGTACTTACGATTGCGTAAGGTTTGACTTTTACATTTTGATACAGGGCCGTGAAAGAAAAAAAAGTAAGATTTTCTCCCATGCAATTTTTTTCTATTTATTTATTTTTTTTTTTTTTTAAAGTATGAAGGACTCATTTTTATCAAAAATTGAACATAACAATTTTTGATCAGCATAGCAAATGCTATCTACAGCAATTTTTTTAAATCGATATTATGACTTTAGTTCGAATATCCACTATATTCTAATATCCACTATTGTTGAGGTCATTACAGCCACAAGAGCGCTGTGGTCGCTAAAGATGAACGAAGTAACCTAGAACGTAACTGTCCGGGCATTCACTTTACGTGACGATAGCTGGATAGGCTATCTACCTCGCTCCCGCTGCAGAACAGGACGTACCGGATTCTCAGTCAATATTCATAGTGGACGACGATACACAATACTGCGCAAAGTGCAGAGAGCTTCTTAACGCCTTGGAGTGAGTTTTGTTTTTGTTTTTTGCCGTCCATCAGTCTCTCGACTAATTTGATGCAGTCCTCCATCTCTTCCTATCTTGCGCTAAACTTTTCGTCCCAACATACCCCGGCTACTATCTGTCCTGTACAGTGCGCCCCGTCTCTCCTATGTACACCCGGCCACAGGTGCACGGGTATCATGGACTGCGGGAACCTGTGGTGGGGGCAGCCTGTCCCTAACCTTGACGAGCTAATAACTGACCTTGCTGAGCGCTTTATAAACAGGTTTTATGTCGACTTTATTAAAATAGCTTTCCAATTCTGTCAATAAAGCCTCTTATATACGGTAGAACAACTACTTCGCGTTCCTGAGAGATGGATTCATGGAGCATATTCACAATTATAGATCCGATAATATACCGAGAAGTCCGCTATTGCACGGCACACACCCGAAATTAGACATGCCATAAATATCGAAAACGCCACTCTGATAGTGCGCGAAGATAAATGGTGGCCAAGGAGGGTCAAGGAGGCGTTGGAAATTGCCAAACGCACAAACAACACGAATGAAGACAACGGGCTTAAACTACACGACACATGGCTCTCGCTAGGGCGGACGGAGCAGGTCACGTGTCTTCCCCCACCAGACCAGGCCGCACCGCACCCCACCACGCCCACAACGAAACACGTGACGGTTCAGACACTGTGATTGGACGGGTTACGGTCCTCGGATATGTAACAGCACTACACACTGATTCTACCCAAAAGATGACCACAGAAGGATGGTCGAAACGTCGGCTGCTCACAAGACGCGGCGTCACGCGGACAGCGAACAACCAATACTTACGGACGTGGCAGGCAGCGTGAATACCACCAGTGGCTGGTCCAGGATTAAGGGGGGCCTTGAGTGGGGGGGTAAGGGTAGGCTTTGTTTATAGTCATGCCGCCCTTAAAATATCAGTAGAGCTAAAAAGAAAAATTCTCCAAAATTACGATGTCGGGGGTGGATCCAGATACTTTGGGGGCCCCCCTCCCTGGAACCGACACTGAATACCAGTGTCTAGCAGAGCGACGTGTGCTGTGGTACTCACGTCGCTGGGGTCGCTGGCCCTGAAGAGATGGCAGGAGAGCAGCTGCGTCGAGGGCTCTCGCAGCAGGTAGAGGAAGGAGCGGTAGTCTCCGGGGGCGTGTATCAGCCGGGCCACCAGGCGCAGCGGGTGGCTGAGGATGGGCGAGGCGGGCGGCCGAAACGCCACCAGGCAGCCGCCGCGCACGCCCACCAGCACCTGCGACACAACACAACGCGGCGGCTGAGCAACCAATACATTACTTCTACAAGGGGCGTCCACTGACTACGTGAGGTGTTTTCCGGAATTCTGAACTCCCCCCCCCCTCTTGCGGACTTGGTGACACCTGGCCGCACCCCTTCCTAAAATGACGTCACTTTTGTAGGGGACCACCCCCTCAAGATCGTCCAGGTAGTTCTCTCCTACCTGTGATGGCGGTTATACACCCTAAAGTCTGTATCCGCATCGTTTTTGCCCCCTTATAGTCGACATGCGTGTCTTTAGTAGAACTTTTTCTTTTTTCTTTAGCTCTACTGTTCTTTCTACAATTTCAAAACCTCACGCGAGATTTCCGTTGACCCCCTCCCCTCCCCCCTTTGTGAGATTTGGTGAGTTTTAGCCGGATGACCACCCCCTATTTCACCTCACGTAATTAATGGATGCCCCCAAATATATATATATATTTTTTTTTTTTTGTCACAAGATTATCTCGCTTCACGATTAACCGAATCGATAAATGAGGTATCATTTTAAAGCTTATGATCTCCACTTTGGTATGACAGATGGAATGCATGAAGACAGTCCAAACTCTGACTTTACGACAAGTAGCCCTGTATGCATCATAAGTGGCCACGGGTGCCGCTTCAGGTGAACGAACGCAAAACCATACACAAAGAAAGCCCTCAGAGCTTTAATGAAATCATATTTTAAGAATCATCTGTAGCAAGCTGGGACTTGAGTAAATACGGTTTTGTATATTTTTGTTCTAATTAATTGCGATCTTGTGTAAATTAACATTGTTTTATCGAAAGAAACTATGTTAATTCTATTTAATATCTTCAAAAACAGTATTATAGACGAAACATTGATTCAAAGTTTGCAACTGTAGTATTGATGTGAGCTACGGTGTTTAGAGGACAATGTGAGACGGTTGGACTGATTTATGTAGGTAATTTTGTGTGTAAATATCTTTAATTTTCATTTCTGTGCGTTTCATAATGATTGCGACTGATTTTGTATCAATTCTGATTCTTTAACTCTGATTTTAATTGTTTTAAGTATTGTTACAATTCCAGTCTTTGAAATATTCTGGAATTTTCTGCAACGCTTATTTAAGCGATAGGCACAGACGAGTTATGATCGCTGGAGCATCTGTTTACATTTGTACCTAGTATCTTTGTATCAAGTCTGATCTCTTTGGGGAAAAAAATTAAACAATCCTGAAAGTGTTTCATCTTGGACTAATTATTTCATTTAAATGAGATAGCTATCAACAAGCATGAAAAGACGAACCAAAAAACTATACAAACACGTACATAAGACATACAGGTATGATCAGAAGACGCAGATTACAATTCTATGTAGAATCAACAACAGCAGAGTCACAAAGAAAATCTTTTATGTGGTAAATGGTTGTTTGAGGAAAATCAATTGGTTCCATGGAATAGGAGAGGACCTATACCATTCAGGAATCAGTAATACTATTACACAGAATGGGGACAATTCGGTAACAAAATTACTAAAACTAAATCCAAAATACAGAAGAAAACACGAAAACAGAGAAAGTATGAAGAGGCTTAGAGAAAAGAAAAGGAAGAAGACAAGGGAAGTAATATGAGCAATGATGAATAATCTGAGTTTAAACACCGACCTCAAGGACAAAAATGATTAATAATAATAATATATACAGAAAATGACTAAGTTTTGCGTGATCTTTATAGGTTTATTTGCACAAAATAATAATATAGCAACATGAGAAAAATTGTGAATCTTCTAAGTAATATGTTAATAGTATCCACTTTTATTGCATCAATTAGTGCCGTCAAGAAAACTAACGAAAAATTAATTTTAAATATTAAAAAAACAAAAACTTGTACCAGCATTCTACACTTTTAAAAATTTGTGTTTCGTGTTGGTACTGCACAGCCAGTTTGTAAGAGTAGGGTCCAAAGTTTACATTAAAGATATTACGCTACGCAGAAACAGTAAAACCAAAAATCCAGCGGCCACATCATCACCAGAGGACAAGGAGCAGCCATATATAGTTATTAGTTTATTCTTTCGATACCTGCAGTGTGGTATTGTTAGCCTCCGGTTGACCACTGTGCGTTTGTTTTCGTTTGCGATGCAGTCTGTGTACAGGAATTTTACAGCCAAATAGCTGAAGCAATAACTTTTTAAAGCCGAAGTACGTATTCTTTAGAAGTACACCTAGCAAGAATTGATTTAACAAGTAGGAATTCAAACCACTAAAGTCAATTAAACCTTGAAGGTGTCGTTTAATTTGGGCCTCTTCGCGGCGTTTCACTTCTCGTTTTGAACCGCTTGAAATCATTTTAAAATTAAAAATGTATGATTTTAGGCCAAAGTGTTTTATCTGTGTTTTTAGAATAGTTTTTACATTGTATCTACAAGAAATATAGGAGAGAAAAATTCCTTAAAGTCATTCAAATATTGTTCGAAGTTAAACTTGTTCTGTGAGCTAATTTCCCCAAGATTGTTTTGACGAGTTGCGTAACGACCCTAAAAAAATATTTTTGATCTTTCACGAATGTACATAATATTAGCCTTAGTTTTTTCCCCCCCCCTTTTGTTGAGTTTAAAAGGATCGGTCGTCCACAAAATGCGCGTCGACTGACGTCAAATTTAACCTTGAAACCACTTCAAGTTTCAACTACTGGTTTTTTTTTTTAATTCCTGTAAAATCCTGTTCACATTATGGATTAAGAAAAAGCTTGCAACATATTTTTGTCATCGTCTGCATATATATGTCCTGAAAAACATTGACGAACCTATTTAATACTTTTTTGTCAGTTAAATAAATTTTCAGTCGCTCTAAAATATGTTTAAAAATTAATTCTCTTATATAAAGTAGCAGAAAGAGATAAACAACCCATAGCAAATCAAAGCTATGTAAACACAACTATAACATAAATAACTGATTTGCAGCAGAGGCTCACACAATGACTTTATACTATTAACTCAATGCGTGAAAGACTAGCAACCACTTACCACAGCTGTCAGGCGATGAATTAAAATCTGATTCAGAAAAATTACTACAACTTCGAGGGCGTTTTTCGATGCCGCAGTTGTATAACCCACCGCTTTCGCTGATGTTTGCCAAAATCGTGATAATAGAGGCGCCAAACAACTGTAGATGCAACGATTAACCGGCGTAATTTCGTTTTTAATAAGCCTTGTAGCGACGATAGTACATGTAAACACAGTACTAGAACGGAACCGGAAGTTGAGTATACCACATTTAGGCGGCCCTATACTAACTCTGATCCATTTGTATTTACGTTTATCCTTTGATAAGATTTCAGAATTGTTTCTATAGCGAAGTTTAGTCGAGGTAGGACAACCTGTTTGGGCTTTACTTGGACCGGTCTCTTGGCAGCTCTCCAACAAGACACGAGCGAGCGAGCGGAACACGTCTCCAGCGGGTACCTACTACCACGCACTGCTATTCCTCTTCTTAAAGCCTCCAAAAAAAATAAACATTATGCTAGTATTTAACGAAGTCAGCTGCAATGTTAACACAGATTAGGGAGCGTCCATAAACCACGTGGCTCCATTTAGGCCCCTGTGAACCCTCCCCACTCCCCTTAGCCCAGCGTAGCTTTGCAGCCAATTCCCCCCCCCCACGCAGTTTATGGACGCTCTCCTAAAGAATTTTAGAAATTCATTTACTAAAAAAAAACAGTAATTCTTGTTTACTTCTTCTTTAGCGCGATATCAATACACACTCTGAACAAACCAGAGATACTAAAGCTGAGAGAAAGCAACGGTCACAGAGTCTTATATATATATATATATATAATGGCTTTACGCCTCGTCGACATCGAGATCATAAGAGGTGGGATGGGACTGAGGATAAGGGAGGGGAAGGAATTCGGCCATGGTCTTTTGAAGGAAGCATCCCAACATTCGCCTGTAGTAATTTGGGAAAACCATGTAATATCCAAATCTGGATGCCCGGACGAGGAATCGAGCCGCCGTCCTCCCGAATGCAAGGCCAGAACGACAGAACGACACCTCTCAGCCACCACTCTCGTCGAGTCCCCGTGGTAAGGGACAGAAAATAGTTCCCGACGTGCCGTAGACCTTCTGTTCAGAAACACGCGCAGTAACACTCACGGACTGGTCTATTTGCTGATGACGTTTTCCTGGATTCTCAGGAAGCACTCGATACAGTCGCCTACTTTACTGTCTCTACTACAGCTCTTCGAACCCAGGTCTGTCGAGTTGTTCCGCCACACACTGCAATCGTCGTTCTTGTATGATGGACACTACTATTAACAGGTTGATGGAGTAGCAATGGGCAGTTGTTTGTCCACTGTTATAGCTTCATGAAAAGTGCTCCCATGAAGCCAAGTGCCTTTTATCGGTACGTGGATGATACATTCGTCGTTTGGACCCACGGAAGAGACATTCTGTAGTCATTTTTTCCGCCAGCGATTAGGGAATGGAATAGAAAGGATTTACCGGGCGAGTAAACTTGAAATCGGACAGGAGTAGCTTCCGATAAAGCACTCCGGCCATCCTGATCTGGGTTATCCATGGTTTTCCCAGATCACTCCACGCGAATGCGGGGATGGTTCCTCAAAACCGCCAATGGGCGCCTCCTGCCATATCCCTTATATCCCTTCCAAACTATTAACCTTTCGGATAGGTGCAATGCACCCTCCGCCACGCACTTTTGGTGAATCGCAGAGTAATAGTAATAGTGAACAGAAATCTGATGGAACTTTAGGATTCCCTGAGTACCGGCCTATTCCTCATCCGGCCCAGCGCAAGACACTACTCACTACTCTTGTCCACAGGGTGCAAGCAACATGTGATGATGACAGCCTACGTGATGAGTTAAAACATGAACGTCATACCTTCAGACAGAGCGGATGCATTTATTTATTTATCGTGTGATTTTTAACAACGTACACAACAGGTTATGACGAATGTACACATCACAAGCTTGTACTATTTCAAATCTCTGGATCTAATGTTTTAATCCAGTCAACTGCACTGATCGACGCATGGTGTATTTCCGTAGGTATAGCCCCAACTGAACTACACTGACCCCTGGGAGGTGCTAAGAAATCAACAGCGATAAGATGAGACCGAACTGTCTCAGTCAAAGGATACACAAAAAGGAGCCACAAGGTAATTTTCAGGATCCACAAGCTCGTAGAATTGGACCATCAGCACGCATTTGTCAACATAATATTGAAGTAATAAGTCGAGCAAAATATGTGAATATCTTTCCAGAATGCGTAAAGTGAACATCAGATACAATTGGCATTCCGGGAAGTAAAACGCAGACCTGATAACCGCGATAATGTTGCACACGGCCACTCAGCCTTCTTGCCGTACTCTGGCGCCACGACATCGAGCGTTGGAAGGTTTCTAGCAATAAATGGCGTTAAGACCATTTTCCTACCACCTCCAAAACTAAGGAAAGTTTTGCGCTCACCAAACCCTTCCCCTTTCCCTTCGTACACCGGGAGTTTATTGTATCCCGTCTGAATGCAGGAAGACAGTACGGTGTGTTAAACTATGTTGTTTGGAACATGCCCAACATGTTCACCTGGGGCAAAAGGACAAATTCGCGGTGGCGGAACATAGTTTGGAACGAGGACATGGATTCGATTTCGAATCAACTAAAGTGCCGGCACATGCGAGAGGCTTCTGGGACAGCGTCATCACAGAAGCGTTTCAAATTCCTCGCGTCTCATCTGGTTAACAGGGACTGTGATGCGTGTATACCTGTTATTGAGGCTTAGAGGAACCATCAGACATATACAGTATGTTGAACGGTGCAAAGCAAATATGTCTGTGGTATAGTCGTTACTCAAAATACACCCTAGTTTTTGAGATATTCGCATGCAAATAAACAAAAAATTCTAAATGTCCGGTATATACTAAATTATTGCCCCATATTGCCAAATGGTAGCGTGGTGTATACGGTAGGGTGTTCTATTCATAATTTTCTGACCCGAGTTCAGATCCCCGCACAATCAAATATTTTTATTTATTTTTATCTTCAGAAATTGACAATCTTGACTTTTTTATTATGTTTAAACTTCATTTAACTACTTTTATTGCGTGAAATAATATTTAAAACAAATCGTATTATCTACAATTCAGCGTCATTTTTTCCCCTGAAATTCTTTGCTCCGTAATGAATTCACGGGTCTACCGACGGATTGTCTTTTCACAACACAAATCTGCCGCACACCCATGAAGACTTCATTGTAATCAAACGTCAGGAAAGTCTCCATTCTTACATTATTTTTTCACGTTTTGTTTATAAGCTGTTTCGGTGCGTTTTCAATTGAAATAGTTACTATAATTTTATTTATTTCATCTTCGTCGTTTCTTTACTTGTATATCAAGAGGTATTTTAAACGAAATACGTAGCATTTGCAAGATAGAGAGAAAAAACTTTCTTCTATTCTCGATTTTTTCCAAAAACGGTTGCGTGTAAATGGTTGAAAATAAAATAGTAGGCCTATTCGTGACGAAAAATGGAGCCCAACAGGGAAATGGAAGAACAAGTGACAAATGCTCACATACATTGCAATATTCTTGTGTCTGATTCCAGTTTACTGGCAGATTCGCCTCCTGACTTAATTTCATTGGGTACGGGCGAGGCATATTAGGAAGCCATTGTTGATATATGGTCCGAAATTATGTTTGCTATATATGTTATGAGCAATGTGATTTGTTTTAAATTTTATTTCGCGCAATAAAAGTGTTTTAATGAAGTTTTAACAAAATAGATAAGTCAAGCTTGACAATTTCGAAAAGATAAAAATAAATACAAACATTTGATTCTCCGGGGATTGGACTCGGGTCAGAAAATTATGAATCTAACATCCTATCGCATAGAGTCATAGACCACGCTGCTATTTGGCAATATGGGGCAATAATTTACTATATACCCAACATTTAGAATTTTTTGTTTATTTGCATGTGAATATCTCAGAGACTAGGGCGCATTTTGAAAAATGACTGCCCCACAGACATATATGCTGTGTACCCTTCAACATATATAAAGGAAATCTAAATCCGTTCTTAACATTTGTGATGGTCTCCAAGTTAGATGCTAAACAACGTGCTCTAAGCACGACTACAAGCCTTACGACTACACCTCAAGATGGCGACGGAGCCATATGTCGCCGAAATATTGTGTATAAATAACAATATTACTCAGTTTGTTCCCCGAGAAACATTCATAAATAAACAGCGCCGAGAAAAACTGCGTTCATATATAACATTAGTAGATGTATGTAATCAGGTTGAGATGTAACCTGGACCAAAATGAAAACTGAAATTTTGCCTCAAAGCATCGAATCAGCTCCAGTCTGAGACCTGTGCGGGTAAATGTCGTTTAATTTAGCACCAAAAATGGCCGCCACCAATGAAGCTTGGTACACAAGAATCTTTTGGGATGAATATTAATTAACAGTGTACGGGTAGGTCAACTTGAACCGACCCCTTATAAGGTAGGGTGCGGGTGAACCTAGCTTTGCTTTAATTTCGGAAATGGATGACGTGAATTTTATAAAATTGGGTACACGTATTTCTCATTGGGTCAATAAAAATAGTGTAGAGGAGAAAATGCAAATACGGGCTACCACTTTAATATTGGCCCTTGTGATTTGCCTGGCCATTCAATACGGGCTACCACTTTTATATTGGCCCTTGTGATTTTCCTGGTCACTCAATACGGGCTACCACTTTTATATTGGCCCTTGTGATTTTCCTGGTCACTCAATACGGGCTACCACTTTTATATTGGCCCTTGTGATTTTCCTGGTCACTCAATACGGGCTACCACTTTTATATTGGCCCTTGTGATTTTCCTGGTCACTCAATACGGGCTACCACTTTTATATTGGCCCTTGTGATTTTCCTGGTCACTCAATACGGGCTACCACTTTTATATTGGCCCTTGTGATTTTCCTGATCACTCAATACGGGCTACCACTTTTATATTGGCCCTTGTGATTTTCCTGGTCATTCAATACGGGCTACCACTTTTATATTGGCCCTTGTGATTTTCCTGGTCACTCAATACGGGCTACCACTTTTATATTGGCCCTTGTGATTTTCCTGGTCATTCAATACGGGCTACCACTTTTATATTGGCCCTTGTGATTTTCCTTGTCATTCAATACGGGCTACCACTTTTATATTGGCCCTTGTGATTTTCCTGGTCATTCAATACGGGCTACCACTTTTATATTGGCCCTTGTGATTTGCCTGGCCATTCAATACGGATAATTTTGATGTCACTTGCTTCTATAAACAATCATGAAGGTGATATGAGGGTGTAAAACGTCAATAACCGGTTTAATTTTCCAAAATCAAAGCATTAAAAAAATTTAAAATGACAGATTTTCAAGAGGTGGTCCAAATACGGGCTACTTGTATAAAAAGTGAAATATCTCTTTCAATAAATTAAAGAACACAAAATTTTGTTCAAAAACTTTGTAAAATGTCATGTTAATAATGTCCTCACTCCCTTTTTTCTTTTTTTACTTGCGGAAGTTACAGATATATTTTATTTTCCATTCCAGCGCATTCGGTCTCTGCCCAACCTTCACACTTGTAGAACTCAATCCACACTACGAATCTGACATCATCTGAAAACAGGCCATCACTGAAATTGCATGCTGCATTGTCGTCACTACATTTATTCCCCAGAAAAATCGTCATCGTCATCAGTAGGAGGGACCCTATGGTCTTCGCTGAGCTTACCCAATGGGCTTTTGACTTGGCAGTTTTGAATTACTTTTCTTTGCCGACACTTTCACAATCGTGTGACATTGATCAAGGCTGTACCGTAGGCCTCACACTTCTCTTCAATCATTCGCTGTAAGGAGATCCAGTTATGATGCAGGTCTTGGGGCACTTCGTCCACAATTGCTTTTTCTTCACAATGGTGGGGATCGAAGGTACGTCAAATGGACTAATCCTTTTGGACGTTGAAGTTTGAGCAGTTGGTCGTTGATCCAGGGTGCTGAAATCCTCGCGTTTTCAAGCCAAGTGCTAGCCCGTTATTGGACCACCGATGGTACCCCGTTTTTAGACCAGGCGGTACTTCAAGTTGATAGTCTCGGCAGCCATTACAAAACAAACAAATCGAACAGCATAGGTGTCCTGCATGAAGCTCAGGTCATTTACTTTGAGATTATGGTGAAAGCCATTTAATTTACTGAGTAAGTAAGAAAGAGATAAATTAATGTTGACGTACCTTGAAAAGTTTTGAGTTTTTCAAAAGCATGTTTCTCACTACTCTTCCCCCACCACTTGATGTTCCTTTTGGTGCCGTTCTCCTGCCTCGGCACAACCCCCCTTCCCCACTTTCAGCAAGTAGCCCGTATGTATACCCTAGCACGTCTTTCGACCTTCTCCTCTAAGGGTAAATCAACGCCATCTGGACCGGAAAACGCCGCGAACTGTGCTGGAAGATGTTGTTCCTTCCATTGGCAGACCTGCGACCCACTGATGCAACCAGCATTGGCAATCGGCACATCCTCTTGCGAAAGCGGAATCGACCGCTGTCGGGGAAGCGACAAGTACGAAGGCGGCCACACACGAGCAAGCGCTCAACAATGTCACAGCAACAAAGAGTTTACATGAATTTAACAATAACCTGTTTAAAGTGAGAGATAAAAGAATTCGGGTGAAGACATGGATTTTATTAAGAGAAAAGTTATCTTACGTAAACATTTTTGAGAAGCCTAGAGCCAGAAGATTTCTAAAATTTTTGGAGAGTAGATTTTGAAAGTTTTGCGGAGATATGCCACTTGATGACCCCTTACATATACATATATATATATATATATATATATATATATATATATATATATAATATGCGAGAAAGTATAAGCGCCAGAGTCGTTACTTTGCAATTTTTGGCAAGTAGACAAACCTATGAAGATACGAAATTTAGTCCGCCGATTTCACAACAAATGCTTTCAGACATAATTCCTGAAACATGTTGGGCTGTCTACAAATGTCAAACACTACAAGCACAAGAAAAAAGACTGCAAGTGTTACTTCCTCGTATGAAAAGTAATGCATGGAAGCGATAAGATGGCCATGACCACAAGCTGGCACTCGATTTCAGGCACAAGGGTGTGGGAAGATTCTCTTTTTTAGGTAAGGGTGTCACGGATTGGAATGAGTTACCAAGGGAAATAATGAATAATTCACCGAAAACTTTGAAAGAATTTAAAGATAAAATTTGTAGAGGTGGGTGGAGGATAGCGGGAAGTTGGGTGTGTAGGGAAATTGCGACCGGAGCCTGTGCTCCATTGCAATTAAATTAAATTCCTCGTAAATTTCGAGCAAAACTTGAGATTCTTCTTCCGAATTTTGCGGTTTATTTTGTTTTTGTTGCGTTTCTCCCACAACTGGAGTATATTCTTATAAATTTCGAAAATATTCGTCGAATCCACTTTCTCTTTAGAAGTTTTTAACGACTAATGGCACGAAACTCACTCGCTCCCTGCTCCAAGCCGACTGAATCGAAATTGTCCCAACTGCTGCAACCGTGCTACGCACGTCTCAATTTGCTCCCTGTCTGCAGGGCAATCTGTAAATTGTTTGTTGGCTCTGCCGATATCCCGATATCGGGAGCAAAGGACCGAATTTGCCGACTAAAGTGGCAATCCGCACGGCCCCTGCCAGATTGCCCCTGCAGATTGGGACAGAAATTGGGTCGTCTGTAGCCGCTGTAAGAGGGAGTTGTGACACTCTGTATTATTAAATAATCACTAATGCACGGCAGAGCAATTACATTTATTTAAAAGTTCACTCTATCTTAAAGAGATGTTACACAGAAAAAAATAATAAGAGTCAATATAATTCGCTCATTAAGATTAAGTACCTGGGTGACCGATCTTCGCTCGTTCGCTCGGTATCTTTCGATTTCCGTTCAATATCAAAAATTTCGAGTAAAGTTTGATTAAAGTAAAAGGCTTGAAGGCTTCCTAGGCGTTTTGAGGTGCACAGTTAACCAAAGAGAAGCTTAACTAACATCAGTAGGCGTACTGGTACCTGAACCTTCTACGTAATGAGGTTAGAGCCGTTTTTGAGAAACCAAATACAAAAATTGCTCCTTTATTTTTTTAAATCGTGTTAAAAACTTGAGAAGCAAAACGTTATCTACATGTGAAATTTCATCCAAATCGCTAGATCCATTTGCGAAACCGCCTCACAAATTACTTTAAAAAAATGCTATTATAATGTTAAATAGAAATCTTAATGCCAGTTTGATACAGCCAAGTTTGATGATGAATTCGTATGAAACTCGTCGAGAAAAATCGAAAATAAGGGATTTTTCTGATATCTCGCTTAGTTCTCGGGATATTATATCTCAAAAGTGAAGAGGTTAGTATTGGATCCAGCCTGGACGAGAAAAAAAAAACACCAAAACCAACATATCTATATGGTGGAAATGTACTTTCAATGTTTTATTTTGTACCTAGTGGTTGTTGTTAGGTTGAAATACGGCCTGGACCAGAAGAAACGTCGCCAAAAGCACAAGGAACTATACCTATAACTGATTTTTGACATGCTATATCTCGAAAACCAAGAACATTTATTCTTTATTTTCGATATGTTTCATCGAGTTCTGTAAGAATTCATCATCGGGTTGTGACGTCAATAGAACATCATCTGTGCTAAATTTATTCACTCCAATAAAACTATGCTCATACCTCGCAGTAATCTCACATCTTCTGATCAGCATTTCAAAATGATGATAAAACAATTCCCATAAGAAGTAACCTTCGTTATAAACATTAATAAAGCACAAGGTCAGACGATTCAAAAGGCAAGGTTCTATTTATCAGAACCCATTTTTTCGTATGTGCACTCGCACGCGGCTTTTTACTTTATTATCAAACTCTACTCGAAATCTTGTATATTGAACAGAAATCGAAAGATGTTTTATAATTAAGGTGGTAGTATTTAATGACTAACAACCACTTTTTACGGTCAAAAAGTAAACGATGATTACTTTATAACTGGTACCGGTAATATTATTTTCAAAGAAGTTTCTGATAAAACCATTGATAAATTATTAATTATCTTCCTTTTTAAATGTTTTACAATTAAACTTGCAGTGTTAATATTTCCGCGGATCAGCCAGTTTACAAGAACTGTTCGTTTAATTATTCTTTGAAATCAAAGAAAATCTATTTGTAGGCTTTCTGGTACCTGAATTGTCTACGAGATGGCGATAGTGCCGTTTTCGATATACGTAGTGACAAAATTGTTCGTATTTTGTAAACTCGCTTTTTTGTAGGGAAGACAACTATTTAGGTAATCTTAAAAGTCAAAACGTTATCTAAATACCAAATTTCATCCGAATCGTCGCAGCCGTTTCCGAGATCCGAAATATATATTTATATACAAGAATTGCTCGTTTAAAGATATAAGATAGGTTCGCGGTAATTGCACAGTAGGCTTGAAATAACAAAACACATTTTTAATATGGAAAAAGACGAGACGAAAGAAGGAGAGTTCGGTAGTGAACTGGTTGGCACAGTTTGCGCAGTAAGCAAAAGCAACATTGTCATGCCGCATTCCAATATAAACTTCGGCGAAACATAGAAGTGAAAGCAACCATTACAGGTAATCAAGCAAAGAACAAATGAATTTGGTTGGGAGCCGCATAAAATCACACAAGCACACAACGACCTAACAATGAATTGCCGTAGTGGAACAGCAAAGGACAGTTCACTGACCAGGCTCCCTGTGACAGAAAAGGAAACAACCTTGCACTGCAGCATATACAGAAAAATGCAAAAGTGCTGAGAACGGAAAGCTTTTAAAACCATTTTTCTACTATTTTTTTCTTCTTATGTGACTTGAAGAACTGAAATTATGATATCTGGTGAACACATCTAAATAAAGATGCAGACGACATAACAAAGAATCCGTAAATAAGGCGTAAGGAAACAAAACACATGAGTGGGAAAGATCTGAAGAATAAGGAAAGGGAAAAGAGCGCGGCGAACAACTCGCACCTATGAAGAGTTCACGTTATCGTCGACGAACGTGCGCTCAGATTAGTTCGCAGCTCCTTCGCTCGCTAACTAGGTCGCTCTTTTAGTTGGTTAGTTCCCATCTCGAATTCCAGACCCAGGGGAGCGTCCATAAACCACGTAGCTCCATTTTGGCCTCCTGTGACCCCCCTCCCACCTTCTCTGGACCGAGCCACGTAGTTTGTGCACGCTCCTTAGAGGAAAAGATTGTTCATTCGCATCGCTACCGCTAATGCACGCTCTTTGTTATTGTAAGTATTTTTATATAACGACCAGTGCTGCCAATCCCTGTGTCATCAACAACAACGGGCCAGGAATAATTTTTATATTATTTGATCGGTTATGGTCTAAAAATGTTGTGATAAAGCATTTTCATCAAAAACGACGTTTTTGTAACACTACAGTTGTTAGGTTTGTTGGCACGTTTTTCCTTGAAAATAGACGATTATTTAACAACTTGGCTAATGTTTCCCCTATAATACTGAGAGGATAAACTGAAGTTTCTATCTTCGTAATTATTGAAACATATCCTCTCGTCTGTCGACCCGCCTCTAGTGATCTCGACGTCGACGAGGCGTAAAGCCGGAATAAAAACAATAAAAAAATCGTCCGCAGAATAGTAAAATGTATGTTAGGCAAACGTGTATCTGCCGACTCGCCAGGTCCCGCCCGGTGTGTCACGTATTACCGCGTACATCAAAAATCACCTGATAGCCAGAACAGAGAGCTGAGGACACTTTGAATGCGAAAAGTTTCCATAAATTTTTATTATTTTTTTTTTAATAGTTCATTTCGGTAACAGAAGACTGGCGCGAAATGTAAAAAATCGGCATGCAACTTTTTTTTTTTTTTTTTTTTTTTTTGCTGTTGTCAGTCTTCCGACTGGTTTGATGCAATCCTCCATCCTTTCCTATCCTGTGCTAATCTCTACATATCCCTTACAATCCATGTCCTCATTCATCTGCTTCACTTATTCCAATCTGTGTCTTCCTCTACAGTTCTTACCTTCGACTGTTCCCTCCACCAGCAAATTAACTAATCCAGCATGTCTCAAAATATGACCTACCAGCCTGTCTCTTCTTTCTGTAAGCTTCTTCCACAAACTTCTCTCCTTTACCCATCATTTCCAGAACTTGTTCATTTCTTACTTTGTCTGTGCACTTAATTTTCAGCATTCTTCTATAGCATCACATTTCAAATGCTTCAATCTTCTTTCTTTCCGGTATTCCTAAAGTCCATGTTTCGCTACCATAAAGTGCTGTGCTCCACACAAAGAATTTTAAAAACTTCTTTCTAATTCCTAGGTCAATATTTGAAACTAAAAGGTTTCTATTTTTCACGAAGGCTCTTCTTGCCAGTGCTATTCTACTTTTAACATCATTCCTGCTTCGGCCATCGGTTATAATTTTACTTCCCAAGTAACAGAATTCACTTACTTCTCCTATTGCATCCGATCCTATTTTTATATTTAATCTACTAGTATTGGTATCATTTCTGCTACATTTCATCACTTTTGTCTTGCTTTGATTTATATTCAGTCGAAAATCTTCTTTCAGTATTTTGTTCATGCCATTCAGTAATTTCTCAATATCCTCAGCCTGTTCTATTAACAAAACTACGTCATCAGCAAATCGTAGCATACTGATTTTTTTCTCCCTGAACACTTATGCCTAATGGAAATTTTACATTAATATAAAACTAGAACACACACGAAATTACCGCAAAGGTGCGCAATTCGTTAAACAGTCTTAATGTCTGAGAAGGAATATCATCCCAGACGAGGCCCTTTCTAATGGGAAAGCCGGATAACAAAGTACCTGAAGAAATACTGTTCCTACGCGATCGGCATTTGTTGATCTCACAGTATTCGTTAAATACAAGGAAAACAAGATTGATAGTTGCCTTCAAATTGAATCGTAAATCTCATTTCATCAGTTAGTAACGTTGTTCACGCTTGTATCTTGAAAAGCAGCAGCACACGTTTCAGTGAATTGCCACAGACCTGCGCGAGCTACAGGTGGATTTTTCCGCGCAGCGCAAGGTCACCCACTCAATTGGTCTGCAACCGGTGCTCCGCGACAAGGTGAAACGGGTGCACCGCGAAATATTACCCATTACAAGGAATTAATCGCCAAATTATTTATTAATCATATTTTAGTTTCACGTGCCGCCAATTGTTACGTACTGTCTTATTACAAGACATAAAATGTTATTTATTACTCACAGTTGCTGTTAGTTTTGTTTAATCATTTTTGAAATATTTTTATTCCTCCTCTCTACTGCTGCGCTTTGAGGTTCTGTTATATTTACCGCATGTTCTGTGTATGTGCTTTGCCCTCAGTCTAAACTGCTGGTATTAGCGGAACTTTACAATAGTGATGCTCGATATACATCGATGTATCGAAAACATCGATATTTACTATTCGATGCATCGAATTAATTCGATGCATCGCTTACTCTCGATGTTTAACGATGCATCGATGTATTTCATTCGATACATCGGAATAATCCACACGCTTTTTCGAAGCGATAGAATTACAGTAGTTAAAAAAACAGGAAATTATATCGCTATACGTTATTTTTTCACCTACAAAACCACATTTCATTTTTCTTTTAACGTGGATAAAACAGAAAAGAAAAAAACCTACAATTTACTGGAAATTTCGCGCCACTGTAGGGTGGACCTCAATGATATAACATTCCCATAGACTTGTCTGTATAGTGTATGGCCTTTACCTGGTCTTCATGAGCTAAAGCTAAATAATGGCCGACAGCTGCAACCAAAGAAATATCTGAGGATAAATATTAAATCAGCAGTAAAATAATCCCTTCAGTGCACTGCATGCTTTCAAAAGGCAATGCAATTGTGAGTGATGAATCTTTACTGATGGAAGCAGATAACTCGTCATGAAAGAAATAAATAACGGATGTGTGCAATCGAACACGTTTCGTCTTTAGCTATCGCGAACTTATTGGAACCGTAGCTACATTTTGAATACCTATGGCATGTGTAAATACTGTTCAGAGGTCAAGAGGGAGCTGGAGGGAAAGCGAACAGTCAGATTCAGATAGTTCGGACAAAACATTGTAAGATTCTGTCTTTGGACAGATCATCACAAAGTATTTCATCGAAACTGAAAATCAAACAGAACAGAAGATGAGTTAAGGGAAGAGGATCCTTGCTGGCTGATTTGGTAAAAATCCGTTAGAACTATGGGTCGATTGTAAACAACAGCTTCCAAAATTGTACAAAATGGCTTATAAATATTAAACAGTACCATCAGTAAGACTTTTTTCGAAAGCTGCACAAGCTTTAAATCAACAATGTAACATAATAAAAGGAAAGTGGGGTAATAAAATATTATTTATGGAAATTGTAGAGAAGTAATATTGGGATTTGTAAATTAGAATTAAATTAGAATCCCCAATACTGCCTCTCTTTCTGTGTTTCTTCGCTTTCCTTGTATTCTATCTATCTATTCGAATTTCTAATTTAGAAATCCCAGACATTCCAAAACTTCCATTGTAAAAGACTAATCTATACTAATATTATAAAGCTGAAGAGTTTGTTTGTTTGTTTGAACGCGCTAATCGCTAATCTCAGGAACTACTGGTTCGAATTGAAAAATTCTTTTTGTGTTGAATAGACCATTTATCGAGGAAGGCTTTAAGCTATATAAAATCACGCTGCGACTAATAGGAGCGAAGAAACAATGGAAAATGTGGAAAAAACGGGGAAAATTATTCACCTTTGAGGGCTTCTGTTGCGTGCGCTGCGAAAACGGTTCAAGATACCAAAAAAATATGTATGAAAGGATTATTCCTCTTGAAATGATCTAAAAAAATGTCCGCGACAGTATATGTCTATCTTTTAAGATTAACTCACTAGAACCGTTTTTATGGTAATCAAATTTGGTCGAAATTAATGCATTATTACCAATTATTTGTTAGAGTTGTATCAACATAATAATATTAATCTTTATCCAAATAAATGTGTTGTTAAGAGTATTTAATTGTGAACAAAATTGTCTTTGGCATCACTTAATTTCAATGAACATCTTAGAAGATATTACGGGCGGTCGGCTCCCTTCTGAACGGTTGTAGTTCCCCATTATGGAAGTTTAACATTTTAAAATTAACTACAAATATGAGAGCACATTTGGGGGGAGGTAGTATAACTTTTCCTTCAAAGTTACTTTTAATAGGAGACGGGAAAGTACCTCATTTTGAAAATAAAATTGAAATTGATCGCGATTTAGGAGAAAGAGTAAGTAACATTGAGGACTTAATATCGAAAGTTTACACTGAAATCAGCGAAATAGAAAATAAAGATCATCAATGGATGTGTCAAAGGGCAATATTGGCGGCGAGAAACAGTAGCGTGGACGAAATTAACGACCTAATTTTAAGTAAACTTCCAGGAGATATAGTTACCTACACATCTATTGATAACGTAATAGATCAAGAAGATGCGGTACATTACCCACAAGAGTTTCTTAATTCTTTGAACCCAAGTGGCCTTCCCCCATATTCCCTCAAGTTAAAAATAGGTGCCCCAATAATTTTACTTAGAAATCTCAAACCACCAAATTTATGTAACGGAACCCGACTTCAAATTAAATTTCTACGCAATAACGTGATCGTTGCAATAGTTTTGACTGGTCCAGCAGTTGGTCAAACAGTGCTTATACCTCGCATCCCAATGATTCCAAATGATTTACCTTTTAATTTTAAAAGAATCAATTTCCCGTTAAGCTATCTTTCGCCGTTACAATTAATAAATCACAGGGGGCAAACATTTAAACACGTAGGAATCGATTTACGTCAAGACTGCTTTTCACACGGCCAACTATATGTCGCGTTGTCAAGATCGGGTTGCGGAGAAAACCAATATGTTCTTCTGCCACAAGAAAATAAAACTAAAAATATAATTTACGCAGAAGTACTTTAAAATAATTATGTTCTTTTAAAAACTTAAAAACTAAATTTGCAAAAAATTGTCTAAAATATAACGGAAAATGACGCGGACAAAGTCGTGGGTAACTGCTATAATTTATAAAGCTGAGGAGGTTGTTTGCAAAAATAAATATGATGCCCAAAATAACTATTCCACGCGGACGAAGTCGCGGGCACAGCTAGTTGAAAATATAATTCAAATAAATGTCTCATCTTTGTACTTTCCTGACCTTAATTAAGTGATATATATATATATATATATTCGATGCATAGAAAACATTTTTTTTGTTCGATGCACCGTGAAACATCGATATATTTTCTCCATGAACATCCATACTTTACAAGCCTTATATTATTTTATTACGTTGTCGGTGTCGGTATACTCAAACAATTCTACTTTGCTGCTGTACTGTTGCACCGACGCATTGTTAGACATCACTGTGAAAACAATCGGCACCTTATAATTATACGATTTCTTTGAAGTGTACAAATCCCACTTCTTACGATTACTTCAATTCCGTCTAGAGCTGTGCTCTGAAGTGGTCCGAAAACTGTGTTAGTAGATAGTCTTGATATTTTCTCTTACAATTAGCAGACTATTTTATTTCTTCATGCTGGACAAATGCCTTGAACGGGGTGCTGCTTCTATGAGATCAGCTGGTGAAAGCGTCGAGCCAAAAAGAAAGAAACAAAAGTTGATGCAGCGGGAATATAGTGATAATTATTAATCCTATGGTTTTTTTGGTGTGGTGAAAAAACGTGTCCAATTCCCGAGCGTATCGTTTGTGGAGAAAAACTCAGTAACGCTGCTATGGTTCCCAGTAAACAAACTACGTTTGCCAACAAAACAGGTTTCTCTGTCAAGCAAAGATGTCAATTCTTTTCACCGCAACCAAGGCCGACAGATTAGTTGGCTGCGATCCTCCCGTACACACTAGACGCGAATTTCGTGTCGTCGTCGTTTTGAGATAGCCACAACTTTTGTAAGTGCCACAACGAGAATAACGTGCTGCGCCGGTTTTAAGGAAACCACAAAGTGTTGTGGTCTTTTTTTTCGCACAATGATCGTTTCGTTCTTTGAGCCTAACATATACAAAACAAATGTGCATTTCATATTATACTTACTGTCTCGAGAGATACACGACTATATCATTTCTCTGTGCGCTTTCTTGTAGAACACTGTATGCAAGATCTTTAACCAAAGCAAGCAATGAGCGTCTGTACATCAGAGATTCAACTAACTATCAACATCAGTCAATGAACATCAAAGATCTTCTGGACGACATTAAATGTTCAGCAGTGTGTACATTATGTATAGCAGCAATTTTACACTAACTGTGAGCAGCAATAGACATAGATATAACCTATTAACATTTTGTGCAGCAGTCTATTAAAAGTGGTATATTGGTGATGAGTCATGGAAAGATATTGGTGTGAGAATTAAAAGTAATGCATGGAAGGGAAATGACCACAAACCGGCACTCGATTTCAGGCGATAGTATAATATCTGAAGTAATAATACCTGTACTAATATAATATCTGAAGCAGTAGACCTGATGAAGACAACCGAGCAGGTTGCCATTTTCCGACGCTATCATCCTGAAATCCTGTGAAGAATTCATTATGTATTTCATCTTAACTACACAGTATTTACACACTCATACAATTATTTACACAAAATCACGAGGGTAAATATTAATGCCCACATGTCCGATAGCGGAAAAAAATACCGCTTATCATCAGTTATAAACAAAACTAGTTGAGATATTTTAACTGTATTTACAATAGGGAGGTTCGATGTAATTCCCTGCTTTAGACGATAATTCGGCGCTTTTCCGTGGTGTCAATTCACATAATCCTTTATCTTGTGACAATATGTCCAGCTGGGGTTAAACGCTAAAAAGTGCCAAGTAATGCATATAAGTAAAAATGCGCCAACCATTTAGCTCTGAATATAAAATTAATGGCACTGTCCTTAGAACAGTAGATTCCGCTAAATACCTAGGTGTAACAGTTCGTAATAATTTGTCGTGGAATGAGCATATCGAGAAGGTAATTGGGAAATAAAATCGAATGCTCCGATTTTTAGGTCATAATTTAAAAAAGTGCACATCGGAAGTTAAATCGATTGCATACAAGTCATTAGTGCGTCCTCACTTAGAGTATTGTTGTTCTGTATGCGGTCCCCTATCAAAAGGGGTTAATGGACGCATTAGATAAGGTCCAAAGAAAAGCCGCCCGATTCGTGACGGGTATATATAGTTGGAGGGAAAGCGTAAGTGCGATGTTGAAGGAGTTAGACTGGGAAGACCTGGAGCACCGAAGGCGTTGCTCTCTACAGAAGCTAATTGGAAAATTCGCGACTGACCTATTTCAGGATGACAGCAAACACATATTACTACCAGCTACATTCATATCTAGGAATGACCGAGAAAATAAGATAAGAGAAATCAGGGCCATTTCGATACTTTTTCTTTCCCCTCGAGCGATTAAGGAGTGGAAGAGGAGAGAGTTATCGAGAGAGATAGGAGTAGATATCTATAACCCCTCTGGCCAATCTGATCTGGGTTTTCCCACATCGCTCCAGCTGATTGTCGGGATGGTTCCTAAAAACAGCCCATGGGCGCCTACTACCATGTCCCTTATATCCCTTCCTATGCATAAATGGTTACACATTAGGAAACGTACTTACGAAACTTCGTAGTTTTGGTGTATCTTGACAAATATGTGACTGGGTTGCAAACTTTCTGACTGGCAGAACAGTGTGTAGTTCTCGTCTGTGAGCGTTTTTCACTAACCAAAGTGAGGTCCTGGGTTCCCCAGCGAAGTGTGATAGGGCCTCTGTTGTTTCTCATATACATTAATGATTTGTGGGGAGGATTGGTGTAGTGCACCCTCCGCGTGTGGTGAATCGCGGAGTAATAATAATAATAAAGATGATGACAGAGAACCCACGCATTGACGTGAAAGTCTTGTTGCCAAGAGAATAACTATGGGAACCCGTGGACGGTGTGCCGTCGAGTGGAAAGCCGGGAAGTTGCGCGACGCCAGTCAAGGACGATGGGCAGCGCCTCCCCACTACACTAACAGTACACTACACTAGACTAACACGCTGCAGTCTCCCCGGACTAACACGTTACAACAGTGGCGGCTCTAGACGGAGTGACACTGTGACATGTCACCACCTCTAATCAAGAATAAATAAATTAAAAAATAAATGCAGTGAAAGAAAAATAAATATTTATAAGTGCGGCATTCTCTACTCCACGATAACTTATGACAGATAGGGAAAGCATTGAACTCCATCTGTTGGCCACTGTTTCGCTGTCGTGGAGACAATTTTAGGTTGGCACAGATCGCGCATGCGCTCTAGCGTTTTCGTGGAAATATTCAAGGGTGGGGGTTCGCATTGTTAACGGGGAATGGAGACAATTTCGTCGTCACACGCTGCAGCTCGATAAAGTTAGTAACACTACCGGTAGAGCGCAGCAGCAGCTGCCATTTTTGTAGCAATCAACTAAATATCCACTCGAAAAATGCTTCAACCTGTGGTTCGCTGATTACTGGTGGTTCGCGAACATAGTTCAGGATTTCCACAGGCAGAATATCAAACTTTTATACCATATTCGTACTGTATAAGGCTGTATATCCAACTTCATAAAAGCCTTGAATATTAGACTTGCGCATTATAGTTCGCGAAGAAGAGCGCTCAGTTTAGTTCGCAGCTCCCTCGCGAACTAGTTCACTCTTTTAGTTCGTTAGTTCGCGTCTCGAATTCAGAGAAACAGATCGTTCGCTCGCCTTGCTACCGCTACTGCACGCGCTATTTTGTTTGTTATGTCAGTTTTATTAGGACATAATCATTTTTTGTCGTTTCTAAATGGAATTTAATATGACCTTCTTAACAAAAGTTATTGCTTAGTAATAGCCCTTTCAAATTACATTAGCATGAACAGTTGCCGCCGATAAACCAAAGTGCTCATTGTCCTTTACACAAATTGGTAAACTGAATAACTGTGCTGTTTTTACTATTTACTTTATATGCATTCGTAGGATATTAATTTTTTAAATGGATTTATTTATTAGTTCATGGAAGAAACATTACTTATAAAAGGCGCTAATGACCCTGCAGTCGACGCGCCCTTAAACCCCAACAACACAACATTACTTATAAAATATTATAAATGCGTTTATTTTGATGAATTAAAATACCCGTTTATAAGTAATCGGCTTTTTTTATTTAAATATAGTTTTGGAAATCATGAACAAAATATAATTCTACTATTGGCTACAAGTTAAGTACTATATGACAGAAACAATATTACCTATATTATTAAGAAAAGTAACAGTAATACTTCAAAAGTGATACCTAACAATTAGACATGTGACGCTTGAATGAGAAAGTGGTAACAATAACGAAAGTGCGTAAATTTCCAGTAAATTGGAAGTCATTGAGCTATTTTTTTTATTAGTGTAGGGATAATCCAACATACATTCGCAATATTTTGGCGTCGAATGAAACTGATGAAGACACAAAAGTTAAAATCTTTTTGAATTTCGCAAGTCATTGCTTTACATAACTTTCACAAATCTGTTAACCAACAGACTGAGATAAGTAGGTATTATATTATGTCAGCTTTAAAATCAGCGCTAGAAAAATGTAAAAGATACTGTTTCTTTGGTTAAGAAAACAAGAAAAAGCCTTTAGAAGCCAAATTCTCCACAGAAAGTGATAATATTAAAAATAATGCTCAAGTATTCGTTGATAAAAGTCTGGAGTATCTTAGTAAATAGTTAGATTTTAATGAAAGCAATTGGCTATAGAAAATCCAAAAATTAAATTTAAAGCACGAGGTTTCATTTGATGGCTGTGAGACAATATTAGAGGTTCTAAATTTATGAGAAAAAATTAGTATCAAAGTGAACGAACTTTACTCTGAACTAACAATATTATACGAAATATAGGTAAAAGTAAGAGCAGTATTTCATTAGTAAAAATGAGCTTTTGATCGACATTAATTTAACAACTGAAAGCGATAAAGCATATTACAATTTTACTGTAGACAGAAAATTGTTAAAAATGCAAGAAGTGCAAAAAACAATATAGCATAAAATATAAAATAGTAAAAAAACATATCCTTTGTCCTTTTCTACTCTTTCGTAAAATATTATATTTCTGAAGTGTACTATATTTTTATAGGTTATTCTAAAAAAACATTCTACCATTAACCGAAAAAATGTTGGTAATCCTACCGGCGAATGGTGATAGTTCGCGACCGGAAATGCTCAGTTTAGTTCGCGAACGATACCGCTCAGTTAGTTCGTGAGCGGTAGCGCTGTGTTTAGTTCGCGAACGATACCGCTCAGTTTAGTTCGTGAGCGGTAGGGCTGTGTTTAGTTCGCGAACTATACCGCTCAGTTAGTTCGCGAGCGGTAGCGCTGTGTTTAGTTCCCGAACTAGGTCGCTCCGCTCTGGAATTCCAGAAAGACAGCTCGTTCGCTCGCTTTGCTAGCGCTACTTTACGCGCTCTCTTCTTTGTTATAATAGTTGTCTTTTAAGTGTTAATGGGATCAAAGTGTGTTTTGTTTTCACATTCCATGTTAAATTTCCGTTTTTACTTCTGCAATAATTATTAATGTTTAACAGTTACATTTTTAATTTTATTTTTATATCTGTCTCTTCAGTGAAATGTGTCCACAGCGAACTGTGTTACCTTTTAGATAATAAACTAAAACAAAAGTTGCTCTTCGGGAAAGGATCGAACGAACTAACGAACTAAGGAGCGAGAGATCTGGGAACTAGTTCGCGTATTTCGCTCGTGGGAGCGCTCTTCCGAACTAGTTCGTTCGCGAACTACACAAGACTATTGAATATTGATCAGGCAAAAATGTGGCATTTCCAGGATTGAACAGCACTGGTTCTACAACAGTCTATTCATTTCCATATGGCGTCTAGCGATTAAGTAAATGACGGTTTACTAAGGGTTTTAAGTGGGTATGAGGAACCGCGGTAGGTGGTAAGATTGGTAACGCGAGTGGTGAAGTAAATAAAAATAAAAGGCATACAGTCTAGTGTCTTTTATTTTGGTTTCTGCATGTAGGCCGGTGGTATAGTGTAGCTTCCAGCCTGTAGTAACATTCTTATTTATCTGGTTTGTTCTGATTAACATATAATTAGCTTTTAATAACTGCGTTTTCATAGAATTGAAAACGTGGTTTTAGATTTATTATGTTATAGTGATACATGTCCGAGATATTAATAACAATATGGAAAATAAAATTAGGCCCAGGATGGAACACATTAAAGATAAAGGAAAAATTGCGGAGGTAATTGGCGACGGAGGAAGGAAACTCAAATGAGGAAAATGAAGTTGCGTAATCGTCGTCCATAGTCGGCTGAAACGAAAAGGAGAAGAAAAAAAATGTTGGCCTGTGGCCCACAGCATTATTTTTGAAAATTTATTGGTCCCCGGGTTGAAAAAGGTTTGGATACGCTGCCCTAGAAGCTTTTTCAATTCGAGCAGGCAATATTGTTTTTTTCTCTTAGATTCTCTGAAGGAGAATTACATAAGTTTATGAATGCACGTAACAGCAAACGATTCTCAAGAGAAATGTGTTCCACTGCCGTCGTGGTCATCGAAGGCAGTGCCGGATAAGAAAGTTTGGGGCCCTAGGTACTCTCAAAATTTTTTATTCCCTCTGTTTTTTTAAATAATTATCTGTATTTTATAAGTACAAAGAAAAGGTTTTGTAGATGACTACTAGAATTTATCATATTTATTTATTCAATTAACAAACGAATTTTACGATTTATCATATTTTGAAAATTACTTTTATTTATCGTACACTACAATGAAACAAAAAATTAATTTCCATGCTTTTCATATAACTTTGTTTTATTCTGGATGATTTCATTTTTTTATTTAGTGAAATAAGTGAACATCAGGTAGCCTTCAAAAATCAGGGGCTCCAGGCTACTGCCTAGTCGTGCCTAGTCCTGCCTTTTGGGTAATCCAGCACTGCTTGTAGATCACCTTGTCGGTTTTTAGCTAATCACTAAATGTTTACCGTTTGGTCAATTTTAAAACATTTATCATTGATTAATTTCAAAATCATTTCTTTAATCTGGCAGTAACTGCAGGTGATAAGACTTTCACACGTTACAAATCTTTATATTGCGAGATTCTTACTCTGAGCTGTTTCTGCAGGCATCTTTCACTTCAATGATGATTAGCAAACCCCCCCCCCCCCCAAGAAAAAGCACCAAGGCTCCACCGACGACAAGGGTTTTAGGAACCTTTTCTCTCTCTCTCGCTCTCGCTCTCTCTCTCTCTCTGTCTCTACTGTTCTTACGAGGGCGGCAATCTGGAATAATGAGATTTCTGTCGGCGACCCCCTCCTCATCCAAGTCAAGTGCCAAGCCCCCCCCCCCCAAACCAAATCCTATCCCCCTCTCCCCCAAACCAAAATCCTGGATCCGCCACTGGAAAAATTTATTGTTGCCACTACCTGAGCAATTCACTTCGGCCGCCACTGATTAGGGGACAATCAGAAACGCAAGACGCAATGGCTTCACTTCATAACAAAGTAACAACTATCTTACCAACTTGACGACCGGGCAGTCTAGTAATGAATGTGATTTTGAATCGTTTACTTAACATTTCAACTGCTAGGCTTGATTCATGCGCTGTGTAATACAGCGTAGCCTACACACACGTACGTAATACAAATCACATACCTGTGCGCCACTCATTCTATTCCTTGTACCTCCCTACAGTTCATTAACACATATCGTCTATTAACAATCAAATCAACACTTGATATATAACTCATAAATTAACGAGAAGGGAGCAAGGAGGACTACGAAACGGACGAACGATAAACCGAGCGTGGTGGGTTAACGTTCTGCCGCGCATTCGGGAGGACGCGGGTTCGAATCCCCGTTCGGGCATACAGATTTGTGTTTTCCATGGTTTCACCAAATCACTCCAGGCGAATGCCGGGATGTTTCCTTCAAAAAGGCCATGGCCGAATTCCTTCCCGTTCCTTGCCCCAATCCCATCCCGCCTCTAATGACCTCGCTGTCGAACTGGCGTAAAGCCCAAGACTAAAAACAAAAAATACGAACGGTAAACACTCAACAGAATGATAAACATTTTTGCAAATCATTATATAAAACCTGTACAGTAACTGTTTTTTACTTACTGATGGCTTTTACACCTCGTCGACGTCGAGGTCATTATAGGCGGGATGGAACTGGGGACAAGGAACCGGAGGGAAATCGGCCATGGCCTTTTGAAGGAAGCATCACGGTATTCGCCTGGAGTGATTTGGGGAAATCATGGAAAACACAAATCTGGATGCCCGAACGGGGATTCGAACCGGCGTCCTCCCGAATGCGAGGCCAGCGTCTTGTCTTATTTCGTAGTTGGATCAGTTGCGCGAGTAGCTCGGCGCTGATTTTGTCGTCACGACGGCTGCCTGCGCTGTTGTAGACGTCACGGCTGATGTCAGGTGGTGAAGGCCGCGGGTCTCGTCGGCAGGAGGAAGCATATTCTACTTATTTCTAGACTTGTTGCGGGCTGCATATGGAGCTCCCGCCTCGGTTTGATTAAAGTCGGAGTTGGTACACTAGTCTTGCGCAACAAGTGAAAGCGGGCTCGGCTGGCATCGAGGCAGGCGGACCAACTCGCAAAGCAGAGACAAAGCAGCACAACTTAGCAGTACAGCACTGCTGCAACAGCCTGCGAGCTTCTTCAGGGCCACATTCACGCATAGTGTGACGACGTATCTTGAATGCTGGAGTGTAATGCATGGAAGCTGGGGTGCTCCCAGCCTTACACTACTTGTTTGCCCTCACAAGCAGGGGCGTAGCTACTATGGGGCTAGGCGGTGCAGTGCACCGGGGCCCTCACGCTCAGGGGGCCACCAAGCATACCTCAAGGGGCCCCTAAGCGCACCTCTAGGGGCCCTCAAGCAGAGTTTAGAGGGCCCACGAGCCATCACGGCAAACTGGCGACCTTTTTTTTTTTTTTTTTTAGCTCTACCGTCGTGTAAGGGGCCCCTGAGACTGAGAACACAGGAGCCCCTCACTCCCTCGCTGTGCTCAGGGGGGCCCCAACCACTCCTCAGGGGCCCCTAAAGAATAATTCAAGGGCCTTCATCCTCAGTTCAGAGGGCCCCTACCAGCACACAAAGCAAGAAAAAGGTCGCCCGTCTGTCCTGAGGGCCCAAAATAAATTTTTTGCACCGGGGCCCTTGTTGACCTAACTACGCCACTGCTCACAAGTTCTCGTTACTATGAGACAGGCTTCAGAAAGCGCTCTCCCGTACCTGATTATTACTTCACGACTTAACAGAGATGATAGGAACAATATAGACTGCGGAAGGAACGTACTAGTATAGTGCTGAACACCGTGTAGGGTTTCTCACATATACTAAAGTCAATAATGGTCACCACGGGGTTAGGTAATTTTTTTTTTTTTTTAATTGAAATGGAGCACAGGCTCCGGTGGCAATTTCCCAACACCCCCAGCTTCCTCCTATCCTGCACCCACCTACATTTGCCCACTACAAATTTTATCTTTCAATTCTTTCAACGTTTTCGGTTAATTATTCAACGTTTCTCTTGGTAACTCATTCCAGTCCCCGAGACCCTTACCTAAAAAAGAGAATCTTCCTACACCCTTGTGGCTGAAATCGAGTGCCAGCTTGTGGTCATGGTCATCTTTTCCCTTCCATGACCTACTTTTCATACCTACTGCAATATCTTTCCATGCCTCATCGCCAGTATACGCCCTATACACTCGCATAACCCTCCTCATCCTCCTCCTATCTTGCAATGAATCCCATTCCAGCTCCTTTATCATATCCGTCACTGATTGCATTCTGCGATAATTTCCAGAAACAAATCTAGCAGCCCTTTTTTTGCACCCTCTCCAACTCCTGTATTTGATACTGAAAATGTGGGTCCCATACTACACTACCATATTCGAGCAACAGTTTGACTAAAGTTTTGTAACCCAATTCCTTTACTTCTCTCGTACATCCCCTCATCACTCTCTCCAACAAGTGCAGAATTTTGAAACCTTTTCCTACCACCTGTCCAATGTGTCCTCATCAGAATTACTAATGCAAATATTTGTCACTAGAAGGCTACTACTAAAGAATGTTCAGCATAGTTCAGAAGAACATACTTAAACTTTACTTCTATACACAATTGCCCAGGCAGGTACTATTTTCGCATTACAATGGAAGTGTAACCTCGTCTTGGAGAATGCAGGTTTGCAGTTAGAACACCCAAATAGCACACGTTGGTCTGGTCGGGTTACCGCACGAATTCCACAGTCTATGTGGCTCACATTACTGCGAGGCGAGATAGCAGAAAACGCCCGCGACCCGACAAACACTCCACATGGACCATGTGCGGATCCACTGACACGCAACGGCACGTCGAGTCACCATAGCCACTACCTAACGACACGGCTGTGTATCTCCTTGTTCGTCTTGCAGCCAATCGTAATTCTTTTTGGTCGTCACATGACCTTATCAACCAATCATGTGTGTTGGTTTTTAACACCTCGTACTCCAGAGATTGCTTCTTGGTGCACCCTGTCCACTCTACTCTATTTTCTCTGTATAACCCTGAAGTTCACTGTTCTTCCTTGCCTGCTAGCATACTCTACCCTTGTACCAAAACAGTTCACTAAATCTAGTTTCTTAATACTCACGTTACAATAGGGGCCCGCACCACATGCAAAAAAAATTGGCGAAGAAAGTAATCTATTTCATAAACTGTTTTACCACCGAAAGTCCTGAAATGTTCGTGAAAACCGAAAACAATGTTCGCTGATGCGCATTTCCATGCTTTGAAATACGGGTGTACCGCAAAACATTTCAGTTCTCCTATAAAAAAAAACTAACAACCTTGTGGCTCAACAACGAAGAGTTGCAACCCTTGTAACATCAGGTTGTAGTATACTGTAGTCGATGCGTATGGATGAATGTAGATTGAAGTCACTGCCGAACACCTACAATACGAATTAAAATACTCTAGCCTTCATGTCTGGAAGGTTAGATAAGATAAATTCATTTTGTATATAATGCAAACAGTAAGTAGCGGTGCAGGTCCAAGTTTTAAGGTTTTCTTTTAAAGTAATTATTTATATAAAAAAAAGTACATTCGTTTAAATTGAAATGGGTGTATTTGAATTCAGTATTTTTAATTCGTTGTTTTAAGACAGCATTCAGATATGTCGTTCGCTTGGTGTGGCGTTGGAAGGCTCTGATTATAGTGGAGCGCTGTCTAAAAACAGTCGAGTCGCTGTCCTCTGTCGACATGCGCGAGTGAATAATGAATGTTGTCTTTCTCTATTGCGTGCTTTGGTGATCCTAATCATCTTTTATTGTTTGTTTTATCTAAATATACAGGCCTACTCCCTGAGAGGGTGTTTGGTTGCAATAACAGCACTACAATAGGCAGCGCTTTAACTATCGACCATCACTTGCAAACATCGTTCACTGAAACTATACAGAAAGCACGTTTCGAACTTTCGATTCTTCAGTAAGTTATCCTCGTATATTTTTACTATCATTACATTATCCAATACTTTGAATTAAAAGGTTTATTAATTTAATAAGTAATCAATATTAATCCATATTTCTTTGTGTGTGTGTTCGTCGGGAAACGCTACCCATTTCTCTACTGTCTTACTGACGGCATCTCACTGCGAAAGCCCAACTCCCGTCAAACGGCAGCGTTAATGACCTCCGACAACAGTCAAATGAGGCAGTATAAGGCCCTTCTCACACGGCGCTACTGAAAAGAAACGAGTTACGAACTAGGATCACAAGTCAGTTTCTTTCCAGTCACAGCACTGGTATTTGTATGGAGGCTCTCGCACGGGGCGATCGGTTGGAAACCAGTCCGCAACGCGTCCGCGATTAGTTCGAAGCGACGCAGCATGCCAGTTGCCGCGGTGCTAGTTTTCAACTAGTTTCTCAACAAAAATGGCGGATGAGATAATAAATTTAAACCTTGTTGCTGAAATCGAGAAACATCCGTTTTTATGCAACTACAAGTTGAGTGAATATTCACGGAAAGTTGACACAGAAAAAGCATGTAGTGTTATTAGACAGAAAGCTAATTTTTCAGCTATGTAAACATGTTTTTAACAAAGAGTAATGAATAATATTTTATATAAACACTTCAGATTTATTTTTCTTAAATTAAATTTCATAATTTGCCACGGAAGTGCTCTTTGTGGAGTAATAAAGTAATTGCCTAAATGATTTTTGGTGTAATATGCCGATGACGGAAAACTAATTTTAACTTGTGACAGCGGAATTATGTGTAGTGTGTAAGTTGCATTATTTCCAAATTTAATCGGACTGTACAGGACTCCTTTCCCACTGGTGACAATTGTGCAAGCTGTATTAATCACTTTGTGTTAGTCATATGTGACTGTAAAAAACTTGAAATTTTTCCATCATGACAAATGTACATTCTATAGTTGAACGGGAAATCGTTGGCATTTTCATCCCTTCATAGCTTTCCAAGCAAAAGCTTTTGTTTATAAAATAATTTTTTTAAATCTCCTATTCCTTCTTTGACTAATATAACATCCTCATCTGAATGAGAAGAAATCTCACGAGTGACTGAAATTCCAGGGATTTGAGTAGCATCGTGTGAGAACATTGGTCACTAACTAGTTAGCAATTTCAGTCTGTGTTCAGTTTCGTTTCCATTGAGTAGCGTCGTGTGAGAAGGGCCTAATGCGAACTTTTCCATAGTTGCGGTTTCGCTGGTTTGTAACTTCAGTCTCTTAATAAGGAAGCGTCCATAAACCACGTGGCTCCATTTTGGCCTCTTGTGAACCCTCCTCACACCATTTACACACAAAAAACTATTAAATAGGGTAAAAAAACAAGTAGTTAAAAACCTAAAGCGGTTCCAACACTAAATTTGCCATCAATCGATGCACATTTTGCGGTCGACCAGCAACATGGACCTATGTTTTAAACTTAACAAAAGGAATTTTTAAAAAAAACCTAGTGGCTAATATTATCTTCGTGAAAGATCAAAGATTTATTTTTTAAGGCAACTCGTTAAACCAGTCTTGTGGAAACAAGCACATAAGCTAAACTTCAAACAATGTTTGACCGATATTCAGGAATTATTCTATCCTATATTACCTGTAAATACAACTCAAAAACTATTCTATAAACAGTGATGAAAACACATTGGCCTAAAATCAGACATTTATAACTTCAAGATGATTTCAAGCGGCTCGAAAGAGTAGTGAAACGTCAACAAGAGGTCCAAATTAAACAGCCTACCTTCAGGTCTTAAGTGGCTTTGGATGATTTGAATTCTTAACTGTTAATCAATTCTTGCTTAGTATACTTCTACAGATTACGGGCTCTGGCTTAAAAAAAGTAATTACTTCTGCGTTTAAACTGTTAAATTCTTGTATACAGACTGCATCGCAATGGAAAACCTGAAGAAGGTAACAATATCACAGTTTGCATGGTGGCGCTGCTGGTGGTGAAAAAATAAACTAGTAACTCACAGAGCTCTATAGCGCAGGGGTCTACAGATCCCAAGGCCACGTCCACAGGTTCAGCCTAGGATCTTAAATGCGTCCCTGTCGTTTCTGATTCGGCAACTTCTATAACCGGAAGTTTACAATGGGGCGGCGCGGACGGGACGAGTGATGATCAGCAGAACCAGAGATACAACAAACTCCGCGCGAGCTGATGACGTCATAACTTCCCGCCGATTATGATATTCATCTAAATCCCGCATCTGCACTTTGGGGACTAATATAAGCACTATCAGGTGTGTGGTACTGCTGTATATGCGTGTTTCGCGCTATATTAACGTACTTAAAGCAGAGTGTTTTTGGCACTGTTGATTGAAAATGTAATGATACACTGAAATCGTTGAATTACGTATAATTTCCTTCATATGGTATTGATAGCTTGTTACTTTGTTTCTTTCTATTAAAATGTTACTTGAGGTACAAAGCAACGTTATGCATGGAAATGACACACACCACTGTTTTGTTTATGATCGCTTGTTGTTGTAAGCATGTTTTCGTGCGGTTCCGAGCGTGCGAGGTCAGAGGTGTCCCTTGTAAGTGTCGACACTTGTCGGGCCGCATCCGATCATAAGATGAGGGTTCAGTTCCCCTGGTAGCATAAACAGGTGAAGTCACTATAGAGAGCACCAGCTAAATGTAGCTAATAAGGACATGCGTTTTTAATTTATCAAACTGGAAATCTGAAGTTTTCACTGAATAACACATGTACTGCCCTATCAAGTCTCAATGAACAGTGAAAAAAAAAAAAAACACTTTTTAGTGCTTTTGCGCCCTATCCTCATATGTGGGGTTCAAGTATACTGAAACGGCTGTCATGACGTAAATGGCTCCATTTTGGGTATCAAATACTAGAGTTGGAGGGGGTGCAGAGGAGGGCTGCCAGGTTTGTTGGAAATTACCGCAGAACACGATCGCTAACTAATATGATAAAGGAGCTGGAGTGGGGTTGATTGGAGGATAGAAGGAGGGTGAAGAGAGTCATGGCCTACACTGGTGATGAAGCATGGAAATATATTGGTGGGAACATTAAGAGAGGTGCGTGGAATGGTAAAGATGACCATGACCACAAGATGGCGCTTGATTTCAGGCATAAGGGTGTGGGGAAATTTTGTTTTGTAGGAAAGGGAGTGTGGGACTGGAATAAATTGCCAAGAGAAGTGATGAATAACTTACTGGAAACACTGAAAGAATTTAAAGTAAAGATTAGTAGAGGGAAAAAGTAGGTTGGAAGAGGAAAGGGAGGGGGTGTAGGGAGATTGCCACCGGAGAGGGCGCTCCATCGCAATTTTATCGATTATGATTATTACGAACGTGAATTCTGCAATGCAGATATTCCAGCTAGAGTGCAAACAAACCACACTTTGATATTATCGAGTTAGCTTCACTATGATTTCCACCTATTCCCTGTCAGAATGTCACACTGAATGACTATTAACTCTTGGTGAAGAGAGTCGAATGTTGTTTGCGCCAACAAGTTTAGTGCGATGATTTTCAAGGAAATGTAACACTCTCCCCAGGTTGCAAACAGCAACTATACAGTGAGGCTGAGGTCGTATTCTGTCACGCACAAAGTGCGCACATAAGAAAGCTTTGTAAATTAGTGGAAGAAAAACATATGAAAACCTGGAAAACTGGTAAAAAAAATGTCGGAGAAATTTTAAAACTTTTTGTAAAAATAGAACAAATTGTGTAAATTGCACAAATTTTGTTAATTTTGCCAAATACCAATGTAGGGGCGGCAGTTAGGCCTAAGCGAGTTCGCGCCGCGCTGCGGTCGAAGCGGCGCACACAGGGGTATTTGACACAAAAAGTCGATCAAAATTATTTATACGTAATTTTGATTTTTGTTTCGCTTCTTTTGTGTATTAGAACTTATAACTGTGAAGTAGGAGTAATAATAAAGAACACACACTGAGTTCATACACGTTATAATATATTAAGCGAATATTTACAAAATATCTAAACAATAATCATATACGTACATTAAAATATCATTCTGACGAACCGTCCCATCCTTCGCCGTCGGAACCTTCACCTTATGGCTCGTTCTCTTCTTGAGTACTCGGGCCCCATTAAAGTAATATCTTAGAATTTTCTGGATTGAATGATTTAGATGTTTTAGGGATTTTGTGCCTGATGAAGCTCAAATACGGATCCTAAGTTAATGAAAGCCTATTAACGACATCTGTGTTACACTACACCCAACTAAGTTTTCTGGAGTGTCTCTCCCTAAATCGTCGAAAATATTTGTTTCTAGCTTCTGCTGCTGCTTCTGACAGATTGCCTACAGGCAAAAGTGCATACTCTATTATAAGTGGGCCCTCAATCAATACTTCTTGTATAGGTGACATTGGATGCCACGAGTACAGTTCAATGTACAGTACATTTTAAATTTTTCTTGGCAGTGGGGATTAATTTATTTTTAATATCTATCTTGTGCCCACTATATATTATTCAGATAACAGTATAAAACCTGTCAATCAATGTTTTGTTAATACCTATTATCTCTGCGGACATCATTTGCTAAAATCGGTCAAATCATCGAAAGATTTTATAGGCCAATCCACATTGGTCGGATTGGATTTTATGGGAATTTCGATAGATCTTTTGAACCAATCATGGTATTTATTTAAAAATACACTCTCAATTCTCTTAGCAGCGTGCCATTTTCTTTTAATTTCCAATTTAAGCCTTGAAAACCTTTGTTCGAACTGTTGCCTTTGTTCGACCGTGAATGTCGCTTGATTTAAAATATTTTCCTCGACTAATTGCAACTTTTGCACGAAATAATTTCCTTTCTCGTGTTTACTCATATTATAAATAACTTTTCGGGTCATGAGCATGATACCAGAAGAGCCCGTAACAAAGAAAATCTTACATGAAACAAAATGTGACCGAAATAAGTAAGTTTAATTCATTGTAAATAATCTAGAATATTTTCGAATAAATAGACGTTTGGCACTTTTTGGCACCCAATTTTCAATGGAACACCAAGATAGTACACTAAACTAATATCATATAAGAAATCAGCCTCGGGAAAGGTCCGGAAATATAACAAAATCACTCTTTAATACTTTTCGTAATAAAAAAATCAGTACAAAATGAGTCAGCTTACAAAACTGTACAGAAATAAAGTTGTGCGATACCTTTGGATAAATGTTACTATTATTTCAATTCTAGGCACCTGGCTGAACAATATCCATGATTAAAATCACCACTACTCACTTAACATCACTCACAAATTAAAATGGTACAACTTATAATTTTCTCGTATTTGCTTCGGATCAGTACGTGGGTCTTGCAATGTGCTCAGAAGATGACTGTTCACGGGGTGGGGAATGGAACTTACCTAAAAAACATAGCTGATTGTTATTCTATAGACATTTGCCTCGAGTCAGGTAGATACGGGTTCTTTGAATTTGCTAAAAAAAAAATTTGACTTTTGATCGGCTTTTTGTGTCAAATACCCCTGTGTGCGGCGGCCGCCCCAACTGTTCACACGAGGCGGCGGTCGAGGCGACGGCCGCGCGGCGGGCCTCACGCGGACTCGCTATTTGTCGCGTATAGCTCAGTTGTTTGTAGGGCTGTTGATATTTTTTAAAATATCGGATTTTCGATATATCGATATTTTAAAAAGTATCAATATCGGCTGTCGATATATCGGAAAAAAGTATCGATGTATCGATATTTTCATAAATGTAATTTTATAAAATCAAATCTTTTAAAAATAAGGCTGTCCACTGGTAAATAGGTGTGTGATATTGCTCTTAATCAACATTTCACTTTCGAATGGTTTCTATTGGTGGTGATGATTGTTAATTTTTTAAAAAATTTGATCATTATGTGTGTCATAATTTTCATAAAAATTAATAAAATTTATAAAACTCGAAAGAGGTTCGAGGCAAATCTTCTTTTGTGTATTTTTAAGTCTGATAATCAATACAGTTAAGGTATTTATTTAGGCAGAAGTTTAGCTATCATAGGCCAAGTTACATAACTTTTATTGATAAGATTTTTTGTGGTATTTCATTTAGTTTAAAAGGTTGATAGATTATTCTGAGTTCTCTTACTTCTCTTGCTCTCTAATTAGCAACTATTACACTTCCCACTCTTCCTGCTGACACATTAATTTCAAAGTGGACTGGACTACCCCGGACAATGCGCGCGCTCATTTCAAACAATGGGCTCGCGTTTGATTCGTGCTGGGCGAGCGATGCCTTGCCTGCACTATTTTCATCATCTGAGTAGACTTGGTACCTATAACTTCCAAATTAATTAGAGAAACGTGGTAAGATTGTTCATCTCTATGCGTAACAGAAATCTGAGCAAACTAGTGTCATTCATAGCAAACGAAAAATGATAACTTATTTTTTTTTAATATCGACGCCGATATCCAGATTTTAGTATCGAAATATCGATATATCGTCCTAAAAATATCACTCATAAATATCGATACTTTCAAAAAATAATATCAATATTTCGATATATTATCAACAGTCCTAGTTGTTTGTGGAACAATGGATACAGAAGACGAGAATGTAATGCTTCTATGGTTGCTGTACCGACGATTGGAACAGAAGAAAAAAATAGGCGCTATTGGATTCATCCAATACTATCAAAACGGAGTGAAAATTTCTTTTATATATATATACCCTGTGGCCAGAATTGAAAAGGGATGAAGAAAAGTTTTTTAACTTTACGAGGATGTCTTGGTCCTCCGGCGGCCGGGGTCGCGCGGCATCGGCTGTTTTGCCCCATTTAATTACATTGGACCATGCGTCGACTGGACCTCCGCGCGGAGCAAAACGCCTCGTCTGTTTTAGACCTTATGTAATCGCTGGGCGTAATTCGATAGTCGTGTTTGTGTATGACGCGCGTCACGATACCACCAATCAGATTCCGTGGTCCCCACCTTTAATTTAAGTGCGATGGAGCACACGTTCCGGTGGCTATTTCCCTACACACCCATCTTCCCCCTTTTCTGCACTCACCTACTTTAGCCCTCTACAAATTTCAACTTTAAATTTTTTCGACGTTTTGGTAAATTATTAATCATTTCTCTTGGTAACTTATTCCAATCCCTGACCCCACTACCTTCCAAAGAGAATCTTCCCACACCCTTGTGCCTGAAATCGAGTGCCAGCTTGTGGTTATAGTCATGTTTTCCCTTCCATGCACTCACTACTTTTCATACCTATTGCAATATCTTTCCATGCCTCATCACTAGGGTTCGCATCTTTATGGCCAAAAAATTAAAAAAATATGCAGGCAACTATGACATTAAAATGGGTAAATATGACCTAAAAATGACAAAATATGACCAAACATTTAAATTTACCATACATCAAAACATGCTCAATTATACATCATTACTTGTGTGTATACTTGTGCACCATTGGGCAATTTAAATTTTAGATCGTTTTGTTGATGTCACTTTAATTTCAGATAATTTACAGAATAGAACTCTTTCATCTGTACTAAAATACTCCTCTCCAAATTCCTTTACGTATCTTCGGCATGGCGCTAGGTCTACTCACTGATCCACTGCAGATTTAACGATGACTTTGGATATTTCACTGAGACATTGATTGACGCGGCTCGACACAGGCATGCTGCTGCTGCATTGTCGAGATTAAAAGGCGGGCGGAACATTACGTTTACAGAGTGACAATAATGTATAACTTTGACTGGTGAATTCTGACCACAGTGAATATTAATTCTTTTCCCACCTGTATAGCAGAAATAGAGTTCTGTAAATAATTATCTTAATTTCTTGTCAACTAAATCTAGTGAATTCCCGGCACTATTAAAAAAGTACCAGATTTTTACTGGGAAGGTATTGCTTCTGATAGTTCTGCGAGGCGATGAACGGTACATGAAAGTGCATAGCATTTTAAACTTTTTTTTTTTTTTTTTAGCTACTGACCTGGGCAGCGACAATGGGGGAGCGAAATATTGTTAGAAGGGGCGGCAATCTCTCATACCTACCACTGCTCTGCTTGTTAACAGAATACATCGAGTGATAGGTGCAAGGCTGTAGTGATTGAAGAATTTGATTGCCGTAGGTGGAGAAAATAAGATATGCAACTAAAAAGATTATTGGAAGGTACTCCATTTGCAACTACCGTTACATTTTCATGTTGTAGTACCATATGACGGAACAAACCATTTGCTGAAAATAACTCCCAAACTTGTGTCAGGCGTTTAAACAGTAATTTGAAGAGCTATCAAACCCCCAGCATATGCTTCAAAGATCACCATGGCAGAACTGGCCTAAAAAATACTAACAAGGAGAGAAGCCTTCAGTGTGGAAATCTCGATCGTAGAACGACCAAGTCTGATAAATAGGAAAATAAATAAATTGGTGAATTTCTTTCGAAACAAATCTATTACTGCTGCAAAAGCGAATAGCAATGAAAACAAAATATGAAAAACAGTTATCCATCAGTGGGATGAAACCTAGGACCACGAGCAGAGAAAAAAACGCCTTAAAGTGCACGGCTAAACTGATGCTTATTACTAGTAGTCTTCTCTATAAGTACACATCATTCACACGCAATTTTTAATCTCAATTTCTCTTAAATGTTGGCCCATCGGCCAGAACTGCTTTAGGGCTAGAAACCAGAGGTGCTGTACTATTTATCAGAGTTGTTCGTTCTTTGATCGTGAAGCCCTCTCCTAGTAAGAACCATGAAATACTTGTAAAGCACTTTTGTTCAGCTTCTAAACTGCCCTGATCCAAACCATAAATTGGAATTTTCAGAAATTAATCAAAATCTAGAAGATACACCCCTACCAGTGAAAAATCATTCAAAAGCTAGAGTTAATTTCTGAAGATATTTCGAGAACAGAGAAGATTCGAAAAGAATGGAAAGTGCAGTAATACATCCATTACATCAAAAAAAAAATGTGACAAATGCAGAGGAGTAACCCAAATGCCAGTTGCTTACAAAGTATTCTAAAAAATCTTCGTGAACCAAACAGAGTAAAGACAACATTTCAGATATAAATTGGCAGATATCAGGGTGCATTTCAAAAGGGTAGATCTTGCTAAGAGCAAATATTTACTTTAAAACCCATAATACGAATGCTAAACTCTAAGGACATAGTAATATAGATTTTAAAAAGGCTTTTGACTCTGTTGAGAGAGAAACCTTGACTAAAATAATTTGTGAATTTAGAGCGAAATCTAAACTGGTAAACATAATACTTGAAATACTAAAAGACACAATTTCAAAAGTAAAATTTATGGACTAAATATCAATGCCTATGAAGATAAATGCAGGTGTGCAGCAAGGTGATGGTTTGTCACCCATTTTGTTCAACTGTGCATTAGAGAAAACTTTAAGAATTTGGAATAAAGAATTGAAAGCACACAAAATTTCACCAATAAATTTGCGGAAAAAAAAACAAAGATGTCGAAATTAATTGCCTGGGATTTGTGGACGATTTCTCCACACTTTCAGAGTATTACAAATGTGACAACACAAATCAGTATTTTCGAATAAATAGTCAACAAAACAGGTTTGAGAATTTCTGAAGAAAAAACCAAATTTATCACAAACATTAAAAATGCTGAACATTTTTTTACAACAGAAGTTGGACACAGATAGCTCAGGCATTTTAGGTATGAACCTCAAAAAATGTAGACCTTTAATTTCATGTTCAGCTCATCATAGTCATCATCATCTGAACCATTATACACGATATTAAAACATGCATATCCTCTGCAACGCCCACACATTAGTTAAAACTCGAGCCCAGAAAGCAGCCATTCACACTGATTTCTGCCAATGCTCTTGCAATTGCAGGACCTCAAGGAGATGTTGGGGTCAGGTAACCACTGGCACTAGAGCTCCACGATGCATTCAACAGCTCCCAACACCCGCGAAGACTTCACTCCAATCCTTCTGGTTTAAAGAATTGCTTAGTCATCCATGAACTTGTAAGTACATTCACAGAGAGTCCTACTAGCTTGCCACAGATACTGGCGGAAGGGATGCAAGTTGGAATGACACTGTGAGTGATTGGGTGGCAATCTTCCGACTGTATTTTAATACCCAAAGTTGGTTCAGTTAAAATTTTCGTAGAGAGCAAAGACGAAATTATCTCCTGCTGATATTATGTCATCTATGTATGCGTTGGGATGTACGAAGTCTTCACTTTGATACGCAATACTGAAGAACCCAACAAGAATTTCCAGCCTTGCTGTTTCCTTTGTCAAAAAGTATGCTCAGTATCTCATCCAGTAAATGCACAACAAAAAAGTGTTCTGTTTTTCATGTCCGTGATGGATTTGCCATGCTGAAGGCACTACCAGTGGTTTTGCTGCGGCAGGGTGAACTACATTTACCCGACTGTCTTCACTGGCTCGTGCTAACAGTATTACCAGAAAATCGGCATCATTGGAGATTACCTCCAACGCTGTCGTGTTGAAATGCAAATGACGCAATGATGACATCCACGGCTGCTTTGCACTGAATGACTTCGATGACCCACAGTCTGGATTTATTCACAAGTAATTCGACAAGCTGATTTTTTTTATAACTTTTTTATAAAAACTTACCTTGGTGTGAAGTGACCACCATGTTGTGGTGAGCGAAAACGTTGGCAGAGGTTTTTCCTCCGCCTCGTCGAAGAAGCTCTTGCCCTTAACGTTGTTATGTCTTCATTTCCATCAAAAATGATGAAGATCAATGAAGATAACTATTTAACCATGAAACATTCATATAATTTGCATAGCTGAATGAATGTTATTGGCCTCACTGAACCTATCACTTGGAGAGTCACATAAAGGAAAGATTTCCATAAGGCAAGACATTGAATTGATATAAATTTTTTTATAAAGGTTAATAACACGCCAATGCAATTGAATTTTGTTTTATTCATTGTGTCGTACATGTTTAACTCTATTTCCAAAGCGTCATCAGAGACATATGTGACTTTTTTATTTTGTTCCCATGGTCAGGGTTAGCTTCTCCGTGTAGGTTTTTGTAGGAGTCATTGTGTGGAATCTCCCGAATATATAAAGCACTACACTGCACCGACCAGACTACACAGTATCACATTATTTACTATCACTATCACTTTCAAAACATGAGAGTGTAAACACCACGCCACGTTTTTACAAGTCCACAGAGTGTGTCATGAATTGACAGGTTAGCTCTAGTGCCAGTGATTACCCGACTCCCACGTACTCCAAATCATCTCCTCAATGTGACGTCCTGCAATTGCAAGAGTATTTGTGGAGATCAGTGTGAATAGGTGCATTAGAGGTCGACTGCTTAGGTGAGTTTCCTCTAGCTTTCCCTCTCTAGCATCCTTTTCTTTTAGTCCTAAATTTACGAGGCTCCTTCTTAACTACATCCTCCCACCTTACCCTCGATCTCCTTCTGGATATCTTTCCTCCCACAGGCATCCTCCATTCTTCTTTGATTGGCTCTTCCTGATCTCTTCTCATGACATGACCGTACCACCTTAATCTTACCCTCTATACGATTTCACTGATGCTAGCCACTCCAGCTATTTTTCTTATCTCTATTTCAAAGTCTGTCCCTCAGAGAAATACCCCATACCCACGTTAGCCTCCTCATTTCCATCCACTCCAGAAGAGCTTCCTCTGTTCTATGTGAAGTCCATGTTTCTGTCCTGTATATGATGAACAGTAGTCATTTACACATTTACTTTTAGGTTTTTAGGCATCCTTTAATCACACATTACTCTAGTGACTTCTCTCCATTCACTCCGACCAGCTTGTTACTCTGACTTTCACCTCAGGTTCACAGCCACCTCCTGCATTTATTTTTCCACCCAGATATATAAATGTGTCTACTTGGGTCAGCTTCATTGCCTTTGTGTCCTTAATGTTTATTTCACTTGCTTGTTTGCTGCTTAAACAGTACTTCAGTCTTCTTCGTGTTGATCTTAAGAATCCTTTGTTCTAGTTAATCTTGCCACATCCAGACACTCTGTTGCAGGTTTTCTTCAGTGTCTATGATTACTAATCATCAGCAAACAGGAGTTCCCATCTGCCATCACCCCTCATAATTCTCACTAATCACATCCATAACCAGCACAAAAAGAAATGGACTAATGCTGGGAAAAGGTGGTGGAGAATGAGGGGGGTGTGAATGGGTGCATCGTGGGCTAGAGTGTTCGCTAATGTGTGGGCATTGTAGAAGATCTGCATGTGTTAATGCCATGTATAATGGTTCAGGTGATGAGGACTATAATGAATCTGAGAATTTAATTTCATCCAACGAGTTCAGTATTAATAAACGTTTATTGTTTCATGAATTTGCACACTAATTTATAGATCTGCAAATTGTTTCATAATTTTCTGGGTTCATTTCTGTTTGATCATATACATCATTCCGAGAGCACAGAATCTCAGCACACTCTTCCAAGAGGGAAGAATGATGCAGGCAGAGGGAGGAGGGGAGTGTACCGGAATTTTAAGCCGAGTTCTGTGCATCATGGCAGATACACCATTCTAACGCTAAAAATATGTTCCACAACTTTGACGCTTAGTTTTGATTCGATAACTTTGATAGTTTTTTCAGCAAATTAGGGTTAATTATAAAATAAGTCATTTTTCATACCTGCTTCATCATAAATCAGAGTTTGTTTTACTTTTATACAATAACCAAGTCCAAAAATACATGTTCATTGAACAGTATGCTCTCCAAATTACTTAGAGTGCAATGAAATGATACTAAGGCTGATATTTTAAGAGCTACAAAATGTTTATACTGATTGTAGCATTTAAGCCCTACTTACAACCTTCAGACCAGCAACATATATGATGCAGACTCCTCAAAGAGGGGGACTTTTTGGGACATATTTCTTCGATTCTATATAATGTCTGTGCCAATTTTCAGCTCTACATTTTTTTTTTTTTTTTTTGAGGTTCATACCTGCAATGCCTGGGCAATGGTGTGCAGTGCCCTCGGCCCAGCACTGATAAATTTGTAGTTGTTTCGATGTGTATCTCGACAACTGTTAGTCACAGACAGACAAACTGTATACCATTTTAATGCTGAAACTATGTAGGCCTACTTCACCTTTGGTCATATGTCTTGACATGGTAACTTTGATAGTTTTTCAGCTATAAGTGATGTTTTGCACTTCCTTCATGATAAAATATGATCATACTTTTACTTTCATACAATAATTATGCCGGATAATAATATACATTTATGCAGTGGTTAGCCTCTTCCAATTACCTAGGATGCAATAAAATGTTACTAAGGCTGACATTTTTAAATGTTACAATGAGTTTACACTGATTTGGCACTCAGTCCCTTTTTAAGCCCTTTTGACCTGGAAAAAAAAAAAAAAAAAAAAAAAAAAAACTATGATGCAGACACCCCAGAGGTGAGCACTTTCAGGATTTCTTAGATAAAAGCAAAGTATGTAGTAAATTTCAGCACTACTTTTCTTTTGTTTTGGTTTACCCTTACCTCTGCCTATAATGCCAGGGCTGCAAGACACAGTAAAGATATTCAAATATCAGGGGGAAAAATAACTCAAGAAAATGGTTTAGATTGATCTTCCATAAAAGGAAAGATACACAAGATGGGAAGAGAGTTTGGTATTAAGAAGTGTTTTTATAACAAAATATATGATCTAAAAATCTTAAAATAAGGCACTACAACTCAACCGTGAACTAGAATGTCTATACATGAATGAATGCCTACTGCTGAATTACAGGTCACATGAACTGAAAATAATAGAAAGGAAGAACCATGAGAAAAATCTTAGGTCCAATGAAAGTAGAATAATAGAAATTAAGAGGTATTAAGGAAGTACCAGAGTGTAGAAAATATATAACAGAATCAAATAAGAAAAGGAGGTTACTGTACAATATCTATAACAAAAACAGATCTTCAATTACCTTTGGGGGGAAAAAATTCAACAACAAGAGATCAAGAAGATTTTGAAAGAATAATACAAGAGGAAACTATGAAAAGAGAGATCTTTAAAAATAATGTATTGAGTATGGATGGATTCCAAGATAAAAGAAATCTGGTCCAAACTGATTGGAAGAAACACAACGAAATGATGAAGGAATGTTGGATTGGACAAAAGAAGAAACAGCAACAAAGGATGAATAACTGAATATTACATGGGGTCCTAGCAGAAAGAAAAAGAAGCCATCATAAAAGTTGAATGGATCTAAAAAAAAACTAACTAATATAAAATAACAACTGGGAAACATTCTTGAACACTATAATAATAATAATATTTTAGTTCCATAAACACAAGAAACTTACCAAGATTTGAAGATTATCTCTTTCAGATTCAACTTACGACTGCAGAATAACCAGAAATACATGAATAAAATAGCACATACTAAACATGGCATGGCCTGAATCTTTGACAGTAGGATCAAATCACTGGTCATTAAACAAAATGTTATTTCTGCAACTGATTGCAGCAGCACGCTTTTATGCCCAACTGTAACTCAGCACTTGATGAAACAAACTATTTAACAAAACAAGAATGAAGAGCTTCATTTTCCAGCTGTTCACACCCTTTCATTATGCATCCTCAAGGTCAGTTATTTGCCGAAACTGGTCACTGCAAACCGCAACGGTGTTATTACTATGTAATGTAATTCTGCAAACCAACCTTGTACCAAATCGTAATGAGGAAAAAACAATCATTTTTATGATGCACAATTGTTAATATCGGAGAGCTTTGGCAGTAGTGGAAATTAGATCTGCAATGAAATTACTGAGGAAAGAAATACTGGTATTTAAAAAACACTATCCGGCGGTACACCCGTGAAGACTTCATGTGAAGCATATGCCGGGAAAGTCTCCGTTCTTACAACTTGCAAGTATATTGCCATATGAATCTCTCTTACAGGATACATTATTTACAGCAGAAAAGATTATAAGCCCCATCCTCTCCCACAAGCCTTCTATATAATGTGAAGTACAAGATTTATACCACATAAAATCAGAACTGAAATTTTTTCTTTAAGCGGTTTCTGAGCTGGATTAAGAAAGCATGGGACCGGTAGCAAATACAAACAAGAGGCTCTGTTTGCTTCAGGTATTAAAGTTTAGGACATATAATAAAATTGCATATTCACAAATCTACCTTTCGTGATTTAATGTGGGCAAATTCAGAGATAACACTAGCCAAATCAATATTTCTAACTAAGTAAATAATTTGAGACTTAGATATTTTTGAACATAGGTGAGAGACCCCCCAAGTCACGGGGCGCACAGCATTTTCCAACTTTTGCTACGTGGCTTATCCGGTACTGTGCAGCATTAGACAGGTTTACAACAGTAGTATGAGGATAAAAATATCACAAACCACTGATATCCACATTGAGGTGCAAGTATTTTCATGGCTTCTGCCCTACCCCCCTCAATAGTAATTAAATGTTTGTACCCTGAAATATGAGTTCCAGTAACTGTGCATGTGCACGTGGTTATTGTGTAGTTTAACATCCACATAAATGTAATTTTGATTTTTAACTGTGATGAAGCTTATAGCTCCATGGAAATTTTCCAACAAATCTACTTATGTTTTATTAAATACTTACTTTGAATTTCTTTATAACCTGAGGATTGTCATTCCTCTCGGTAACATTCCATATATATACAGGAACATTTCCCAAAAATCAAGTGTTATTTACAGTTTTGATCTATCTGGACTTTTTCCCTGCTTATCCATTAGAAATTGCAGTGAACATATTAAATGCAGCTGAAATTAAATATTGGACTCACGAAAGGAATGTATGGTATGTATAGATTACAAGATATGTACAGCTTTTGTATGTATGAAGTAATGGCATCAGGAAAACAGCACTCATAAAAGTGCTAGACGTAAATAAGCAAGAACCTACAAGAATTGTCCTATTGGCCCGAAATTTGGTACACACATTCCATAGGTGTAATAAACGACAAAAAGTGCAGGAGGAAGCCACCAAGTACACAGAAATGAAGTAATTTCACTCAAAATGTGGTAGATGCATACAAGTTACTATGCAAGAAACACACATTATAATCTGTTTATGTTTAAGTTTTCAATGTTGGAGAAAAATTCTCTTCCACGTGTAAACTGCAGGTACTTAAGAATTGGAAAATCAGTAATTTTATGATTTTCGTATATGTAGCAGACATATTTGATTTAATGTTACAATAATATGCTGATATAAATCGCATGGCAGCCAACCTTCCACAATGACAGATGTTTGTTATCGTAACTTTTTTTAACTAATGGCTTTACGTCTTGTCAATATCGAGGTCATTAGAGGAAGGAGTGGACTGGGGACAAGGAACCGGAAGGAATTCGGCCGTGGCCTTGTGAAGATACCATCCCAGCATTCCTCTGGAGTGATTTGGGGAAACCGTGGATAACCCAAATCTGGATGCCCAGACGGGGATTTGAACTGGCATCCTCCCGAATGCGAGGCCAGAGCTTTAACCGCTCAGCCACCACACTTGGTATCAATGGCTGATACAGAGCATTTAAGCTATGTTTGATATTTTACTAGTACCAGTCGTAATTAGGTTGAAATTCAGCCTGGACCAAGAATTAAGACTGAGAAACATGTGGAATAAATAATAGCACATAGTGACTGTAGCAGGTAGAGACCCTCCTGTCGAGGCAGCTCTACAGCAGGTACGCGAGTCGCGGCGTGCATTGGGCCGGTGTGCAAAATGTTGTAAATCGTCCCAATTTAGGATCGTGGGTGAAATGCTCACTGGTATCTGCAGTGGAGAAGGCGAACTTCAGTACGGCATTGGTGGAGGAAGAAGCAAATTTGTAGTGTCTGATCTCCAGAGGAGCAGCCACAAGAGGCACTGGTTCCCCAAGATAAGGGCGGTCTTGTTATGACCTGACAGAAGGTACACAATGCTTGGCATCAGCAAGGGAATGCCCTGTAAAGTCAAAGTTCCAAAATTTGAAAAAGCCCATGATGGTAAATGAGTGCCAGAGAAATTTTAGGGCATTTCCTGTAAGCGATGCATGTCCAGGACCAAAAATGATGATTCAAAGAGAAAAGGCCGTCATGGAAATGAAAACAGGAAATGACAAATGTTTCAATAGAATTAGTGAATTCTGGGAGAATAAGGTGTTGATTGGCTACATGATATCCTGCAGAATGGCTGGAAAGAAAGATGCCTAACAAATTGAGATCTGGCATACTGATGTCCATGTATCAGAATAAAGGTAACATCCTTGAGTTTGGAAATTTCTGAGGAATAAAAGTTATGAACATGTCTTGAAAGTATTTGAAGGAATCCTGGACAACATGCTCTGAAATGCAATAAACATAAATGGATTACAGAACGGCTTAGCGAAAGGAAAAGAGTACAACTGATCCCTTGTTTACTGTGCGATAACTCCAAGAGAGATACTAGAAGGAAATAAAAGTCTACATTATGCATCCATAGACTAAGAAAAGGCAAATAATAGAATATTACATGATCTGGTGTTGCGCTGGATTAGGAGGAAAGAAGTTACAGAAAAGATAATCAGTATGATAAAGGAAATGTATCATGGATCTTTAACATCAGTGAGAACACATTATAGGAGCACTAAGGCATTTAACATCGAAGTATTCTTACATCAGGGTTCAGCACCAAGTTCGTTTCTATTTGTGCTGGTGAACAAATCAGGCATGATGGCAGATGGGAGTTCCTGTTTGTTGATGACATAGTAATCATAGCAGACACTGAAGAAAATCTACAACAGAGTCCAACTGTACAAGAAAAACAATGGCTTGTCTTTAAACTTCGATAAAACTCAGTATATGCAATTCAGTACATCACACAGAGTAACACCTGACATAGACATAAAATTTGCAGGCCAGTCCATTCAAGAGGTAGATAGTGTGAAATTTCTAGGTTTGTGTATTGATCATAATTTAAATTGGAAAGTACATGTTTCTGACTTACTAAAGCGATTGGGAGCAGCCACGTTTGCAATTCGTACAATTTCAGCTTTCGGTGATCTCCGTATGAGGCAGCTAGTTTATTTTGCTTATTTTCACTCCTTATTGTCATATGGAATAATATTCTGGGGCAATTCTACCCATAGAGATAAAGTGTTCAGAGCCCAAAAGCGTGTAATAAGAATAATGTGTGGGGTTAGCAATAGAACTTCATGTAGAGAGCTGTTCAAGAAGTTAGGGATTTTAACATTAGCATCTGAATATATATACACATTAATGTCCTTTGTAGTCACAAATTATACTTTGTTTGAAACAAATAGTAAAATACACAATTACGGCACTAGAAGTAAAAATGATCTTCACAAGACTTACAAGTCATTGTCATTTGTTCAAAAAGGGGTCCGATATTCAGGGATACATATCTTCAATATGCTCCCAACACATATTAAATGTCTAGTAGATAAGAATAAATTCAGGAAAAAATTGAAAGAATTTTTAATTGACAACTCCTTCTACTCTGTCGAAGAATTTATTTCTAAGGTCTCTTAAAAATAACTGCCAGTATCTTGTGTAAATATAGTTCAAATAATTAATTTACCATGTATGCTATGACTGTACATCTCCTGGTGTATGTATTTAGTTTGTTATGTAATTGTTTATAGTACCATACATGTTACGACTGTACATCTTGTGGTGTATGTATTATTTTGTTAATTAATATTTTTTTTTTTTAAATGTACCATATATCCTATGACTGTACATCTTCTGGTGTATGTATTATTTTGTAATGGAAGTGTTTAATGTACCATGTATACTATGACTGTACATCTAGTGGTGTACTTATTATTTTGTTATGCAACTGTTTATCTGTAAATTGACAACTTTCCACATCCCACAGAGCCAGTCTCTTATATTGGGATCAATGGAAAATGAATGTATTGTATTGTATTGTATAATCAAAAGGACCCTAAGAAAAACACAAAGAAGACTGGTTAGCAACAAAAAGAGATGTGAAATTAACATTAAGGACTCAGGGCCGGCGCTAAGATTCTGGGGCCCCAGGTAAGCGTTCTTAGGTACCCCCCCCCCCCCTTTTCCTCAAACATTTTTACTTTTAACTTTGATTATTTTGCATGAAGTCAGAAAATTTAAATACAATAATGCTCAGAATCATAGGTGCAGATTTTAAAACTAGCGTTTTATTTCTATTTTGCCAGGCAAGCTGGCCGGTGGGCCCCCTTCGGGTGCCCGGAGTACTTTTGCCCCGCTTACCCCTCCCTAACACCGGCCCTGTAAGGACTTCAAGGGAATGAACTAAATACAGTTAGATAACTGGGTTGAAAATTAAGTGTAGAAGGTGGCTATGAAGCAGAGGTGAAAGCCAAAGTAAAACCTAGATGGAGTAAATGGAGATATGTTGCTGGGGTGGTACATGATAAAAGGATTCTTAAAACATGAAAGTAAAAGTGTATAAGACTGGTTATCCTTTAACTATCAAAAACACAAGCTTTATGTAAAATGCAGGAAGTCCTTCTGAAGAGGACAGAAATTAGGATGCTAAGGTGGCTATTTGGAATTTCTCATAGGACAGATCGCGAAATAAAATTAAAAGCATCTAAAGTGGCTAAAGTCATGAGAGAGGGAGGACTAAGTGGTACAGTCATGTCATGCGAAGAGGTGAGGAACAGCCAATCAAAATATCGTGTCAAATGCCGATTGGTGGAAAGAAATCCAAAGGGAGACCAAGCATAAGGTGGAAGGATCTCACAAACACATGTCTGAAAGAAGAGGATACTGTAGCCTGGAAAAGGTGGAGGAAACCCATCAAGGCAACTGACTCCCAATGTTGGGAAAAGGTGGTGGAGAAGAAGAGTTACTAACATATATATATCGCCTCAAAACACGTAGGCATCTACCTCCAGTCCAAGTGATTAAGCTTCATTTCTTATACTTTGGGACTTCCTCTTACTCTCTTTCTCAAATAGTACTGACTGAGGAGCGAGTGTTAAATACCAGACCAATAGGAACCTAGTTTTAAGGTCCGAGCCCACAGACGCAATGAAAATTAAAAATAAATTCTTAAATACTTATGGTAACAAGACCATAAGACCACTAGAAAACTGAAACTGTGCACAAGTTTCACTACACTATGATCTGGAATAGAGCCCACACGCTGTTTCTAAGGTGTCCCTCAATACCAACCGAGGCTTCACCACCAATTTACCTTCCTTCCTGACTCCGAGATTATTGGAGATCAGGATTTCGCAAGGAACTGGCATCGTAATACTCCAGTAGTCCATGTTTTTCCCGGATCACTCCAGGCGAATGCTGGGATGGTTCCTCACAATAGCCCATGGGCACCTCCTGCCCTATCCCGTATATCCCTTCCAAACTATCACCCTTTTGGATAGGTGCAATGCACCCTCTGCCACACACTTTTAGTGAATCGCGGAGTAATAATAACAACAACAACACACCGCCAGGAATATGTTCCAAAGTAATTTTAGCATTGTCATGCTACGTCTTCGGCCTGGTTCGTGGCGGGCACTGGTTCCGTGTACCGCCCCAAGGGTTACTGGGTAGCAAAATGTGCCTTGTCCGGCAGGTGATTCAGAAGAATCTATTTCCATGGTGGGGGCGTAGTCAAGTAGTGTGGTGTGGTCGGGACGGCAGATGAAGGTTTTGTCCCAGGTACCACATACACCTCAACCCGGTCGGTGGACCAAACATCTGTACTCGTGGTCCAAGGAGTATTACAACCTCGTTCCTGCTTGAAAATAAGGGCCCAGGGTCTTTTAAAACCTAATTACCACTTGAAAATATAACATCTTGCTATTGACTACCACAACATTATGATGTAATTAGTCAGTGCAGGCGAATGTTGTTGCAGTGGAATCGCGATCTCCGGCAGACCCCTTGACTCCAAGTGATACTTCTACCTCATTACTGAGCCAAGTGTTCTCCAAGACATCCAGATACCTCAAGCTTCATTCATTTTCAAACCTTTGAGCTGCAATGTCCAAATCTGAAGTGGTTACCATAGGAGCCAACAATATTCAAGCAAGATGCTGACCTAGGTATTGAATATAAGTTTCCTACTTCCCCAACACATATTCATTCCCTCTCAAGCAGATATATTACTTTCAAACCTTTCCCTAAAACCATCCCAATATATCCTACCCAACACTGTCCATCACGAGTCGTTAAAAGTTTTAACTTGATTGACATGTCTTGCTATCAACAGATGTTGTTTGGTAAGAATGCTTAAGAATTTAGTATGTACATTCTAAAAAAAAAAAAAAAAAAAAAACTTTTTACCTACCTTCTCAGATGATCCACGTCGTTTGATTTCTGTAATAATCCATGGCAACATAGGTGATGAAAACCTAATGTCTATTTGTGTGCTACCCAAATATTCTACCACATACATTTTCATGTCATTATCTCCTGCCATTATGCACTTAATGTTCACGTGAAACCAAAGAAAACACAAAAAAACTAATAAAAGTAACAGTTTAAAGTTATCACTACGCACATTTCGCAGATAAAGAGACACTGCTCTGTGTATAACAAATCCATCCTTTCAGGGTCACGATCTGTAAAAGAAACATTTAAAAATAATAATAATAATTGAAACAAAGAATCGGTAGTTATTTTCTTTTCAAAACAAATTACCAACTTTGACATCTACACCATAAGAAAAATAAGTTGTGGTACAAAATGGAAATTAAACAGTTTATTAGGGGGGAAAAAAGTACTACAAAAAATATGAAGTGATTTCTAAACTGTCATTAGCTTATTTCGAAATTTTGAACCCGTCGAAAGTAAGAGAGTTATATCACACTTCAGAAAGGTTCATTACCAAGTGGCTAGAAAAACTCGTTTTGTATAATGAACAAAAAAGTTGCATTTATAGTAAAATGACAGATGGTGAGTACAATCTACTAAACATTAACTTACATGGGTCACATTGTTTACGGACAAATCAACACCAGAGCGATTTGTGATGTTCCCGGATATCATATCAGGGCAATAAAATGAACACATATAAACTACTAGTTCACGAAAATGTCCATCAAGATTATAAAATCCCAGCCACATTGGAACAAAAAACTTTACGTCCGTAACTTTTAAGTTACCACAACTCTTTCCGCGCCAATTCAGAAACACACTTCAAACTGACACTTCGGAGGATTATCCAAAATTGTTTTATGAAGCGGTATAAGACTAGTGGTGCCACCTGCCGCTAGTCGCCGAAAACATATGAAAAAAGAGGAACAGGAGGAATAGAAGAAGCGTAATGTCGTAATGTGTAATACTTGAGAAATCATTAAATGTTTCGTACAATACAACAATACAAAATATTCCTTTTCCATTGATCCCAACATAGGAGACTAGGTCTGTGGGATGTGAAAAGTTGTCAATTTACAGACAAACAATTGCATAGCAAAATAATACATACATCAGAAGATGTACAGTCATAGCACACATGGTACATTAATTATGTCAACTACATTTACACAAACGACTGGCAGTTTATTTTGTAGACACCCTAGAAATAAATTCTTCGACAGAGTAGAAGGAGTTGTCAATTTAAAACTCTTTCAATTTTTTCCTGAATTTATTCTTATCATCTGCGGCCCGCGAGCTGCATGCAGCCCGCATTTACGACCCGCGAGGTTCATCACACTTTCACAAAATGTATGTATTTTATAATGGCCAAAGTAATGAAAGCCAATGTTTTTTTTAAAGAAAATACATTTTTGTTCATCCTTATTTTGAAAATTTATTTAATTTATATTTATTCATTTTTAGTGTTATATATTTCTTTACAAGGTGCGTTTAGTATCATTATTATTATTTTATCTATGTTTACATATAAGAATAATAGTAAACACAACAACAATAACTCATTATATTTCAATTTTTAGCCCCAAAAAAATGTATATAGTGGGTCTAAATTTAATATGGGGACATATAATCTTATTTGTTAGAATGCATTTCCAAAGTGGCCCGCAAGATCATTTGGGTTGGCCACCACTGTGCTAGACATTTAATATGTTTTGGGAGCTTATTGAAGATATGTATCCCTGATAATCGGACCTCTTTTTGAACAAATGACAACGACTTTCAATTCTTGTGCAGATCATTTTTACTTCTAGTGCCATGATTGTGTATTTTACAACAAACGAAGCAGCATTTGTGACTACAAAGGACATTAATGTACAGCTCTATGGGGAGAATTGCCCCATATGACATTAAGGAGTGAAAAGTAGAAGAATAAGCTAGCTAACTCATACCATGACTCATACGGAGAACACCTATAGCTGAAATTGTACGACTTGCAAATGTGGCTCCACCCAATCGCTTAGTAAGTCAGATACATATACCTCCAATTTAAATTATGATCAATAAGCAAACCTAGAAAACAGTTTTAAATATTACACCGTATAACTTTTTTGCACATATTAATAAACATCTAACGTAATAATTTTTTCTTTAATGATGAAAACATTAAATCTTTGTAATCAAATATCATCTTTGTATTACGTACTGTGAAACGTCTCTGCTGTGAAATTAAACTCTGCAAGTCATAAACGTAGACAAAATCTCTGTCTTTGCTTTGGTTGTGGTGGTGATAGTGTTTGTTAGTGTTTGAGTATTGAAGCGTTAGTATTTTTGAAGGTTTGTAAAAGAAGTATTTCGATCATATGTTTAACTTACTGTGCTTTTTATTTCTACCCTCAGTTCTTTTATGTTTCAGGTACATCATGTCCATATTAGCTTACAATGGTGGAGCTATAATAGCAATGAAAGGCAAAGATTGCGTCGCGATTGCCGCTGACAAACGTTTTGGAATTCAGGCACAAACTGTTTCTACGGACTTTCAGAAAATATTTGAGATGGGACCTCATCTTTACATGTCATTGCCTGGCTTGGCTACAGACACTCAAACAGTGCACCAAAAGCTCAAGTTTCGTCTTAACCTGTATGAACTGAAAGAAAACAGACGTATCCATCCCAAAACCTTTGCAGCAATGGTTTCAAATCTATTGTATGAAAAGAGATTTGGTCCATTTTTTGTTGAACCCGTTATTGCTGGATTGGACCCCAAGACTTTTGAACCCTTTGTCTGTAACATGGACCTTATTGGCTGTCCTAACATACCGGGAGACTTTGTAGTCGGAGGTACATGTTCGGAGCAGTTGTATGGTATGTGTGAAGCTTTATGGAAACCAGACCTCACACCTGAGGAACTTTTTGAATCTATATCTCAGGCATTATTGAATGCTGTTGATCGAGATGCCATGTCTGGGTGGGGAGCAGTTGTCTATATAATTGAGAAGGATAAGGTTACAGTAAAGCAATTGAAAACAAGAATGGACTAAACATAAGAAATATATTCCAGTTTTGCGTTTAATCTCTTTTTAATACCTGTGTGTTACTGTAAGCAAAGAACTATTTGATTTACAATAAAAGTTTCATCTTAAAATTTTTTTGTGTCATTTCAATGTTTTTTATAACATAGCCTATAAACTGAATGAAGAAATTAAAGTAAGTATATTCTTAATAGTTAAATAACTTGTGGTAGAAAAAATTTGTTAAAATCTAGTTTATGGTTCTTAGCATATAATAAAAATGTTTTCATTCAAGTAGTTTTTTTTTAACTTATTGCTTTATGCCTTATCAACTTATAGGCTATTGTGGACAAGTAGTAGTGGGAAGGAATTTGGGCATGGCCAGTTGAAGGCACCAGCCTGGCAATTACCTGTAGTGACTTCTGGAAACCATGATAAACAAATGTGGATGGGTATTTAAACAAAGCATTCTGAATGTGAGGCCTGAGAGTTGCTACCTACCAGCCAGGCTGGATATTCGTAGGAGTAGTGGAACAAGCTTTAATTTGGAGTTAACTGGAGATCATGATTCTGCCAAAACAAACTGCCGCCATGAAAGTTAGTGACAATGCTTCGATTGATTCTTTATATATAGTATTTTGTGTGGTACAAGCATACAAAAATAGTAATCATTTTGTATTATACTAGCTGAAATGGAAATAAGAGCTTCATTTTCTCCATTATCCAATAGATGAAATGACAGTGTTTTTTTAAGACTGCATGTTAACAACTATTTAATTTTTCTAGACACATTTTGTCCTATTGGTGTGGGCCATCATCAGTGTAGCTGCTTTATGTCAGTCCAGAAGAGCAGTTCTCTGGACTGGTCTTTAGTTCCAGAATTCAGCATTTTAACCGTAACCTTTATATGCACTACACTGTTACCAGTTTTTGCTATTTTTCTTGTTGAACCTGTACTTTTTTGATTGCCCCCAAAAGCTAAGTGCATATAGCAGTTACAGTTAAAATTCTGAATTTTGGAATTGAAGTGCAGAAAGTTTTGCTCTCGACTGACATGTTGTTGCTGTGCCGCACACCTAGAGGGTGATATGCAGCTGGAAAATTTTTTAAAACAGTTATATAAAAATTGTTCTCGGGTGACTAGCGGAGTTAATGGATTGTTGTTATTATACTTACAATAACAAAATATTTCGGTGATCTGATTCGTTGTCGCCATCTCAGAAGATGGTGATAACCAAAATATTGTGTTATTGCAAGTATAATAACAACGCTCCATTAACTTGGCTAGTCACCCGAGAACAATTTTTATATTATCAACACTGAGAAAAACTGCGTTCTTATGTAATATAATAGTTATTAATAGATAGTGTTTAATTTAAAAAAATACATTTATGCATCAACTGTGGATAATGGCCAATAAAGTTATTATGAAACATAGCCATTTCTGGAGATTGATGTCAAAATATTGCAGTCATTTAATTGCCTCTGTGGTTCTTTTAATGAAGCTGCTGCATCCTTCCACCGAATGTCGTAAACAGGCATTCCATGGTGACACGGTGGATAGTCTACTGGTGGGTTCCACAGTCACAGGAAGGATTCTCTATTATTCCCCCTTTGTGCCTCCAGTAGGTGCATCTGCCATAAGCCTGTTCTCACACAGTTCATTGTCTAACATGTTTACATAGGTTGGTTGAACCCAGATGAGTCTTAGACTAGTGCTAGCATGTCATGATTGTAATTGGTCCATTCAGCATGCAATGCTTTGTTTATGTTGGAGTGTTTTTGGATCGGCATCTTGCCAAACTTCCATGTTTGAATACATTGACTTTAATCTGTTTTGAGTTTGATGTAGACAGCCCTGAAAGTTGTGGGTTTCTTAAATATTTCTGCCATTCCTTTTTTAAAGCTGCTTGTCTTCAGAAATATGATGAGGGGATGTTACAATGTGCATGCAGCCTTTCTGTGTGTATAGATTTTACAGCCTCAGATATTGTTCTCATTGTGTTGTTGAGTTCAGTGTCAATCTTTTTTGTGCAACTACTGTTTAGCCATACTGGACTGCAGTATTAATCATATATAATCAGTATACTATGGCAAGAGTTGATGTTCTGAGAGCTTCTCGCCAACCCATTTCAGAAAGTTTGCGAAGAATGTTATTTCAGGTTCTGAATTTTGCTGCTTATTTATAGATGTGTTGTTTGTTTGTCAGCGACCAGTCCAGAACTATGTCTAAATACTTTGGGTGAGGATTGTACTTCAGTAATTGGTTTCTGAACTATTTTCAAGGTCTGTAGTAGACTTAACTACCTCTTCAGTTTCAAACATCACTTGTTGAAACATTGATTCAGTTTGTCAGGGTCATACGTACGAATTTCTTCAGATCTTTTGATGTTCCTAGATTGTGCTGACGGTATTGTCATTGGTGCCTATAAACTTCCTAGCAGCTGTGGATGGAAAATCTGTGATGTAGATGTTGAAACCTAGAAGAGAAAGGACTATTCCTTGTGGTAGCCCATTGTTGAATCTGTAGGATTTCCTTTTGTTTCAATTTAAGTAAGTTTCAATCATTCGTAGCATGTCATTCAACAAAGAGGCCATCGTCTGAAATCCTCAGGAGTTTCAGAGTCATTCTCTTTCTCCAGACTATACAATGTGATACAATACATTCATTTTCCATTGATCCCAATTTAAGAGACTGGCTCTGTGGGATATGGAAAGTTATCAATTTACAGATAAACAATTTGCATAACAAAGTAATACATACACCAGATGATGTACAGTCATAGGATTCATGCTACATTAATTATGTCAACTACATTTACACAAACTACTGGCAGTTTATTTTGTAGATACCTTAGAAATAAATTCTTTGACATAGTAGAAGGAGTTGTCAGTTTAAAAATTCTTGCAATTTTTTTCCTCAATTTATTCTTATCATCTGCTAGACATTTAATATGTGTTGGGAGCTTATTGAAGATATGTATCCCTGAATATCAAGATTCCATTTTTGAACAAATGGCAACGACTTGTAATCCTTGTGAAGATCATTTTTACTTCTAGTGCCATCATTGTGTATTTTACTTCAGCAGAGTCCCATTAATTCGAACCCCGGTAATCCGAACATGACAAAAAATTAGTCTTAAGTATGAAAAATGGTAAAAGAATTAAAACACAGTTTATGAAAATATAGTTCATACTGTATTTAATTACATGGTTAACTGCTGTACATACACACAATTTTAGTTTACACTGTACAGTACACATGTATTAGAAAATTATAAAGAAAACATTAAGTTTAAACAGTGCATAACAATTATAGAAAAACTTGTTTAGGTAAACAGGCTTTTCCTGAGCCATTGGTCCACTCAAAGGAGTTCCCCTTTCTCTTTCCTGTGTAAACCAAAAGAAAATAGCTTCATCCACTTTATCGTACTGGGACTGATTCAAAGTCTGCCGAATTTCAAGTGTTTTTGAAGAAGACGTTGCACAGCACCGTTCAAGCTTCACTGGGTTCTCCTTCCAATCACAAATGGTTGCCTTACCAACACCCAGTTTCGTCGCCAGATTAGATACATTCTCACCACTGTCTAACCGCTTCAAAGCATCCAGTTTTTCTTCGAGAGGTAATGTTGTATGTTTCTGTTTACTCATGACAACAGTACACCACTACACTCGAATGCATACAATACAACTGTGAAGCGTGCCAGCGATCGATAGCTAACATTAACCGAGCAGTTTGTGAGCCGGCTGACAGTGCACTGATCACGAGCAGTTCAAACGTCTCAACAGCAAAGGCAGGGAGTGAGAGTGGGCCATTGCCCCCCCCCCCCCCACTTGTTCCCACTAATATGCTTGGTATACCTCACTCTAATTCCGACTAATCCAAACTAGGGCCGGTGCCAATTAGTCTGGATTAGTGGGACTCTACTGTATTTGTTTCAAACAAACTATAATTTGTGACTACAAAGGACATTAATGTGTATATATACTCAGCCGCCAATGTTAAAATCCCTAACTGCTTGAACAGTTCTCTACATGAAGTTCTATTTCTAACCCCACACATAATTCTTATTACAAGGATTTGGGCTCAGAACACTTTATTTCTATGCGTAGAACTGCCCCAGAGTATATATGACATTAAGGAGTGAAAATAAGCAAAATAAACTAGCTGCCTCATACGTAAATCGCCTATAGCTGAAATTGTAGGAATTGCAAATGTGGCCGCACCCAATCGCTTTAGTAGCACTGTGTTATATGCCGCAGAAACATCTATGAAAGCTGCCAGTGCCCTCTTCTGATCATATAAACCCTTTTCAATACGGTTGGTCACACCAGTATTATGTCGCAGCAACTTTGGCTTGGTCAGATTCCTGCCTGCTATGTTGATATGTGGGGCAAAAAAAAAAAAAAAATTCTAAGATTCTGTAGTAAATGACTCTCCATTACCTTATAGCATGAGCTCACGAGGGATATTGGTCTATAATCTTTTAGGCTGCAGCCAGTTTTACTTAGTTTCAATATAGCTATTACTTTTGTTCTTTTAAGATATTGAGGAAAAATTTTGTGAACAAGTCTGGGTTGCAGACACTTCTGTCTGGGCATAAAGGGTAAAAAAAAAATAAAATTGGAACAGACAGTTGTCATTCTTAGAGAACGTTTTGTGTAACATTACCTTTACCCTATCTGTTGTATAAGAATAGAAAAAAAGTTATAATGGACCAAAAGGATATGACAGCATTTGTGTTGCAGGTAATAATTTATACATCAAAATACTAAAGTTAATTAGATCTGGTGGTATACATCATGATTATAGTTCCTAAGACATTTTTCATAAAGTGCTGCAAAATTCCTATACCACAAAAGTTTACTTGGCTTTAATAGAATGACACTCCATGCAGTTGGCATTTGGAATTTAGTGAAAAATTCCTTGGGTGGTATTACTTATGAAAATGTGTATATTAAAGCTACCAAACAAATAATCACTTGAAATGTGGTAGGAGAAAACTATTTATTATGCAAGAAATACCAGCTGATGTTTAGTGCAAGTGTTTTTCAGGCTTAATTTTTTTGGAGATAAAGCTTCATTCCACATCTTATACAACAGATGGGGTAAAGGTAATGTTACACAAAACATTCTCTAAGAATGATAACTGAAGCTTCTGCTTACAGGATAAGACATGATAAATTTAAGCTAGTTTGATTTTTTAGTAGCTCTATAGCAATGGAGATTGGTGGTTAGGTTAAAATGCTGCCAGAAACATAAATTTATTGAGCTACTACGGTTGACTTCTAAGAAATTTCAACATGCTACTGTTCACACCAAAGGTTTTTCCAGATGGTGCCAACTCATCAGTCACTATTACTGCTTAAAGTAACTTTGTGTAATATTCTAAGTCACATGATTTTTTCTTTTGTTTTCACTTTTTTGCAATAATGTTGACTAAGAGATATTTGCACGAAAATTTTAGACCAAAATGACAATAGCTTCTAGCAACATTTCACTATTACAGTAATGGAAGAAGAAAATATTCTCACTTGAAGGGTCTTTTATCGAAACAGAAAAAAATTAAGCTCAACTTGTGTAACATATTCAACAAAGTGTGTAGATATTCTTTAATTATGATCAGATTTTCTTGATTCAATCAAAACAGTGACCTTAAAATTAATTTCAACCACTAAAAACAAATGTGTGTTCCAAATACTAAAATTTTATTTTGGGAGATTATATTTTCTCCAGAGCAGTGAAAAAAGGGGACGTGCTTGAATTTCAGCTGTTAAACAATGCCCCAAATGTGTGGAAGTCTTAATGATTTCCAGGAAAATGTTGACACTGCTTTATATAATCCATACGTAAAATGAAATGCAAAATGTTGTTATAAATATGCATAAACATTAGTAAAGAAATCAAAATGTGTCAAGTCTTGAAAAGTTGATACTAATCTGCCACTATGTGTGCTTCTGGTGTCAATTTTTTTGAATTATTCTGCTGAATGCTAGGAATTATTTGAGTTAGACTGCAATTGAAGTGTTCATTGTAGACATGAATTTATGGTGATAACCCAAATTCAGCCCATGATCTTGAATTTAGATTTTCAAGAATAGTTCTGGTTATTTTACGTAATTATGAGCAATGACAAAGAGACGGATATTTTGTTGACTGTTTTTGTTTAGAAACAATGAATACAATTTCTGGTGCTTGTTTTACTACTGTATGCAATTAATTCATTAAATTTAATTGTAGACAGTGATTTAATGCAATCTGGGAGAAATAAGGAGCATATGCAGATGTGAATTTGAAATATGCCACTGTTTTCTTTCTAAAAGGAAAAGAAAAATAAAGTTGTAATAAAATGGTTTTCCTGGGGTTGATTTGAACCTTTGAGTATAAACAAAGAAAGAGCATAATGTTTTTATGGACTTTTTCCATATTTTTGACCTCTTTGCAGAGTCTCGTGCTTATTTTGAAATCATGTTTATCAGTCAGACTACCAGCCTGCTAGACCTGTCGTAGTGTTGTGGGGAAGCAGATGTGTCGCCATCTGTCTGTGAAATGTGTAACTATGGTCTGTGTAATATTTTTGCATAATTTGTCGATATTCGTGACTGTCCGAGCATTTTCGAAGAAAATTGTGGGAAGTCACCTAAAAACTGCGATCAGGACAGCCTGGATTCGAACCTAAACCAATTGTACCTCCCTGATCCACTGTGGTGGCAGGTTTCAAAGACAGAATATAATCCTGAAAAATCTGTTAGCTTACTGTATTAGTTTTCATGTCAGTGTTTAAGTGATCTTTTGTTTTCCTTCTTTGGTTTTCTACCTAAGGATTAGTTTGGAGAAGATCTGAAATATTCTCCATGCCTTTATTTTTTGTTCGCTATATGAGGCTCATTCCATATCTGACTTAACCTGATTGACCTTACTCATTAGTTTTAACCTCCTATGGCATCTTCCACTATTATTGTTAGAAATTTGTAATAGTGCAGTTTATTGGAAATTGAACGGTCTTTTCTTGCCTGAAAGTGATGCTTTGAGCTGTGCATTTATTAGTACTTTAGTGCCACATTTATTTGTCACTTTCCCTTCTAGTTGATGTTAAACATTCCTCTGTAACACAAGATTTTTAGAATTTCAAATGGTATTTTCTATTCCGCTTCAAATCTCTACAAATAGACATTCTAAACATTTATTCATTTGGCCCCATATTTTATTTATATCAGTGGCGGATCCAGGATTTTGGTTTGGGGGGGGGAGGGTCCTTGAGTTGTTTAAGGGTAGGCTTTATAGTTATTCCACCCTTAAAAGATCAGTAGAGATAAAAAAGTCTCCAAATCTCAACCTAAAAACTTTTGAGGGGCACTTGAGCCCACCCTGGATCCACCACTGATTTAATACAATAAATTGTATAATGACTTATGACAAGTCAAAGGTAAATTTGGTTCTATATTACTAAGTAGATTCCATCTTGCTTAACAATTTAATGGCTTAAGTTAACTATAAATCTATTCCTTCTCTACTCATACATATTTGTTTCAGTCACTTACTTTTCATACATTTGTACTTTAGATTTACTTTTTTTAGCTCATTTTACATGTCATTGATGTGCTAAGATATACTGTATAATTATAAACTGTTAATACAAACAAAATTATTCACGTCCAGTGGCGTAGCTAGGTCAACAAGGGCCCCAGTGCAAAAGATTTATTTTGGGCCCTCAGGCCAGACGGGCGACCTTTTTTTGCTTTGTGTGCTGGTAGGGGCCCCCTGAACTGAGGATGGGGACCCTTGAATTGTTCTTTAGGGGCCCCTGAGCAGCGAGAGCCCTTAGTGAGGGGCTCCTGTGTTCTCAGGTGTTCTTAGACAACGGTAGAGCTAAAAAAAAAACGTCGCCAGTTTGCCGTGAAGGCTCGTGGGCCCTCTTAACTGTGCTTGAGGGCCCCTAGAGGTGCACTTAGGGGCCCCTTGAGGTATGCTTGGGGGCCCCCTGAGCGTGAGGGCCCCGGTGCACTGCACTGCACCGCCTAGCCCCATAGTAGCTACGCCCCTGTTCATGTCATCATTTCCCTTGATTAATCGTTTAAATACTCTTTGATTGGATAGAAGGCTTTATAACACAAAACTCTTTAATTTAATTTAATTGTAATGGAGCACAGGCTCCGGTGGCAATTTCCCTACACACCCATCTTCCCCCTATCCTCTTTAAGCTTATGCTTGAACTGTTCTCTTTTATCGCTGATTAATCTGTAGGAAGCTTATTGAACAATTGGGTTCCAGAATAGGAAGAACATTTTTCAATTTTTTTCTGTACTTGTAAATTGAAGTCAGTTTTATGTGGAAATCAAAAACAAATTATACCCAACACTCACCAATCGTTTTGCTGTTGCCCTCCTCCCATCAACTTTGGTGAGTGTTGGGTCAGTTCTTTCATTCCATTGTTACCATAATCGGTTTTATTATGTGTTTCATACTAGTGTACTTGTTAATTATTTTTAACAACATTTGTAGTGAGTGAAAAGCAGTCTTATATACATATATACAAGGGAAGCTTGGAATCTTAAAATCTACAAAATATTTTTTACATGAAACCATTCTTTCTCCGTTAGTATTATTCTAATTTTATTATTTGAATTTCTAATATTCTCTTCATATTATTCTCTGTGTGCCTTTCCTATGCTAATATTCCACATCTCAGATGGCTTTAAAAAAAAAAATAGATGTTCATTAGAAAATCCCTAGTACAGAATTCTCTGAGGTAGCTGACCATAAATACAATAGGGGTTGGTTTTTTTACAGTATTGATTCGCCTGATTTTTCCAATTCATGAAATTTGCCAATTTGAATCCCTAGCAAGTTAACTATTTTTGTCTCACTTATTTGCTCACTGATTATGTTTAAATTTACGGAGTACTTTCTTCTTTCTGTTTGAAATGATATCATTTGAGTTTTCTTTAGGATAATTATCTTCCGGCCATGTTGCTAGTTTCTGGAAGTACAGATTAAAGTTTGTCTCTAGATTCCATAGTTGGATGTTAGACATCACAGTTGGATCATCTACATAAAGAACTATTTTTTGTTCTCTCTAAACATCAGGTTTTCATCAGTCTGTTCCTAGTATGTAAGCTGAAACTCAACATCAATGAGGTTAAGTATTATAATGATCAAGCTTTCCTCCATAATCTCCTGTCTTGCCACCCTCTCTCTTCCAGTATTTTCTCTTAATCTGGTCGGTGAGTGGCCATTTCTTTTTGTACTTCGACCCAACTATCTCGTGGCCTTCCTCTTGATCTTTCTCCAGTTGCAAAATTTACTTTAGATAATCTGTTTGGCACTATTCTCATCATGTGACAAAACTATTTCAATCTTGAATTTCTAAAGATGTCCTGACACTTTTTGTAGTCCTACTTGAAGTCTGACAGACTCACATCTGACAATCCATCTGATACGCTGCATACTTAGTCTGCTTAATCTGGGTGTCGTTCCTTCTAAGCGGCGTGGCAGCCTCTAATCCACAGGGTAGGCTTGGGAGCAGATAGGTTTTTCTATGTACCTATGTAAAGACGCTTTTGATTCACTAGGATACAACTGGAAATCACTGACCAATGCACACTTACTTTTTTCATGTATGGAATCTCAGTTTTATGATAGACTTGTATACTGATTTTTGTTTTCTTAAAAGGAGCAAACTTTTGTTGCATTATGTATGTGGAATAGAACTGTACAAGCTTGCAGCTGTTTCAACCATGTTGCTTATTTATGCAATTGCCCTATTATCAACAGTGAAGGTGGATATATAAAGACAACATTTCACTATAACTGTTTCTGGAATGATTTCAAGATAATGTGAACTGCATGATTCTAACAGGAGATGTCTCCTGATGTTTTGCTTTGTCTCCACCTATTCTAATTCATATTGTTTTGCAGCATTGTTTCGTGTACTATTTGGCAAATAATAAATTCCACAACTTAACTGTGATTAATTATATTATCGATGGCATTTACCATAAAAAAAAAAACGACCCTGTAGAACTTTCTTGATGAATGTAATGTAAACATAGCACTGTTATCAGGAACTCACTTGACAGTAAACCACATCTGTACAGGAGTAACAGTCAGAGTAAAGCAGGGGGCGGGACGGCAATACTAATACGATACCACCTTTCACACAGTCCAATTGATTTACGCGCGCTCGAGCGTGTTGATGCAATGGCTGTTGATGTTGGAAAAAATGGGCAGCTAATTAGATTTATAGCAGTGTACCATCCACCAGGTCGTAAAATACTGGAGACTGACCTCGGGGTTGACTTTAATGCCAAATTCCTGACTTGGGGCTGCCGTGCTGTCATCTCAAGCAGCCGTGCCCTCCAAAATTTTGTTTCAAAGAACCCACAGCTGACTGTAATGGCAACTGATAAGCCCTCGCACATTCACAGGGACTACAGACTCGGGCCTCATATCGTGGACATTTTTGTGTTCAAAAATCTCCCTACACACCCGTCTTTCTCCTTTCCTCTTCCAACCTACTTTTGCCCTCAACTAATGTTTCCTTTAAATTCTTTGTTTCTGGTAAATTATTCATCACTTCTCTTGGCCATTACACCCTTTCCTACATAATAAAATTTTCCCACGCCCTTATGCCTGAAATCAAATGCTAGCTTGTGGTCATGGTAATCTTTCCCCCTCCAAGCACCTCTCTTAATGTCCTCCTTCCAAAAATTCCTCGACGATAGTAATATCATCATCTCACAACAATTTGGCTTCCTTGTTCAGCACAGTACAATCCACCAAACTACCCGACTGGTCGAACATATCTGCAGGGCGCGATCTATCAGGCATAATACAGGCGCTGTTTTGCTTGGCATTGAAAAAGCTTTTGACAGAGTTTGACATGACAGATTAATTACATATATATGGCTACCCCGACCACTTAATAAAAATAATAAACAGCTTTCATCGTGATAGAAAATTCTATGTTGTGTTGGATGGACAAGAAAGACAGTTGAAATCAATTGAATCAGGCATATCGCAAAGATCGGTCACGGCTCCAACACAGCGTATATTCAAATGACGTACCTCACTAACAAGATGGAGAGTTGCGCTAACTGCAGATGATACTGCGGTCTACAGGTCGAGTCGAAACCTAAATTACATCGTACACAAACTGACAAAGCACCTTGAGAAAATTACTCAATGGTGGAACCTGTGGAAAATCAAAATTCGTTCTGGCAAAAGTCAGGTTAGCATGTTCACCACCAGAAGCATGGGACCCAGCCACCAAATCAAGCTCGACGGCATGGATCTCTTCTGGTGTGACTCGGTTAAATATCTCGGCTTAGAAATTAATCTGGATCAAACACACACACACAAAAAAAAAAAAAAAATCACTTGTAATATAGGTTCGGCTCAACTCGATTCTTTTAACTACACTCCATCCCCAAGGGGAATAAGCTCATTGTTAAGACCAAACTGTGGATCTACACCGCAGTAACTAGACCGGCCTTGTTTTACGGCTCTAAACTTTTCAGCACGGCATCAACCACCCAAATCAGAATACTGCAAGCTATCCAGAATAAATAACTAAGAACCATTACCAACGCCCTCGGTACATGCCGAACACATAAATTCACTAACAACTTCGGTATAGATAGGTTCACAGTTTACATCGAGGACAAATCGACCAAATTCTTTCAGCAAGCACACTATTCGCCCCATCAAATAATTCAAAACTTAGGACAAATTGAATATCGACACGAACGCAATCAACCAGTTACAACATTAACCAGAATTTATAGGGTCTGACAATAACATCATACCAAAAGAAATAACACTATGACTTTCATAAATAACCAGCCCGAAAACCCCTATTCTTATAGAGAGCGAAAATGCTCTGATACTTCACAACTATATGGGCTCACGTCCAACCATATGTCTGCCTGCCAGCGCCGACCACACGGCACCAGCAACGCCTAGGGCTTCATACCCAGCCCGCAACAAGTCGACAAGAGAACAGCGTCACGCCAGCGGTGACCACACGGCATCACGCAATTACTATGAGCAATAGACAAACAAGCTTCTATGGATACATTCGATACCGTGCACAAATATCCCCACTACCCCGGCATCCGGAAGTGACGTAGCAATGACGATAAACAAATACGTGATGGATGCAGCAGAACGAAATTAAAAATAATAATAATAATAATAATAATCTTTTGAGTCAGGCAGTATTTCAACCTAACCACGAAATCTATGACAAAACGAAACTGTTTAGGTTGATGTGATCCTTGTACAGATAATTTTTATGTTATTTTTGCAGTGGTGATAGCATTTCACAGTAGTGCAGTCTCATATTTACAAGCGTCCATCACAGACGTTGCGTATTTGTTTATCGTCATTGCGACGTTACTTCCGCGTGGCCAGGGTAATGGAGAGATTTGTGCACTGCATCGCGTGTAACCATACACGCTTGGATAGACAACGTCTAGGAAGCAAGAAAACGGAGCCACAGAGGAATCCACGGAGACCGAAGACCTCCGGAAGGGACCGCAGCCATGGTTGTACAGTGCAACCACACCAGTGCCCACCACGTCGCAGAACAACGCGAAGACATGCTTGACACCCTCATCACCTCCTAACGGAACTCGTCAATCATCTTTCAACGAAAGAAGGCACTTCCCCATTACAAGATGTGGTGCACAACTTCTGAGAAAGAAGACCGCGGCCGCAACCATCCAGAAAAGAAAACATCAGTAGCCAGACAAAAAGATCAATCGAATGAGAAGAATTGACCCATCGAAACTACTATGAGTAAATGTCATCGGACAACAAACTCCACTGTACTCTGCTCAAAGGAATAGCTACTAGGCTGTGTGCGTACGTTGCTCTTTTGTTTTATCATGCTGAAGTGGTAGAACCCTCCTTGTGCCTTTCCACAAGCGATTAGCTTTTTCGGAAATGTCTCACATCTTTCGCAGGGAGATGCTAAATGGGTCTTTGAAACCATTTCGCCAGAGTAACACACTATCGGAGTTTGGAGACGTCGTCTGGCAAACGGCAACAGCCAAAAGTGGACACACATCATCACCGTTCTGCTAGACAACGTCGAGTTCACCTGGAAAGCGCATGCTGGAGACTTCTCGAAAATCATTACATTATCTGAATGCAGCCATCTCACTAAGAAGATACTTCCAGAAGAGGTTACAAGGTGGCCAGAATCTCTGGTACTCCCAACTCCACTTTTTGGTCATTACGACTGGGAGGAGTAGTCTAAACCTACTGAGGAGAAGGCTCTGTGCCTTTGGCATCGACTTGGCTGGTAATACCATCGATATCAAGAGACCTGCACCAGCACTGACGACGCCACCGTCGACACAGTCGCCTAAACCACAAGCTGTCAAGTCACCTTCACCCGAGGCCAATACGACATCAGAAGAGACGGCGGTCGACAACCATCGCGAACCAGAAGAAAGCGTCGAGGTCCAGGACGAGGAAGAAGGCCAGTTCTTCCGCTTAGGGGGCGTCCATTCATTACGTGAGGTGAAACGGGGGAGGGGAGTGGGGGTCGACGGAAATCTCACGTGAGGTTTTGAAATTCTCGAAGGACAGTAGAGCTAAAAAAACGGCGTAGATGTCGACTTTAGAGGGGGTATTAGGTCTAGAAACCGACTTTACAGGAGGTGCAATCACCCTCCGAAGCGGGAGAGCTAAAAAAAAAAGGTCCCAAAAGGCGGCAGGTTCGATTATCGGGGGGGGGGGGGGGTCCGAAAAACACCTCACGTCATTAATGGACGTACCCTTAGTGCCTGCTACGAAGGCAACTGCGTAGACCTGACAGCTACCGCCTTCTCTGCTTCCCCCTAAAGGGGGAGGTCCCACTATGCCACACAGATCCTTCGCCGATCAACGAGGTGGTCGTCCGTCGTCTTTTTTTTTTTTTATTTACCCTTCATTTATACAGCATAATATCTTAGTGACTAAATTAGGCCCTACGTATTAATTTTTACATTGTTGATTACCTAATGTTTTGAGATTTGTACAAAATATTTACATGCAAGGAATTTGGCATACAGTTCCGTTACACTTTGACTTATTGTCTAATTAATTCTATAATATTACATTTGGTCTTGCTTACAGCTGCTATTGCAAATTTTAATGTTATATTGAATAACAAATATCGCTTATTGTTGTTATAGTGCTAGTGGTTTTTATTGAAATATTCCAGTTATTCTTAGAGTATCCCATTATTCAGTTAGTTGCAGTTAACCCAGTTTGTACATATCTTTCTGTAAATTATCATGTAGTTATACCGGATTACTGGGTAATAACAATTGCTTATAAGTAACATTCACTTAATTATATGTTGTCAGCTACTACAGTCCTGAGCCAGTTCGCATTTGCAGCATCCTGGCTTACCATTAATATGAAAATTAACTCCCAAATATTGTTATAATTCATTGTGTATTTGTGCAAAAAGTCAGTGATACATTCCCTCTACATCACAAACAAGATTGTTTTGGCCGTGGTAGAAGCGCTTTGTTTGCTGTAAGTGGTTTGCTCATTCTACCACGCCTTCGTTCTGACTCAGGCCTGTAGTAGGCTTGGTTCCGTTTTAACAATGTTAGTATTACTTAATTTAATAGTTATGCATTTGAATTGTTTTTGAAATAATCACCTCTGGTTTTATAATCTACTTTTCCCCTATAAGGCCTTATCCATTTTTATGTTACAAAAATTTATTTAAAACGTCAATTCTAATCTAACTTTAAACCTATACTACTATATCAACACTAATCTACCCACCACTATCATCCCGGGATAGTCCGCCAGCCATTGCCCTTCTGGATTTCCAGTAGGACTGGATCGACCGACACAACGGGACGAAACTTCCGGTCCCGGAAGTTTCTGTAGGATACTGTTTACTCTTATCCGTGAATAATTTTCTATGCCCGTATGTTTGGCCGTGCGACTTCCCTAGGCCGGTCCCCATGCCCGACTGCCGCTCGGTCCAGATATCTTTTTTTGTGCAGTTGAGATACTTTGTTTGCCAGATTATCGAGAATAATCTATGATCTCTCCTTTAGAATTATGTCTCGCGTTGATCTACTCCGTATTTTGTTGTTATCCGGCGTCCTTACTTCTTCTGTTATCGGACAGGACCACATTACATGTTCGGGGGTTCCTTCTGCCCCGCACTCACATAAGCTCGTTTCTTTCAGCCCTCTTTGATACAGTAGGCTGTTATATGGGCCGTGCCCCGTGACGTAATGTAAAAGGCCTGGTGTGGGATGAAAGTATTCAAGTTGCAGCCGTTCTTGTATGTTCGGAAACACACTGTACAATCTTCTGCCTGTGGCACTATTGTCCCACCGCTCCTGCCATTCAGCGAGAAGTGCAGCGCTGACTTCTGCCGCATTTTGTGCAACTGTTCCCGCAATCTCTTGCACTCTGGTCTAAATTCCTTTTCGTAACTTAGTATATGGCCCCTCATCTTCTGATTTCTAGGTCCAACGGCCATACACCTATGACAATTGGTAGGGCATTTGTGGAGGTAGTACTGTAGGCTCCACTCAATCGCAGCAACACACTTCTCTGCACTCTTAGGACTTCCTCCCTAGGTTTCACCAGTCGAAGTCTGTGCGCCCACACACTGGATACGTACCGTACCAGAGATGCTAGAATAGCATCGTTGTATCTTTTTATCGTAGTGTTAGAAACGTGAAATCTTCTTTGGCCTATACTGATAAATTTGTTAAACACAGCCTTAGCCCTTTCGCATGTCTCAGTAATATGTGATGCAAAGTTCCGAGACTCATCCAGGGTGACGCCAAGATATTTGGTTGTCCGTGTTCTTTTTATGTTTATGTTATTCATTTTGATAGAAGGGTTACGTTCCAGTTTTCCCTTGAATAACATTATCTGAGTTTTCTTTGGTGCGAGACTAAGCTTTGCCTCCGAGCACCATGCTTGGAGTTTTTCAATCACCACTTTAGCTCCGTGGACTGCGAGCTGATGTGCCCGAGAAGACGGTGGCTGCCGAGATCAGCAGCGGTGGCATCGTTGCCTTGACCGTACGTCAGATGCGCCGCCAAGGCATTGAGGGGCGTCTGCCGCTGTACACGTTCCAGCCTGCGGAGCGTGTGCCGCGGGTACAGCGGACCAGGACCCCCCTAGGACTAATGGTCCGTCTGGAGGTGAAGAGGAAACCACCGCTTTTCTTGGCTCAGTTGCCACCCGACACGTGACTGCGCTGGAGTGGAGTGCTGCGTGAGGTGCGTTGCAGTCGGCAGCATCTAGAGGGATGACGAACCAACACTCTGCAACTGTAATGGCAGCCACCGTGCCTGTTACAGTGGCTGTCCAGTGAAGCGAAATCTACGCGCCGACAAGCCGGAGCACAGTGGTTCAGGATTATAATATAGTGGACATTAGAAGTTAAGTCATAAAGTTGATCTAAAAACATTTGCTGTGCTGATCAGAAATTTTTATGTTCAATTTTTGATAAAAATGAGTCCTACACAGTTTTTTTTTAAAAATAGATTTTCTCCATACAACTTTTTTTTATTTTTTTAAGTTTTTTTTAAATGTGAATGACTCAAAAATTGAACATAACAATTTTTTATCAGCCAAATGCTATCTAAAGCATTTTTCTTTTTTTGGATCGATATTATGACTTAAGTGCGAATGTCATCTACATTCTAATCCTGAACCACTGTGCGGCGCCTCCCCAGCACAAGCCAAAACCCAGTCGACGGCTTCAACCAAGAATAGCAACGGAAGCGTCAATGCGGAAGCAGTCCGTCCAACATCAGCTGCGCCACCAGGGTGCGCCAGCACAAGTGACCTAGCTTTGCTGCTATGTGTCACTCTGTGTTAGATAAGATTGTTTTGGGGACTCTTTTATTCATACTTTGAGGGGAAAACACTCCTTTTGTCGTGTAGTGCGACCTTATGTGAAAGACCCCTACAGTTTTCTTAAAATCATATCAGTGCTATTCCGACTGATATATAATACTTAATGGTGCTCGGTGAGAGTGCCAGTGCCTTGGCATCGTGGTGCCAAGTGTATGGAGCCTGTAGTCTGTTTCTCTAAATTCTTCGGTGGAACTTTTCAGTTTGGCGAAAGATTTCTGTTCTGATAGTTTCTGTGTTGCTCTCGTTGTGGATGATAGCTGTTGAAGTGAGTCTTAGCGAGTGGAGGATGGTCCTTAGGCACCTGTTCTGGAGTCTCTGTAGGTGGAGCAAACTGTAGTCTGCTGCCGTCCCCCACACATGGCAACCATACGGGATGAAAGGGCTGATGACGGTTTTATATATGCGTAGTTTTGTTGAAGTCAGTAGCTCCATGCTGTAAAGTATCGGTAAAAGGTTCTGCCTTCTCCTGTCCACTTGCTTTGGCCCTATTAGCCGGTGCCAAGAGGCAACCGACCGAGGATTGTAATAAGGGATCCCGTGATTGGCTCGACCCGTTCAACGCGCTCAACCACCATCATGGATCGGAAACGGCGAACAGTTTCGCAAGAGTATTCGGCGTCGCGCCACAAATCGGCCCCGCCTGCGCCTAGCGACGCAGCCCAGTCCACTCCAGGGCCAGACAAAGCAGCGTACGCTACGCCTGGCTTTCCGCAATCCATCCGTCTCGCTGGGGGATCGGCCTGCCGGCGTAATGTCTACAACACCAACCTCGAGAGGTACTTACCTGCAACACACAACGTGTACATACTTTATCAGTCTGACAGTAATTGACAAATGGACGATCTTTTACAAATTTCAAGCTCTTCTATTGCATCAAAAGAGCTTAAAAGAAGGATAAATAACACATTTGATAAAAATAAACCACATTTGGTGCATATACATTTTTTGGAAGAGATTTCCTTACAAAGGAATTGCAAAAATTTCTTTGACTAGATTACAATTAAAATTAAGAACAAATCAAAATATTTGATAGCAAGATCAAGTAAACCAGTAGGTGGTGGGCAGAGGTTTCAAAATTTCCTTTATTAATTGGAGAGGGGAAGTAAGGGAACTGGATTACAAAACATTGGAAATGGTGGTGTTATACTAGATCCACTTTTTGTTATCAAATACAGGTATTGGAGAGGGTGCAGAGAAGGACAATTTGGAACTTACCTCAGAAAACCATTGGTAACTGAAATGATAAGTGACATTGGTTGGAAGACAAGGCGTGTGAAAAGATTGCTGGTAGTGTGAAATAATTTAATTGCAATGGAACCCACGCTCCAATTGCATGTATTGGCTATGAGGCTTGGATGGATATTGGTAGATTAATGACGAATAGTACATGCAGGGGAAGAAATAACAATGATCAAAAGGAGGTAATTCATTTCAGGCGTAAGATAGTGGGAAAATATTTTTCATCGCAATTAAATTAAAATCGGTGTAACGTCAATCATTTTTGAAAACGCAATAGTTTTCGACTGAATACTTAACACACGTTTCCATTACACACGTACAGTTTTTGGGAAATCGAAAAATTTAAGTTTCACGTATGAACCATTATTGTCCCAACGTCTTCAGACTATTGTGATAGTCATGCACCAGTCTGGGCATAGACCCATGTAAAGTTTTTTTTTTTTTTTTTTTTTTTTTTTTTTTTTTTTTTTTTTTTTTTTTTTAAAAAATGGCTTTTGGCTTCGAGGCCATACAGCCAACTCAAGTGTATTTTGAATCATCCAGTGTATTTCATTGCTTCACAGTGTATCATTTTTCCAAGTGGTTCTAGACACAACACGATGGACATGACATAGAGACAACACATACACTAAACACCCATGCCCTCGGCCGGACTCGAACCGGCGACCTTCGGCACGTGGAGCTAACACTCTAGCCCCTACGCTACCGAGGCCGGCATGTAAAGTTTTTAAGTTTTAGGACTCCCTCTGACATTTTGTGTTTGGTTTTTCTATTGAAGTCATAATTTTTGTGTTTTTATCATTTTTTTGGCTATTGTTGTTTGCCTCGTATCGTTCTTGTCTTATGTTTTGAATCATTTGATGGTGCAAAATTTGTTCTTTCTGATATAATTTTGTCGATTTGTCTCCTTTTTTTTATTTTGAAGTGAAGGTGTATGTGTGTGTTAGGTATCGCGGGGCATCGGCTATATTCCTTACTGTTAGACATTTGTTTTTTTTACTTAATACAGTATCGCATTCAATTATAGCCGTAAAGCAAAGATGGGCTAATAATATCCTTACAAAATTCCATGTGATACAGATAGAAGAGTCGAGCCGTATCTATATATTATATGCGTTTTGTATAGGCCTTATTCAGGTCAAATTTTAACTGTTGTGATATTTAAAAATTAAAATGTTTTATATTCTTCCCTTCATGTGCTGACGGCGATTTCATTAGATTCCGAAAGTCAGATTCTTTAACTGTCGATGGTGAATTATATGCTTTGTTTAATGCATTGTGCTGTTAACTGTAGTTTACCCGATTTATTAGTTTTAAAACTAATGTATCTCGATGAATCTTTTATCACTATTTTTCAGTGCAGTTAAACAATATCAGTTTTTACCTTTTACTTCCTTTTTTTTTTGGAAGTATCTTCCTTTTATTCATCATTTCTTGATTTTAAAGCATAATACTAAGGCTTTATATATCGACAATAATTGGTCGACTAGCTTATTATTTCAAGTTTACTTTCTTTAATGCCAAGAAAAATAAATAAATATAATAAGTTTGCTGAATTTTCGTTTCAACTTTGGTTCACATTTTGCAGAGACAATATACATATAAATGTTATTTTGTGTAATAAGAAACCTATAACCCAGAGACAATATAACCTATTGTCTCTGAAACCAGAATCGTCAATTGATATTCATGTTGTTGTCAGCTAGGGTTAAACATTTGGAAACTGTAAAAATGTTTCCAGAGTTCTTGCGTTATTTTAGTGCAGGGAAATGTGAGTGAGGAAATATTAAAGAATTAATTAAAGATCAAACATTGACATTATAATCAAAGAAACACGGAAATTCATTATGTGCGGTAGGGAGAGGGATATTACAATAGATGCAGGATATGAAGTTCGTCTTAATAGTGAGTATATTGAAGAATTAAAGAGAAAATTTGACGATAGAGATTTCAGACGTGCTGAAAAAAGTAAAGGGAAATACGTTATTAATGTTGATAACAAGAGTTTATCAAATGATTTGAGAATTTTTGCAGAGACACAAGTTAAAAGGATATTGAGGAGTGTTTGGTCCCCATTTTTGACTACTGCTATCAAATACAAACTATCTTACTTTTCTCAGGGTGAAAATAAAGATGATGACAACATTTATAAGCTTGACAACTTTCAGGAATTACAGGAGGAAGAGAGCTATGCTATCCAAAATATAGGACATGCAACTCTGTTAATTCAGATTTCTGGCTTAAACATTTTGACAGATCCTGTATTCAATGGGTTGAACTGGTTGTTTTATCCAGAGAAAACAAAATCTTGCCCCAAAATTGATAAGCTTCCTAAAATTGATGTTATCATAATATCACACAATCATCGTGATCATTTAGACAAGAGTTCTCTCAAAACATTACTACATTATCATAAAACGAAAGATTGGCCTCTGCCTAAAATATTTGTTCCTATGGGGGATAAAAAATTAATCCAGGGTTTTGGATTCCATCAAGTGGAAGAAGTGGAATGGTTCACAAAAATTACTGTCACCAGTTACATTAATGGAATAACTAGATCTGTACATTTTATAAGCGTCCCAGCTGATCACCGTTCCGGTAGATCTTTAATTGATCATCACCATTCTTTAGTTTGTGGTTGGGTCGTAAACCCTGAACAAGAGAATGTAATATTTAAGTATGCAGGAGATACAAGGGCCTTAACAGATGAAAATCAGCAGGCAACTGATGCTGTACTTTGGAATGAAATTGTAGATAAAAAAATCAATCTAGGAAAACGTGTTGAAAATTTAGAAATCCCTAACATTGTTTGTTTTGAACCAAGTGGTCCAAACTATACTCGCTGTGATATGAATATAACACATCAGTCTACTTCATACAGTGCTCTGTTAAAGTTCATTGAAGCTAAAAATCTTGCAATGATTAGTGGCAAGACCTGTCAAGAATTTCTGCAGAAAATTCGAACTGTAATGATACACCATAATAAATTTGAACTTGGGCCTGATAGGTTTAATGAAGGTTTATTTATTTTAAAAAAGCTACTTACATATTTAGATCTTAGCAAAGATGAATTATATATAGAGCTTACAAGGCAAGAAGAAAAATTGGCACTGAATCTCGACAGAAAAAAACTGAAAAAAAGTATTCCTCTTGTTGGCTTTCTGCCTAGACAGACATCTTTATTGGTTCATTCAAAAGACTTCATCGTCAAGGAAATTATGGAAGTTAGTCAAAAACTAGGATGTGATGATGATCAACTGTTGAAAGACTATCTTACAAAATTCACCACATTTCCAAAGATTGGTGAAAGAATGAACAATGAACAGATTTTAGATTCAGAACTTTGTATAGAAAGTGTGCAGAAATATAGACGGGGTAATCGAGTTCTTGTTACTCTAGACTGATGTTAGATGTTTTATAGCAAATGTTCAACTGTTGCTATGGTCTAAGACCATTACCAGATATTTTTATAGTTTAATTTTGAAATAATGATTTAACCTTCTTCCCTTTAAAAGTAAATAATTCTGCCTCCTCTCATAAATGGCCTAAGAAATTTACTTTTACCTTATGACAGCTGTGTTGGCCTACAATTAATATTAATTATTATTTATTGCTAAAATAAATTATTTATGTCAAGAACACTGGTAGTAGGCTTATAATTTACCGGTTATTAAGTAATCTTATGGTGATAAGAAAATAATTTAACTTAATCATTTGACTGGTCTAGAAGGCTGATAACATATAATATGTACCTATAAATTATGTGGGTGATATAATAAATATTATATTTTTATTTGTATTACTAGTAACTAAAAAAAATCTGTTATTTTGTAATTCTTTTAGAATTGTGATATTTTTGACTACATCTGTTAAAATACCATTTTAATAGGGGATCGCACAACTTTCTCCACTTATGCAAAAGTGGCACAAACCTCTTAGAATATAGATTAACTACTTTAATGTGATGTCTTTTTCATGTTCCCCACCCACATTTATGGAAAAGTACTGAAATGTCAGACAGCTATGTAACAGTACTACAAAATACCACAAATATTGTTGGTATGAGGCTTATATAAACCTAAACTGTTTTCTCCTGCCGGTTGTGGTTAGGTTGAAATGTGGCATGAACAAGAATAAAAATTTCATTAGAGCCATATGTAAAATTCCTTCAGGGACTCCCATCTTGAAATGCCATAATTGTATGCAATGAAAACAATGGATTCCCTTTATCACTGTAATATGGCGGATGAGCTGATAGAGAACACTGCCAAATATTTTCTATTCATAAATTTTGTGTGACATTTTACAACAGAGAAAGGCTGAAACAAAGAACACATTAAAACAGGAAATAACAAACATTTCAACAGATTTGTATTGATTTTGTGGCTCTGGTAACTGAATCATATTTTTAATTTAATTTGTGTCAATTTTTCCATAAAATGTTAGTGGGAACATGAAAAACAGTTGGTCCAAGTTTCAGAGGTTAGTGTTGTCTTTTGATAAAAGGAAAAAGTTGTGCAGATTCTGTTTTTTTTACTATGAAACTGAGTCTGTGTCTTTTGCAAGAAATCAGTGTACACAAAATACACATGATATGTCTGCTAATAATTTTTCAAAATGAAAGTTCATTTCTGTGTTTCGATTCAAAGTCAGTTAATCTGGAGAAAGAAAAGTAACAACTGCAACAAATCTTTGTAGAAGCAAAATGGAAATTGGGGAATAGAATGTATGTAACATGAAAATATGAAAGCAGCTATAGGACATACTGAACAGAGTTTTTTTGGTCCTCATGTTTTCTTGCTGCATCATGTTCAATGGACAGGCAAAGCCACTGTCAGCAGTTTCAGCCGTTTTTTTTAACTGAATAACTATATACATATTCCCTTTAAAATTCCAGATTTATGGGTTTAATTTATTAACTTTTTTTTCTAAAGCCTCTTCGGCATGGACGACTTTGTGGCAACTATTTCTTAAAACTTATACAATGTAATTTATTGACTTGTTTGAGTGAGAAATAGTTTTCTTCATATTTAAGAAATTTACATCAAACCAAAAATTGCTGTATACAAGAATGAACCTAAGGTGTTTTAAAACATAAACATTTTTCTTGATGATTGCAAGTGTTTCATTTTAAATTGAAGTATCATTATAAATTAAACTTTTCTCATCCTTGTTTTCCCCTTTTCATTTTAGTGGAAGTAAACTTGACATGTTTTACTGTTTTCTATCTATTCATTTTTATTGTTTGTACCTGTTTTTAAATTTGTGTTTTTAAGTGTTATTTCGCCATAATGTTAAAGCTAAACAGATTTTAGAACTTTTTATGAAAGGTCTGTATAATTTCTTAGCGAAAATCTCCATAAAATATATTACCTGGACATTTATAAGAAAATTTTTGATTTCTGTCTGTCCATAACATTTTGAAAGCAAACATAATCTACTACTGGTTTGCTAGGCCTGTTGTGTGAGTACATGGTTACAACCAGAAAGAATAACAGGGTAATGAGGGGAATTGTGATGGAAGTTGAAAAGGTGAAGAATTTTATGGTTTCAAGTACTGGGAAGAATTTTAGAGGAAAGCAGAAGGAACGATGGTCAGATAAATGAAAGTGGGCAGCAGACAGAGACATTTTTCAGAAACATCAGAAGCCTCATATGGTACAACGATGTGTCACAAAGAAGCAAGGGAGTAATTTCCCACATATACTATGTGCCTATTCTGACATATGGTCCTGGACATTGAAGAAGTGGGATATCAGCGTGACACAAGCAAGTGAGATAAAATTTCTAAACTGAGCATTGTGGGTGTGCAGTTAATGCTCTGGCCTCACATTTGGGAGGATGCCAGTTCGAATCCCCGTCCGAGCATCCAGATTTGGGTTTTCCGTGGCTTCCCCAAATCACTCCAGGCGAATGCTGGGATTCTCCCTTCAAAAGGCCATTGCCGAATTCCTTCCAGTTCATAGTTCCCAGTCCCATCTCGCCTCTAATGACATTGACGAGGCGTAAAGCCAAAAGTTAAAAAAAAAAAAATTGTAAGAGGTAGATTGGGTGTAATTAGAATGGACTTGATGAGGAATAAAACAATTAAGACACACCACAAAAGAGGAACTGCTCTAGGAAATGATACAGTAGGCCAGACTAAGATAGCATGGGCATGTAAAAATATTTTGGCCTAACATTTGATCACAAGCTCAGCTGGGTAGTAGAACACACTGGATAGGTAGTAAGATAGGTTTCAAAATCCTTCACTTCTTGGAGAGAAAATTACCCATAACACAAAAAATAACTGATAAGCTGGAATGGGATTTGTTGGAAGACAGGAGAGGGATGAAGAGAGGCGTGGGAGTGTACAAGTGTGGAAAGATACTGGTGTAAGTATTAAAAGTAATGCATGGGAGGAAGAAAACAACCATGACCACAAGCTGGCACTCTGTTTCAAGCACAAGTGTGTTGGAAGATTTTCTTTCGCAGGGAAGAAGGTCAGGGATTGGAATAAATTACTAAGGAAAATGGTGAATAATTTACCAAAATTGTTGAAAGACTGTAAAATTACAATTTGTAAAGGGCAAAAGTAGGTGGGTATATGAAAGGTGGTAAAATGGGTGTGTAGGGAAATTGTCATCGGAAAGTGTGTTCCACTGCAATTAAATTAGAGAAGTTGGAGGAGCGTAGAATCCCCAGAAAATTCACAAAATGAAGATGCATGCTAAATGTTCTAGAAGAAGATAAAAGGTTGGATGGCTGAGAGAATTGGTGTGTGACAGGCTGGATCAAGGTAGTGACAGAAAGTTGAGAAGGAAATGCAGAGGCTTGGGCACAAATCAGACCCAGCTAGTAGCAGGAAACTGTTGAAGCTGTTGGTGACCACTAACATTTAGAATATTTATTAAAATTGTAGAACTAAGAATTTTATAATTATTTCTAACTTTATTTTGCAGATTTTCAAAATATACATTGCTAGTTCACACTTGGCAGGTCCCGTTAGCATTCTCAAGCACTGCTTGAAAAGGATGAGATGACCATAAGCAGCATTAGCACATGATTTTAGGTATAAGGGAATCAGAAGGTAACCAGGATTGCCATTTACTTCAAGCACTGGAAGAATGTAAAATAAAAAGCTATAAAAGGTTGAATTAACTTACAACAGTTAGGCCGGCATTACAAAGTAATCTTTGTCAAAGATCTTTTATGAAAGATTTTATCGTATTTATTTTATAAAAGATATGATATTTTATCGGGTCGATTGCACTATACAATATTTTTCATCATCGCTTTCTTTTTATTTATTTTTTATTAACTGCTTTACGTCTCTTTTTAACATCGAGGTCTTTAGAGACGGGAAAGGATGGGGGGCAAGGAATGGGAAGGAATTCGGCCATGGCCTTTTGAAGGAAGCATCCCGGCATTTGCCTAGAGTGATTTGGGGAAACCATGGAAAACCCAAATCTGGATGCCCGGACGGGGATTCGAACCGCCGTCCTCCCGAATGCGAGGCGAGAACGCTAACCGTTACACCGCCCCGCTCGGTCATAGCTTTCTGAAATGTATGAAGTAAACTTGTATGCTTGTGGAGCCACATTATGTGCAGTTGTCATAATAAGTGTTTTATTGAATAAAAAGAAGAGAACTAAATGTATTTGGGCTAGATTGTGGATTTCAAGACTTGAAATGAAGTAAATTCATCAAAGTTTAGTGAAAGAACTGCAGCTTAGGTCCAATAAATTCTTACCATCATATTTTTAAAAAAAATTCTATATCAGAATTATTATCTGCGAACTTAACGATATATACTATTGGGTGTCTATATTTACGGTGTGTGTGCAGTGGGTTGCACTCAATTGCTGGTGGCGGATCTACACTATTCTGCAGTATGGCACCTGTACTGCTCAGCTATTATTCCAGAAACCTGACAAATACCAGCTTCTTAATCTACTAATTTTCTTTTTGATGTCATCGACAGCACAACCTTCTTTCATAGAAATAATTGCCTTCACAATCTTTGTGTAGTTGCCTGCCTTTTTATTCCTATTCATATTGTCTATATATTTCTGATTGTACATTTTCTTCTATTTATACTCAGAAATCAAGATTTTCAACAATGCGGCAGCACTAATGAACTTCGGTAACTTTGCTTTCGCCTTGTTTGTTTACATTGAAATCTTTTATAAAATATGTCCCATTTCACTCTAAAATATTTTGTAAATAATCTTTTATAGTGTAATGCCGACCTTACTGTAGAATGTGTTTTCATGCTATTTGTTTGTCATTGATTAATCAGTTCCCATGTGAGCTAACATTTTAAAATGAACCAGCATGAGCAATATGAGGGCTCCCACTCCAGGAACTCCACCATCAAAAGATGACTTTGAAACATCACATCAAGTGGATATGATGCACCATGCAAAGACCCCAGGACATCTCATATAAATTTATCTTGTTACTTCAAGCATCATTTGCTGTTCACAGTGTTCATTTATCACATTATTTCTGTTTTGTATTGTTCGTGCATCAAGTATGTATTTTTTTATGACAAGTGGTAGTAATGCAAAAAACCCACTTTGTATTATATTTTTATACTGTTATGAGAGTGACTTTGTACTTTGTTGTAGCTAGTACTGGAAAAATGATGTGTATGAACTTTACTGTGCTTGTTGATTAAATGTAGACTTTTTTTACTTTCCTTAAACCTCTTAAATAAGTGTGCTATATATATATATACTGTATACTGTATTTAGTTAATTGCTTAAAAGAGGAATTGTTTACCTAGTTTATTAATTATGTTGTATTTTTTTTTCTCTTAGAATCGTGCATGTACTTGACCAAATACAGCTAATATGGGACAAGTTATAGTACACACACATATTGCATCTTATTTATATAATTGATCATCATCAACATGAATAATACACACTGCAATTAATTAAAGATTAATAATAAAACCTAAAATAGTTCACAACCCGAAGTTCGGTTGGATCCTCTCGTCGAAGTGGTACTAAGCTATTGTGTTAGAGGCTGGAACTCAAATACTTACGTATCAACACTGTAGAAACAGCCGTCGAGCAAGTGCTTCCTTAGTACGGAAGTAAACTCATGACAGTCCCTTGTTGAGTTGATGCTCTGTGATGTATTATTGAATCTATACGAAGAGGCCTGTTCTGATAGAGGATACTAGCTGCATTGATTTTTGTCTAGTACTGTGTTTACACATCACTATTTGTTTACCATGCATACTCAGCAGTAAATATGTCTTTCGATTTTTTTTCCTTTATGCATGTGATAGTTCCTAGTGCCTGTAAATAAGGCAGTGGTATTTTTTTTCTTTGCTGTCATCAGTCATTCGACTGGTTTGACGCAATGCTCGATCCCTTCCTATCTTGTGCTAACCTCTTTATCTCTACATACCCCCTACAACACACGTCCTCAATTATCTGCTTCATATATTCTAATCTCTGTCTTCCTCTAACAGTTTTTACCTTCGACTGTTCCCTCCACCAGCAAGTTAACCAATCCAGCATGTCTCAAAATATGACCTACCAGCCTGTCTCTTCTTTCTGTAAGCTTCTTCCACAAACTTCTATCCTCATCCATTATTTCCAAAACTCGTTCATTTCTTACTTTGTCTGTCCACCTAATTTTCAGCATTCTTCTGTAGCACCACATTTCAAATGCTTCAAGTATCTTTATTTCCGGTATTCCTAAAGTCCATGTTTCGCTACCATAAAGTGCTGTGCTCCACACATCGAGTTTTAAGAAGTTCTTTCTAATTCGTAGATCAATATTTGAAACTAAAAGGTTTCTCTTTTTCATGAAGGCTCTTTTTGCTAGTGCTATTCTACTTTTAACATCATTCCTGCTTCGGCCATCGGTTGTAATTTTGCTTCCCAAGTAACAGAACTCACTCACTTCTCCTATTGCATCAGATCCTATTTTTATATTTAATCTGCTAGTATTGGTATCATTTCTGCTACATTTCATCACTTTTGTTTTACTTTGATTTATATTCAGTCCAAAATCTTCCTTCAGTATTTTGTTAATGCCATTCAATAACTTCTCAATATCCTCAGCCCTCTCTGCTAATAAGACAATGTCATCAGCAAATCGTAGCATACTGATTTTTTGTCCCTGAAAACTTATGCCACATGGAAATTTTTCTTTGACTTTCTTCATTGCTTCTTCTACATACAAGTTGAATATTAACGGGGATAGACTACAACCTTGTCTCACACCCTTTTTAACTGATGCATGTCTCTCGTGATTCTCTACTTTGATCACAGCCACTTGATTCTTATATAGTTTATAGAGTATTCTTCTATCTCGATACTTTAGATATGACTTATTTAAAATTTTGAACATCTTGTCCCACCTAAAAGCTTTTTCTAAATTAACAAACACCATAAAAGTATCTTTGTTTTTCTTGATCCACCCTTCAAGTATTAATCTTAAAGCCAGAATTGCATCCCATGTATCGCGATTTTTCCTAAACCCAAACTGATCTTCACCTACTATCTCTTCTACTACCCTTTCCATCCTTCTGTATATTATTTTTGTCAGTAATTTTGAAGCATGTGAATTTAGACTAATGGTGTGATAATTCTCACTTTTGTCAGCTTGTGCTTTCTTCGGAAGTGTGAAGGTGATATTTTTATTAAGATCAGTTGGAATTTTTCCTGTTTCATAAATGTTTGATATCAGTTTGAAAAATCTTTTGATTCCTTCTTCTCCAAGGGATTTAAGAAGTTCTGCAGGGATATCATCAATTCCAACTGCCTTATTTTCTTTCATGTCATTCAGAGGTCTATTAATGTCCATCCTCAAAACAGAATCTCCTAAGTCATCAATGTCGACATCTCCTTCCTTTTCCATTACGCTCGATGTATTCATTCCATCGGTTAGCTCTATCGCCCGAGCTTAAAAGAGGTTTCCCATTGGTAGCTTTAAAGTTTACACCTCTATTCCTCAATTCTCCAAAATTGTGGATGCAGCATATACTTTACCTACAACCATCTTCTTTCTAATTTTTCAAACATTTCTTGCTTATTCACATCTTTTTAAATAAATATTTGCATGAGGTTGTTTTTTTACTCCCATTTTGTAATTATAACTATAGTTTTATATTGAAATGAAAGGTAAATTTCACCAAAGTTGAAATGAGGAGGGCAGCAGCAACACAAAATATTCACAAATGCAAAGAAACACAATATTTGGTGCAAAGCCCATTTTAAAAAAAAAAAAAAAAAAAAAAAAAAAAAAAAAAAAAACGCATCCACATACGAGATGGTATAAGGTGGTGTGGGAAGCAACAATAATGTCATCGGAAATATTAATTGCCGGAAATGAATGATTCAAAATAAAGAAAATGGAACATGTAAAAAAGGAGTAAATTTTTTAGAAATTATAATAACAAAAAATTGAAATACTCTCTAAATAGTTAAATGAATTATGCTGGCAAGTGATGGGTATAGCAGGGTGAGGAACGGAGGTATTGCCTGAGATTGAGGCCGGGGGGTTGTCTTAAGGGGCCTGTAGACGATCAAATTTGTTCGTCAAACATCACGTTTTCATCAAACAACAGCGTAAACGGTCAAACTTGAAATCAAACAAATTTGTCAAACCTGCCTTTAGTTTCGATTGTTACCTTTTCGGAAAGTGACACACGCCGCAATGAGGAATAAAGACAACGGATTTTTAGCGTTGACTCTAGCACTGTGTGTTAGGGAAAAAACGTGGAGGTTGATATAGAGAATGGTTGAAATTAAAAGAGAGAGATGACACATGAAAATTTATTGAGAAATATCAAGCAAGGAACCAGGTGGTTACAATAATTTCCTGTTCATGGAACACAAAACTTTTGAATGATTGCAGCCAGTGGAAATTATGAATTTCTTATGGTTGATGTCGGTACAAATTTCAGAGCGTCAGATGGAGGAGTGATTAAAAATACAACATTTTGGAATTGCTTGAAAATAATCAGTTGCAGATGCCAGATCCAGAGAAATTGCCGAATACTAATAAACAAAATGCCCTCCATATTTGTAGAAGATGACGCTTTCCAGCTGCTACCAAGTTTTATAAAACCTAACTATATGCAAGTGTATTCTCTTTTTTAGGTAAGGGTGTCAGGGATTGGAATGAGTTACCAAGAGAAATGATGAATAATTTACCGAAAACGTTGAAAGAATTTAAAGATAAAATTTGTAGAGGGCAAATGTAAGTGGCTGCAGGATAGGGGGAAGATGGGGCTGTAGGGAAATTGCCACCGGAGCCTGTGCTCCATTACAATTAAATTAAATAGATAAATGATAAGAGAAGAATTTTCAATTATCGTTTATCTCGCGCGGGTTATTGAAAACGTATTTGGCATTCTCGCAAGTAATTTTAATATTTTTCAGAAACCCACATAATTATCTCTAACAAAAGCAAGAAGTTATGACGAGTTGTCATTTATACATTTATACAATTTACTTACAAAAAAAATAAAATAAAAAATAATACATCCGACATGGAAGATGGTGTTATGGGGACTATTATAGGGTTCTTGGAGAAATGAGCCAAACCAGATGCTAATATTTAATATATTTAATAAAATTGCAATGGAGCCCACGCCCCGATGACAATTTCCCTAAACACCCATCTTCCCCCTTTTCGGCATCCACCCACATTTGCCCTCTACAAATTTTAACTTTAATTCCTTTCAACGTTTTTGGTAAATTTGGCTAAATATTGAACTTATTGGATTCTTCAGATTTTATTTTCATAGCACCGGCAGATCGCGATATATGGACATGAACTGTAAAAGGAATCAATCCTTTGTCATATAAATTATGTGAACTTAGCCAATTATCCTTCTTGCTGTTGTCACTTGGCGAACGGCGATGCGTTCTCTATGGTTACTAGGTGATAACTGAAATAATGTTTGACAAACACCGACGCACACCTTCAAACTTATTTGACAAACACGCCGTCAATCAAAATTTCCATCAAACACTTCAAACGCGTCGATTGTTTGACAAACGCGTCAAACAACGCCTCAGACTCTCAAATAATGTAACAAACACGTAAAGTTTGACAAACAATTTGATCGTCTACAGGCCGCTATATGTCCAGAATTTGCTGATAGGTCAATTCCACGTGTAGAATTCAGGTAGGGAAGCGCTATCAAGGAGCACTTTAATGGCTCCTGTGAAACAGTTACCGAAGCCACGAGTGTTGTAAGAGAAGGCATGACAAGCAACAGGGTAGTCTATATTTTGGTAGTAAACAGTTCATCTATTGACCATCACATCGATAAACACAACCTGAAACTAACAATAACCTACTGTTTCGCATCCAGTTCTCTCCTGGCACGGAATTGTTACACCAGATTCCACGTCTTGGCTACGACTTTCTCAGATCTTTTCTGGAAATGCGTGGAATTCTCCCCATCGTCCTTCCCGCAGCACTCCTTGTCGTCATGTGAATTAATATTTACTCTTTGTCTGTAGAATTTCCTGTATTTGATTTTCTATGGGTTTGCTTTAGGTGGTGAATTTCTTCCTCTCGTATTACAAATGCTGTATATTTATTTCTGTAAAATCAAATAATTAGTATCTCTTTACCTAAATCAAATTAAACTAGGTACTTAATGAGTTCACTTTTTAATCACAGCTTATAAAAAACCAAAACACATTTTATTTATTTCATTTTAAGAAGAACAAGGCACCTCAAGTTACCAAGTGTAGTGATGAATGATTTATAAAAAGAAGCTTGAGGAATTTAAAATTTGTGAATCGGTAAAGTAAATGGGGGAGGAATTTAACATTCCAATTATAAAAGAAAATTTAAAAAAATTATATAAAAAAGGGGTAATTAGATGACTAGGGAGTGTTAGCTCCAATAATGATAATGAAAATATTTGCACAAAATTGCAAATACTTAAATTAACTGGCAAAATGATGTGTACAAAAGCAATTGTTATCAACATGTCTGCAGAATGGACTTTCAATGGATCTCTAAAACAGACAATAGGGAAATCGATCTTGAGGAAGACACACAAGTAGACGTAAACAGTTACATTCATAAATTTGAGCCAAAATATGCGACAATGACTAATCCTTGCAGATGAATGAAGGTAATGGATAAACGATTTACATAAAAACAACATAGATTCGTGGAGAAAAAATAAGCACAGTTGAAACAGCGCTTTTCCATTTTAAACAAAAATCTTACAAACCCTTGATAAAACTTCTTGAGGTCTCAAAGGTTTTTTTTCTGTCCATTGCATATAACGTATGACCCAAGGTCATTAAGAGATGGGAGAAGATTTAGAAAAAGGAAGAAATTTTCCTATATATAGTTTTGAAGTGATAATCTCACAATTTGCATCATATGATTTTTGGAAACAATGGAAAACTGAAATCTTTATGACCAGACAGGTATTTCAACTAACACCTTCCTGAATATAATATTAAATAAAATTGCAATGTAGCGCACGCACCGGTGGCAATTTCCATATACACTTTTTTCCCATTTTCTGCACCCGCCTACACTTGCCCTCTACAAATTTTAACTTTAAATTCTTTCAACATTTTAGTAAATTATTCATCATTTCTATTCATAATATATTCCAATCCCTGATACCCATAACTAAAAAAGAGAATCTGCCCACACTGTTGTGCCTGAAATCGAGTGCGAGTTTGTGGTCATGGTCATCTTTTCTCTCCCATGCACTACTTTTCATACCTACACCAACATCTTTCCATGCCTTATCATCAATATATGCCTTGTGCACCCCAATCACCCTCTTCATCCTCCTCCAGTCTTCCAATAAATCCCATTCCAGCTCTTTTATCATATCTGTTACTGATTGTATTCTGTGGTAATTTCCACAAACAAATCTAGCAGCTCTTCTTTGCACCCTCTCCAACTCCTGTATTTGATACTCAAAATGTGGGTCCCATACTACGCTACCATATTCAAGCAATGGTCTGACCAAAGTTTTGTAATCCAATTCCTTTACTTCTCTCGTACATCCCCTCATCACTCTCTCCAATAAGTGCAAAATTTTGAAACCTTTTCCTACTACCTGTCCAATGTTTCCTGCCCAGTTAAGCTTGTTATCAAATGATATGCCAAGATATTAACATTTCAAGTCTTCAGCAAGCAATTCTTTCCCTACCTTATAATCATAATCAACCTTTAGTTTTTTATTTGTGTATCTAGTAAGCTGAGTCTTCTTCGCATTTATGTTCATCCCATGTTTACCAACCCAACAAGATATCCTGTCCAGATCACCCTGCAGCTGTTTACAGTCCTCTACCTTTTTGATCCTTTTATATAGCATTATGTCAGCTGGAAACAATCTAATTTCTGATAGTAAACAATCAACACAATTATTCATGAGTATAATGAATAGCAGTGGTCCCAATATGCTACCCTGTGGCACACCCATTTTTACTTCCACTTCTTTTGATACTGCATTTCCTACCATATCTAAATTACTAGCCTTGTGCGAACCAGCCTTCACCGCCCGCATTTGCCAAGGAGACGAACAGCTGCCGTGAGAGCCGATGGCGTCGGAGGAAGGCGCCCCTTAGGCGGACCAGCCATAAATCTCAGTTTGCCAAGTGGCGGCCACTTTCGCACCGACCATTAGCCAATCAGAGAGGATTTGGCGACGCGCGCTCTGGGACGATACTAGCCGCTCAGGTCTTGGTCACGAGACACGGACTCCTAAACATATCTTTTCTCTTGCATACATGGTCAACAGCACATGTGTCGACTGCGACCTAACCAAGTGCGCAGACAAAGGGTGTGTGTGCTCTTTGGTACGCCAAACTCGGGCTGCGAATGTTTTAAGCTGTATGGTCGTCATTACACAGTAAAAGATCTTTGATAAAAGATATTTTATAAAATATTTTATAGTGTAATGGGACATATTTTATAAAAGATTTCTTCTATAAAATGTAATACACTGGCATTACATTTTATAAAAGACTTCAAAGTAAACAATGAAAATGACGCAAGCAAAGTTACCGAAGTTTGTTAAGACCGCTGAATCTGTGAACATCTTGATTACTGAGTATAAACAGAAGAAAATGTACAATCAGAAATATATAGATTGTAAGAATAGGAATAAAATGGCGGATACTTACGCAAAGATCGTGAAGTTAATTAGTTCTATGAAAGAAAGCTGTGCTGTCGATGACGTGAAAAAGAAAATTAATGGATTTAGAAGCTAGTACTCGACAGGTTTCTGGAATAATTGCTGTGAAATACAGGTGCCATACTGCAGAATGGTGTAGATTCACCACGAGCAATGGAGTACAATCCATTTCACATACACCGTAAAAATAGACTCCAAATAGTATATATGTATCTTTAAGTTTGGGCGTAATTATTCTGATGTAGAAATTATTGAAAATATTGCGTAAGAATTTATTGGACCTAACCTGCAGCTTCGACCATAAGTTTTATAATTTGTCACGTCGTCACATTGCAGCTTTTTCACTAAACTTTGATGAATTATTTTCATATCAAATTTTGCAATCCACGATCTAACCCAAATACGTTTACTTCTCTTCTTTTTCTTCAATAAAACACATATTGTTACAGCTGCACGTACTGCGGCTGAAAAATCATACAAGTTTACGTAGTTCGTTTCAGAAAACTATGATGAAATATTTTATGTAGTGCAATGGGCCTGATAAAATATCATAAAGTATCTTTTATAAAATAAATATGATAAAATCTTTTATAAAACCTCTTTGACAAAGATCTTTTACAGTGAAATACCGGCCTTAGTACGCGACAGAATATAGTCCTTCGTTCACAAAGAACATCCCAGTAAAATGAGACTGAAACGGAAAGTCTGGAAGATTTTCCATCAAAATATTGGTTTCATTGAGATGGTGCATATTTTACGAAAACAGTTCCTCTCCCCCCCCCCCTCTCCTCTTTTAAAACAATAATTACTCATCGCCAACTGCTTATTTATCAATCTTGCTTCATGGATCCCTGCTGAGGAAGAATCTCTGGGATGTGAAACACATCATGGTTAATACACATACATACACTATAAGTCATAATCATAGTGAAAACAATTATATGTCACAAAGACAAATAAAGAGAATAAAAATAAACATTAATTTTTACAACTGAGTTTTGCAAAAGGTCTTATTGAGTACAATTAATTATTTTGTTCAAATTCTTGAATGGAGTAGAAGAGGTTACCCGTAGATAATCTCTCAGCTTTTTTAAAAATATATCTTTATTATCTGCAGACTGTTTTATACTCTTTGGAAGTTTACTAAACAGATGTATCGCAGAATAATTAACTCCTTATTGTACTAATGACACAGATGTTTCTTTTTTGTGCAAGTTATTTCTGTTTCTTGTATTGTAATTGTGTACCTGTGAATTAGAAGTAAACAGGTTAAAATATTCTATGACAAAGCACACGAGAGAATATATATACTGAGAAGTCATTGTAAGAATATTGAGTTTCTTTAAAGAGTTGTCTGCAAGAAGGTCTCGGTTTTACCCTACACAGCATCCTAATAGCTCTTTTCTGAGCTATGAAAACTTTTTTACTTTTTGAAGAGTTTCCCCAAAAAATTACGCCATATGATATCACTGAATTAAAATATAAGGTGTACACCTGTTTCGTTTATTTTAGATCTGCTGTTAGAGAAAGGGTTCTTGTAGTAAGTAATGTAGCTCATACTGCTCCAACTTTTTTTGGCTGGTAATCCAATTTTTGAAACCGCGATTCCATGGCTTGCCTCTTAAGTGAAATGTACAATAGTAAACTGGAAAAACAAATACAGATTTCTAAAATTACTGTATTAAAATATATCAACAACATTGGTATATTGTTCACAGTTTGATTAACGAATACATATTATAAGAATAAAATATTATTTAGAGCTATAAGCTCGGAATAATGACACTATTTCTCTATGCTCTGTGCCTGATTTGTCAATTTTAAATCACCGCATTCCACTATTGACAACCTGTTTCCAATCTTAGATAATAAATTGCCGACTATGTTAAATCATGGAAATGCAATTAAAAATTTCTTTGATAATACCCTTAAAGTCGGAAATAATACTAGAAAACAGTAGTGCGGCGGTTGGTTCTGAGTGCCCTTAAATTTGCTTAGCACCAGAAGCGTCCCCTTTGAAGGTCAGGCCACACAAGACCGCAACGAGCCCGCACCGTCACCGCACCGACACTCGGTCGTGTGTCGGCTCGCTCCCCTCACATCCACACTGGTCCGTACTTCGTCCGTGTGACGGACGGGTTCCTACCCATTCTTCAGCATCCTTTAATGTAGAAACTGGGTTGTTTCACGGAATTAATGTTAAAAAATTACCTTAATAGTGATTTGGGGATCGCAGCTAGGGTTACTACCCGTACTTTTAGAGTACTGTACTTTATGTTGCGTAGGCGTAGTTTATAATCTACGAAAATAATAAAGTACGCTAAAATACTTTTTTTGCCCGACTCATGTTATCACCTCACTGTTTCTTCTCTTATGCACAAAAATAGTATCCCAAAGCAGTTTTAACAAACGATCGTCGCACTGTACTGGTCTGAAAGATTCTCGTGTATCTCTACATAGTCACGATGAAATTTCAAGCGTCTCTCACTTCACATTTAACTTTTTTTTTTTTTGGTTGAGGTTCCTTTCGATTCACTCGATATTTTCTTTAACAAAAATTAATAAGACTATTACACATTTTAATTTAAATACAGATCGTAAATATTCTGAAAAATAATTTTAAGTGATCTAAAAATTCCAGTCACAGAGTTTCTTATCAGCCGCGCAGTACACCTCTATCTTCGCCTAATTTGAAAAAAGGGCCTATAGATTAACGTGAAAATCGACCCACAGAGCGTCCTAGCATCTTATAGCATTAACAAATCAAAGCTTTGCCTGAGGCGACCGTAAAAATGATAGCTGAGACAGAGATTTGAACGAGGTACATTCAGTACTCCATCAGTCACTGAGTCAAGAGACAAATCTGAATGTAATGAAAAATAAATATTCAAACATAATAAACGTACTTTTTTTCTATATCATTTACTTTTGTTATTCGAAAACACAAATGTGCTTTTACATGATTGAATACATATTTTTCAGTACTTCTAGTTTCAGATATTTATGGCGTGTGATTCGGGTATGGAAGGTTCCCGGTTCAAAATCTGGGTCTCAGATGCAATTTTTACAGGCCTTAAAATCGACCTCCACCTCTGGCAAAGCTTTGATTTGTTAATTAGAACATGAAAGGACTCTACCTACAATTGATGAACGTTTGAAGAACCTAAAGTGAGGTTAAAAAAAGCGACACTTTTCTAAGGCAATCAGTAACACTAAAACAACATTTGGTAGCAAATGACCGGAAATTTCCCAATAGAAAATACGCTCCTCCACGTCGACCAGCCCGACACAGGCCCGCACCGTCAGAACGTAGACGAAACTAATGACGGCACTCACTTCAATCGAGTGAGCTACAACAATAAATAAAGTGTCCGTACGGTGACGGTGCGGGCTCGGTGCGGTCTAGTGTGGCCCGACCTTAACCCTGCGGGGACGGGTGGGGCCGGGTGTTGCGCGTGGGAAACACAGAGAGGCTTACGCCGTACGGCCAGGTTTTGGAGGGGTCTGCGGCCTGGTTCGTGGTAGATGCTCCATCCGCGCACCTCCCCGTGGACACTCTTGATGGCTGGCGAGACGCGCCTTGCCTCACCACCCCGGCTGTAGTGGCGGCTGATTCTGAAGGGCCTAATTCCTCGGCGGGGGCGGCTGCTCAGGTAGACAGATGGATCGGCAGAATTTGGTGAGGGCTGGATGAGGTCTCCCCGCATACGCCTGATGACTCCGTTTCGAGTCTGAGGAAGGCCGCACAGCTCACCCGGGCTGTGGTACACTCCACTCAGGCTCTTTTCATACTATGTATGGTTGTGACCGAACGGCAGAAACTCGTGGGGCGAAATTCTTTCAGTGGTGTGAAGAACAGCCAGGCCCCTTTCACACTTGAAGCGTGTGGCGGGTCTAGGTGCCTTATTACTTAAAAAAAAAAAAAAAAAAACATATGAATTTAATTCTTAATTTCAGGGAAAATTTAATTATAGTTAGTTCAATTGAGAACGGGTTCGTAATCAATTACAATGCATGACATCATTGTTCATCAATAAAAGTTCCATAACCTGGACATTTATTCATGTTAAAATTTACATATGAATTGAACATATCATTTCGGTCATCACTGAAATATTTAAACATATAAACAAATTAATAATCAAAAGGACAAAGGCACGTCATTGTTTTTGTTGTAACCACGAAGTTATTTTAATTTATGCTCCGGCTAAAACTCATTGGGTTTCGGCAGATTGAACTGTTATATGCAAGTTTCCTTGCCAGGGTCGCTATTTGGGTGAGAGAGTGACTTCGAATATTAGTGCACTTTCCTGATGAAGGTGTTTACCGTGAGTCAGCACAGGGGAAGATACACCAGCACCTGTCTTCACATGAACCACTTCCAATCAAACTTGTGTCCGTGTGGACATAAACACTTATGACTTTGCACGGGTCGCCTCTTGCCGGCTCTCCGCTCGCTTCAATGACCTCTCGTCTCGAGATCTGCCGCACGAGTCCCTGTTGTCATCATCGCCGCTCACTTCCACAGATCGGGAAGACCCACGGACGTCGGTTCAGCCAATCCCGTCCCTTCTCTCTCCCTCCCATCTCCGGAAAACGTCCAGACATGAAAAGCAATGTTTTACATAAAATAGTAACTCATTTTATATTGGAGAATCACTGTCCTTCCCACATACACACTCACACACACACGACCTCTCTTCATTCAGGCTCCCCTGATTGGCCGCGAGTTTAAGTTTCTGGGAATTGTATGTTATCGCCACTTCCTCGGTTTTTCATTGTTCGAGAAACACGCCGTGTTTGCATTTCGACACGGTCTGTCTTCATAAATTGTCGCGACTACACAAATCACTACTATGAGACACAAAAATTTCGCTCTTAAGACGATGTTCCTACACAGTCTTTCACTAGTTGACAGTGAGTAGGATCACCTCTTGTTAGCGGCTAAACGCCTCGCCGGTTTCCTGGAAGTTGGATCAGGTAGGTAGCTGACCCCCCTGGCAGTTGACGTCAGCACAGAATAATTGTTACCTGCTGCTCATAACCACGCTAAACAGATAATGAAATCGTAATGTTTCATACCATTACACACTACACGGCGACGGCAAAACGCCGCTCGGTCGCCGCGTAGCAAAATTGGAAGTAAAATGGGAGTGCCGCAGGGTAGCGTATTGGGACCATCGCTATTTAATTATTCTAATGAATAATTGTGTTGATTGTTTACTATCAGAAATTAGATGTTTACAGCTGACATAATGCTATATAATAGGATCAAAACGGTTGAGGATTGGAAACAGTTGCAGCGTGATCTGGATAGGATTGGGTTGTTAACATGGGATGAAAATAATTGCAAAGAACAGTCAGCTTATTAGATACACAAATAAAAAACAAAAGGTTAATTATCAAAATAAGGTGTTGAAAGAATTGCTTGCTGAAGACTTTAGATGTAAATATCTTGGCATTACATTTGGAAAGAAGCTTAACTGGGCAGTACACATAGGACAGGTGGTAGGAAAAGGTTTCAAAATCCTGCATTTGTTGGAGAGAGTGATGAGGGGATGTACGAGAGAAGTAAAGGAATTGGGTTACAAACCTTTGGTCAGACCATTGCTCGAATATGGTAGTGTACTATGGGACCCACATTTTGAGTATCAAATACAGGAGTTGGAGAGGGTGCAAAGAAGAGCTGCTAGATTTGTTTCTGGAAATTATCGCAGAATGAAATCAGTGACAGATATGATAAAAGAGCTGGAATGGGTCAATTGGAAGACAGAAGGAGGGTGAAGAGGGTCTTGGGAGTGAACAAGGAGTATATTGGTGATGAGGCATGGAAAGATATTGGTGTACGAATTGAAAGTAATGCATGGAAGGGAAAAGATGACTATGACCACAAGCTGGCACCCGATTTCAGGCACAAGGTTGTGGGAAGATTCTCTTTTTTAGGTAAGGGTGTCAGGGATTGGAATAAGTTACCAAGAGAAATGATGAATAATTTGCCAAAAACGTTGAAAGAATTTAAAGTTAAAATTAGTGAAGGGTAAATGTAGGTGGGTGGAAGATTGGTATTTGCGGAGATTGCCACCGGAGCATGCGCTCCATTGCAATTTAATTTAATTAGAAAAAAAAAAAAAAAAAGCGGCTGCCGTTCGGCGAACGGTAGCTCAGTGGCGTACACGGCCAAATGCACGCTCTCACATCAGACGGTTTTAGTCGTACAGTCGTTCCATTGTATTCGGTGTTTGGCTATGTATTATTTCATTATTTCTTTATAATTTTTGTCTGTGTATTATGTTGTTCAGTAAAGGCATATTGAGTTAATTTGTGTACATTTTCTTTCAGTGTCCAATATCTTAATCACCTTTTTTGAGAATATAGTGCAGCATAGTATAGTATACGAAACAAAAAATTTATGTAAATGTATATATATCTTTCCTAGGCGGTTATATAACATTGATTATAATGAATTTTTAAACAAATAACTTCATTAAACAACACAACACTCAACAACACGGAGCTTGTGGTAGAATAAAGCCCTATAGAATCCGTACGATGTGAACGAGTGTGCCCTTTCGGATACGCCTGTCGTTCGGTGAAATCCGTAAACTGGGAAAAGGGCCTCATTGTATGCACTCCGTATCGCTCGTCGTTCTAATATCTTTAAATGTTTTCATCTCGTCTTGGGAGGATGAAGCAGGAGGGTTTGGCCGTATGCTATGTATGCAGGGCCGCCGTAAGCGGGCGTGCAAGGCGTGCACCGCACGCGGGCGGCACGTCGAGGGGGGAGGCAAAACGAGTGATCGACAGTCGCCGCCCGCCGTTAGTTACCATTCCGTTGTCGCCGCGACGAAATTTGCAGCGCATTATGTAGCAGGCGACCTTTTTTTTTTTTTTGGTCAACAGCTGCTTCGGGCGGCAAGCGACACTCGGGATGGCAACAATGGGGGCGGCAAATAATGATCGAAGGGGCGGCAAATAATGTTCGAAGGGGCAGGAATCTCTCAGTTTTTTGAGCCGGTTCGGAAATTTCCTGATCCACCACTGGCTGTAGTTAGACAGGGGGCGGCATAATCGGTATTGCACGCGGGCGCTCAAACAGCTAGCGGCGGGCCTGTATGTATGTACTATTAGGTTTTATAAGTATAGGGAGGGTTTTATGGTTGCAGCCTGCCCGGAACTAACGGATCAGGTGTACTGTAGATAGTCGGCGTCTAGTTTCGTTCAATGTTGCCAGCCTTGTGTCTTTGAATAACCGGAGATGGGCCCTAAAATTTCCGTAGATTGGGTATAAAAATCTTGAGAGTCGTTAATTGAAAGATTGAAACAACTATTATTGAAGAGAGAGTCAAAATTAAGAATCCGGTACTTTATTTCCAAGTCTTTAAAATTAAAAATACAAGATAATAATCAACATTGAAAGTATTAATTGTATCTGATCATGTTTCATTCAGTACCACTGCTGCTGCTATGGCTACTCGTTGTTTTCGGCCATGGAGGAAGGAAATATATGGAGGAGAAGTGACGTTAAATCGGTGAAGCAGGCTCGCGCATGCGCAGTGGCGGCAGCGGCGATATTGCGCTTCCAAACAATTGTGATGTTCACATTGTGTTAGATGTAGTGATTATTTCATTTTGTAATGTGTATAAGTGTTTTATAATGCCATCTTGTGTTGCGTACGTTTGCACAAATAGGCCAGACAGGAAATAACCTGGAATATCATTTCATAAGTAAGTTGAATTCTAATTATCGTTGTTGAAGTGAGCTGTAGAAGTTGCAAACTTCGCTGCCTGTCTATAAATATTTAGTCATAGCTCTCAATGGGATGACTTTGTTCTCAAATTTTTGTTGGTGTAGTGTAGAAAATCAGCATACCTTGCTATTTTGCACATTATAGACTAGCATTACTTTTTAACGAGTGTTGAAATTGAGATTTAAGGGGTGTGTTTTACATCGCGATTCAGTGAATTTAGTATTGCGCTTTCTTTCGTCACGTTGCAGTTTATACTGTATGATGAAATGTGTTAAATTATGCTATGCAATCTAGGAATCTTGATGAAGCAAACGATGTTGTTACTGCAAATACAGTTTGCGATTCAAATACGCGTGTGTGGGTATGTCTACATAGTTTGATTCTGTAGTGACAATTTAATGGAGATTGTGGTTAGGTCTAAATGCAGTCTGTAACAGAATGGTTTTGTTGTTCCATGAGGTACAAAGAATTTATCTATAATTGTTAGTAATTTCATGAGAACCAAGTTAGTGACAAAACGTATATCGCGATGGAAACTACTTCCAACCATTTCCAATTAAGCTTACGATGTATGTTAACAAGATGATTATTTTTATTCTGATCTAGGCCGCATTTCAACCTAACCACAACTGGTAGTAAAAAAACTGAAATATCCATTCTGCATGTCCACCATTGTGGCTTTGGCAGAATTAATTTTTGATCTAGGCCGCATATCAACCCAATTCCATTATATCCCGAAAACTAAGCAAGATATCGAAAAAATTTATTCTTTATTTTAGATTTGTCTCGTCGTGTTACATAAGAATCGATCATTAAATTTGACTTTTGCGAAATTTTTCTTCTCCATTTCAACTCAAGACACCTCACTTTTGATACAGTATATTTCTAGAACTAGGTGAGATATCGAAAATTTTTATTCTTTATTTTTCATTTGTCATATCGAGTTACATAATAATCCATCACCAGATTGCGGCGTCACGTTTATCTTAGAGTCCCCTTGAGGTTTTTGTAGATATTCCCCGTGTCTGTATGGAAGCGGCCTTGCCCCCTCCACTCCGGCCATGCCCCCCCCCCCCCCCCACTCCTCCTCCGCCCTGCTTCACTTCAATGCGTGGTTAAGGTCTCTTGCGTCGTCTCCATATATTTCCTTCCTCCATGTTTTCGGCCATACTTATTCTTTGTTGATGTTAAGTTTAACATACCTTCTGTAACAAGAAAACATCAGTGCCATTCTCTTTGTTTGTGATACACCGACAAGGGTGCTAGTTGAAAGAGAGTTCCTCTTTTTAGATTTATTCAGATTCACCGCAGAAAATATCCTTTCCATTGTAGCATTGCTGTGTGGCAATATTGCTACGCCATCTGCTATTTTCAGCAACAAAGGAAACATTGGCTGACCTAAACCATTGTTCATGTGTCTTACAATGTTCCAGAAGACCTTATAACTTGGCTTCGATTCTACATTAAATTTTAATTCACTATTCATTAACAAATAGTGTTATATCCATTTTGAAATATCACAGTACTTAGGAAACCTTATTGCTAACAGAATTACAGATGGGTGATTATTATTCTTGAAAATATTACAGTGGTTCTATATTGATATGTGCTTAAAAGCAAACCTGATTTTTATTTGATCTAGTAAATAGAAATTTAAGCATGAAATTCTAAATTTCTTCAGCTCATTTTCTAAAATACCTTTATTCATCCGGATTCACTTCCCCACGTAAGTATATTTCTTTCAATGGGAGAAAGTTTAACAAAATCACGAATATAAGGAAAAATCAATACATAATATAAAAATAGGTAAAAATCCGTAGATATGTTAACAAAATCCTGTGTGGCTCCCTGAGCTTCGATGATCAGGGGAGCCGAGCTTGGGGACCCCGGTGCACGGCACTACCTAGGCCTCTGGCCTCCGATAGCCACGCCACTGCCTATTTGGCATAATCCATGCTAAACAAAACTTTAAATATTCTTCCTTCAATTGGGGAGATTTATTTTGAATGCGAGGAACTAATAACGAAAAAAAACAACAGAGATTTTCTTTAACTACGATCTCTGGCAGTAAAACTACAATGTCTCTGGCCATCAGCATTTTATAGGATAATATGAGGGTTGCTCTATATATATTTGGCCTTGGCAACAATAAGTGTTGCCAGGCGCCATCTGACGTTGCCATCGGAAACATTGACATTGTTTAACATAGCCATAAACATAACAATGTGTCATTTGAGCGCGATTTGTTGTTTACATTAACTTTAAAAATTCATCTTGGGCGAAAATTGGAATTAACTCGTGAACATTTTCGTGCGATTATTTTTCACAACTTACGACGTGGATTATCAAGGCAAGAGTGCATCGATGAACTTAATTTCTTATACGGCGATAAAGCACCATCATATAGCACTGTAAAAAACTCGTATAACGAATTCAATCGTGGCCGAAGTTCGCTCCAGGACGAATTCCGTCAGAGTCGTCCAAAATCGGTTGTTGTGCCAGAAAACATCGATGCTGAGCCTGAACTGATAAAGCAAGATCGTCATGTGATACACCGTGAGACTGAGGCATCTTTGGGCATTAGTACGACAAGCATCAATAAAATATTGCATAATCATTTGGCCCTAAAAAGGATTTGTTCGCGTTGGATCCCGCATAATCTGACAAACGCCCAAAAGGAAGCTCGTGTCGATTGGTGCAAGGAAATGTTAAAAAATACGTTCAAGGTGCATCAAAGGCTGTGTATAACATCTACACAGGTGACGAATCAAGTATCAATGCAGATGAGCCCGAAACAAAACAGCTATCGACTGTATGGGTCTTCCAAGACGACACAAATCCGACAAAAGTTGTTCGCGGAAGAAGCACATTGAAGCAAATGGTTGCCTGTTTCTACGGCATTACCGGTCACGTGGCGACAGTGGCGTTAGAACAACGTAGGACGGTCAACTCTGAATGGTACACGACCATTTGTTTACCCGAAGTCTTTGTAGAAATTCGGAAAAAGTCGAAGAAGAGAAGAATAACTGCTCATCACACTTCGGCTTAAACAAAGGAATTTTTGACAGGTCAAAACATCGAATTAGTGGGTCATCCACCTCATTTGGCACCCAATGACTTCTTTTTATTCCGGCACATCAGAAACAAATTACTTTTTCAACGATTTTCGGCACCCGAAGAAGCGGTTGATGCATTCAAGAGGCATGTTCTGGAATTACCTCCATCGCAGTGGAAAAAGTGCTTCGAAAATTGGATCAAACGCATGAAAAAGTGTATTGATCTTCACGGAGAATATCTTGAGAAACAATAAAACCAATTTCGATCATAACTATTTGTTTTTTCATTATTAGGCCAGAAATATAAATAGCAACCATGGGCGCCGGCAGGATTGCTTCTAGGGGGGTGCACCAGGGCTGTATTGGTGCCCCCCCCCCCTAATCGGCCCAAAAATTACCGGGCTGGGCGACCTTTTTTTAGCTCTACTACTGCCCAGACGGCGATCCGGGATGTAGGGGGGTGCACTAGGGCTGCATTGGTGCCCCCCCCCCCTATCGGCCCAAAAATTTCCGGGCTGGGCGACCTTTTTTTTAGCTCTACTACTGCCCAGACGGCGACCCGGGATGTCAGGGGGGTGCAAGTGCACCCCCTTGCACCCCCCTCCCGGCGCCCATGATAGCAACCCTCGTATTGTTCTGGATTCACTTTTGATATTTGTATAATAGGCTGGATCCGAGGAGTTAAAATATCTAGCGTTTCGAACAAAAAGTATATTCTTTATCTTCGCAATTGAATTAAATGTGAGTTTCTAACATAATCTAGCGTTGTTTAGTAATGTAGTAATGCTGTTTCTTAACCATGCTTTCGAAATTTATAACTCATGTTGACACTGTGAAAACTCAGTCAAAATCGATTCAGAAATTTTCAGGTAATGGCTAGAGTATTTGTAAAATAAATGTGTTCTAACGTCTTAAGACATACATTAAATTTTAACTTCGACCCCAAGAGTTCAAATTCTGAAAATTCATTCAAAATATGGGGGTTCTACGATATTCAAGCCTCTGAAATCAGATACATTTTATGGTCGATTCGTATATATCTGAGACAAATCGAAAGAAAATAATATATATATATTTTTTTGATATCTCACTTAGTTCTCTAGATATAGTATGTCAAAACTGAGGTGGTTAGGTTGAAAAACGGCCAGGAAAAATTTCGCAATGAGTGTTTCAATCAATTAATCACATTAAATATGTTCTATATAATTTCCTAAGCTCGCTTATCACTCACTCACTCACCTCGAAAGCTATTGGCTGGAGAACGGTGTCACGTGTCAGCCTTCTCTCTCAAATCAACAGCCACCAGAGATATCATTAGAAGAAATTATGTCCACAATTTAATAGCCAAGCAACTGCTACCAAATTTATTGCAGTAATACATAAGTTTTCTTTTCGTAATATTTCATAGTTAAAAAATATTGATAAGCTTTACGGCTGAAAAATGTGGAACTTATTTTTAGAAACATGTTGCTAATGAAAGCTGAAAAAAAAAACTTGAATTACTCATGGTATCTCCTTGTAACCACGGATGACAATTGTTTTTCCGGTCTAGGCTAAATTCAATTAAAACTGTCGATAATATTGTTGTTGCTTGACCAGAGTTTATACATTACGATTTATTTGCTTTTTAAGTATTTTACACATACACACCACTTTCCATAATGGTCTTTGTTCAAGTTCGGTATACGTGAGTTATTAGGTTATTTAAAGTGGGCATCAGACCAAATGTGTCACCGAATCGAGTATTCTGGCAATCCATTTCTTTGGAGTTGTTCAACTGTTTAATAGTATGGAATGTGTATTAAGTTCTCTGATCGTTACAGATATTACGATCATTGATTACATTATAAGTGTTTGCCCAGTCTCAATAAAAAAAAAAAAAAAAAACAACGAGATGCTTTCGAAGCAAACAGGAATTCTTTAAAATTTTAGTGAACTTTAAGGGTAAAATACAAGTCAAGTTTATGTTTCAGCAAGTTAGAGTCTACGGCCTTTGAAACTATTAAACGATAGCGCGGTCGTCCCTGTGCGTGCTCAATACCTCTGTTAATGCTTCTTGAGTTATTCCGGCTCAACACAGGTCAGGTAGGCGTTGATGTGAGTTAATGAGTCTTTTAGCACTAGTTCCTCGCCTTCCCTTGGTCTGTCTCTGGATTTGAATGGTTCATCCATATCTGAAGATTAAGATACGCATAGAAAACGTTTGTTTAATACAAATGAACACTAATGAGATTTCTTAACACTCTCCAGTGGCAACTTCCCTACACACTTTTTTTCACCTTTCCTGTACGCCCATTCTCTAACTAAACATCAGAGTTCTGTTTCGCCCCAGAACTTACATGGGTGATATATTTACGACTAATTTAACTGCCAAAACACAAATCGCAGATTGATGAATCATGCCTGTTTCAATTGTTTCTAACTGTGGTATTCCAAGCTTTATCCCCTATTATAACTTTGCGAAGTACACCAGGTAGGCTTCGTGGTTCCAGTGCATTTGCGTGTGTGCTCCATCTGTAGTGAATCTGAGGAGAATGGAAATTATTAAAATAGAATCGTGGAGTTGATATCGTTAAAAATCTGGTAAGTTTTTTTCCTGCACTTTAGCTTTCGGAACTGGGGTGTGCAAGTAGAGTGACATGTGTTCCCTGCATTAAGATCAGTACGCCTAAATACCACGATAAATCGTGTCCTACAACATCAATACAGTTTCCCCCTTCCTTAGCACACACACCAATATTTGCAGAATCCATTGCATGTAAAAGATAATAAATACTATACTTACCAGTTTTTAACTCCAGAAAATTTGTCGTATCATTGAAAGTCATTAGACGACCTAGTTATAACAATTTGTATGAATGTAATCCTAGTTTCTTTATTCCGTACAACAGTCGCCAAGCTATTTTCTGTCATTCTCTTCAGATCGTGGTCGACATTATTTCACGAGCTCTTTCTCTGCTACTCAGCCCAGTCTTGCTGCTGTTTGTGTCTCTGTCCATTATCCCTTCTTATTAATGATTATTAAAAAGAAGATCTTTGCTAATTGTGATAAAAAAAATTCAAGTGTTAAATAAAGTCAAGTTCTTGTTCTTCAGTGGGTTATAACGCTTTTGTGAAATTTTATGTCTTTTCATTTCAAACCAAATAAAAGCGTACTAAGTAACATAAAGATTTTTCGAATAGGTCAGGACTGCAGGAGAAAGAAGGGTTGTCTTCATTAGTTTTTTATTTAATAACGCATATTTACGACACACAGTATGTTAATTTGTTAGTCCTCACAGTCTTTTTTTACAGCAACCACATATTTGCAATGGACAACACAAAAGCACCACTAAAGAAATTAAGATTATTCCAGTAAAATAAGTAAAAGCAGCATGCCCCTTCCCGATTAACCATGCTTTGTTAATTCCCATCCTTATCGTAATAAACAAAGAACTGCGTTGTAAAAAGTGATAATCTTACAAGCATGTATACAGTATTAACGAAGTAAGCAATTCACAAAAGAAAATGAACATCTTATTTTATAAACTGATTAACTATCTTGCTGTTTTACAAACAGACATGTTATATTATGCCTTACTTTTTTAAAATTAAAGCTTAAATATCACAGGTTTGCTATAACAACTGTACAGTTATTTTTAAAATTGCTTATAGGCAAGATTGGTAAGAATGACTACTATGCAAACAGTAGTCGGATAAAAGTAAAGAAGATAAAATATCAACGAGTTTTGTAAGTTAGTGTGGGATTGGAGAAATTTACAAGAACAACGACATACAGGATGGCCGGAGGTTGTAGGGATAGTTTCAGTGTTGTTTACATGTAGGGAACACGTTCGTTGTTTATTTCTTGTGCTAGTGACGTGAATTTTTCTCGTGTACACCGGTCATTGTGGAAGTAGAGAGATAGGCAGAGCGGCTTGGGCTTTATAGGAGGCCCGCTGCTCCTGGCCTTCCGTCGCCAATTCCTTCCGAAGTGCGGTCGCGTCTGAGTTTACAAGGATGGGCCGGGGAGACGATTTTTACCAATACATTCATCCTGACACTAAACTGATCCGAAAAAGTCTGCATTAACGGGCCGTCATCGTTAATCTTCTGATCATGGGAGTGGAATTGTTTACTTTAAAATGTTTCCATGTGCTCCGAGAAATTCTCCGTCCTCACATTAATAGTGGTATGATGCTGCATGCTGCAGGAAGGTCCTGTTTAAGCTTCATACCTCCACCGAAGCCAGTAATAAACAAACTTCTTTATTTATGAATGTTTCAAGGGAAAGAAACCGAATAACATTATTATTTACACATGATACTTCGGTGACATGTCTACCGTCGCCATCTTGAGGTGTAGTGGTAAGACGTGAAGTCTGCCTAGAGTACGTTGTTTACGAGCAGCCTCAATAGCAGGTATCGACGCATCACTTAGTTAACCGGATCAGACGCTAGACGAATTGCAAACGCTTCTGTACTGACGCTGTCCCAGAAGCCTCTCGCATGTGCCGGCACCTTAGTTGATTCGAAATCGAAGTAAGGTGCCGGCACATGCGAGAGGCTTGTGGGATAGCGGCATTACGGAAGCGTTTGAAATTGTAGTCGCGTCTGATCTGGTTAACTAAGTGATACCTGCTATTGAGGCTGCTCTGTGTTTTGCGTTTCGAGGACGTCTAATGAAGTCTGAGATGTTGCTAGGCAACGTAACAACGTTGTCGTTGTCATGACAGTTTTTAAACAACGTGCTCAACGCAAACTACAAGTCTTACAACTACAACTGAGGATGGTGACGGAGTTTTACGTCGCCGAAAAATTGTGTATAAATAATAGTATTACTCGGTTTATTTCCCGGGAAACATTCATCAATAAACAACGCCTAGAAAAACTGCTTTCTTATTTAAAGTTTTTTATGTTTGTTTAAATTGACGTTGTTAACTTTTGTCATTTTAATAGGGAAATATTAAGCCTCGAAAATTACGCATTCTTATAGTATTTCGTATGAAATTGTCTCAGAGAATACGAAAAGATAACTCGTTTGTACCTATAGTTAATGGGAAATGCATAACATAAAGTGACGTTGAAAAGTGCAGAGTTGTTTAAGTTGTTGCACGGAGTGGCGACCTCTGGCTGGGAAGTACAGCGAGTGTCGGTACAGTAGCTGAGTGACTGTGGACACTAACGTGGCTTGTTGGGGCACGGCAGGAAGGTGCACGAGGAGTGCGCCTTGATGCCGTCCGCGGAGCAGATGCACTGGTTGCAGTCCTCCTTGTAGCGCACGTTGGGCGCGCACCGCTCGCCGTTCCCCGGAGCTGCAACACAAAGTCTGGCTCAGCGAGAAGACCTGGCAAGACACCACCAACCACTCGCCCACGGTTAGACACCTGTTAGACACCTCAATTCCAGTTTCCCATGAACGAGGGAGAGTCAAATGAAAACCTTAAAAGTGGAATATAAGAGTCCGCGCCAGTGGTCTGTAAGTTGGTACGCCTGTTTGAAATAATGTGCCTGATGTCTTCACAGGTGGCAGCACCGTGAAGATACACAAGCACCAGTCCAGGAATAGTACAAACATGGCCGCCACGTGCACCAGAGAAGAACAGCGTTCGGTGATTAGGTTTTTGCAAAGTGAACGTGTGGAGACTAGACATTTATCGCAGAATGAAGGTACAGTACTGGGATACCTGTTAGTGTATGAATGGTGTGACGTCTGTAGCTGATGCCAAGCACATCGAGTCGAGACCACTGCAGCAGTTGAAACCATCGCCCGACCTGGCCCCAAGTGATTCCCATATGTTTGGACCCCTAAATAAAACACTTTCTGGAACGAAATTTCAAGCCGCGGTGCACGAGCAGTTGGGTAGTCTCCTAAAAGAATTTTTTTATACTGGAATTCAGGCACTTCGCAAGCTTTCACAAACATATATTGAGCGTGGACTAGACTGTATAAAAAAAATGATTCAGGTGACATGCATGTGTGCAAAATACATAAAATATATATATAAAAAATTAAGGTTTTCATTTGACTCTCCCTCGTATCAAATTTTTGTTAGACGGTTTTCATTTCTTGCAATGTTAAAAAGCGCGTTAGTTTATGAAGTTAGTAATAGCGCAATACCATACAGAAGACCTCGCCTCTTAACCTTGAATTTTGAAGAGAATGATCTCTAAACGGTTACACCCTTTTCCAGTATATACTTCGTGGCAATAGTGAAATTATTTTACGCAACGTCAATTTAGTGGCAATTCACGGCTGCGACACCAAGAAGTACGAAACGTCACGGTGGAAGCCATACTGAAAAAAAATGAGAAGAATAATGAACTACATTCAAAATATATGCACTTTCTAATTGGCCATAGGAGGTGTGTGACAAAAGTAATGAGATTGCTAACACTGCGAGCGATCTGGCAACGCTGTGCCTGCCGGTCTGTGCTAGACCGGTGTGTTCATCCCTTCCACATGCTCAGTCAGAGTTTCAACTCCGTTCAGCCAACACATTATTTTTGACAGCACCATCAGTGAAGTTGCGTATTTTGTTGTGTATTATGGAAATGGAGCATCGGAATTTAGTGCAATGTTGTGCAATCAAGATTTGTGTTAAACTTGGGGAATCCACGTGTGTGACCTTTGAAAACTTGAAACAGGCCTATGGGGAACATTGCTTATCAAGAGCACAAGTTTTCTACTGATACAAATCATTTTTGGGAGGCTGAGACCACGTTGAAGATCAACCTCGCTCAGGGAGACCTTCAACTTCACAAACTGACGAAAACGTTGAGCGTGTGAGTGCTCTTGTGAGATCAGACCGTCGTTTAACAATAAGGGTGATGAGTGAACAGTTAAATTTAAACATATTCACCGTACATCAAATTTTGACAAACGATTTGGACATGCGAAAGGTTTGACCCAGAGTGGCGCCAAGAAACCTCAGAACTGAACAGAAGGACAATCGAAGAAACGTGTGCCTTGATCTCTTTGAGAGGATTGACAATGACCAAGAATTCTTCTGTCGTGTGATCCCAGGTGATGAATCCTGGATATTTGAGTTCGATCCTCAAACAAAGCGGTAAAGCGAAGAGTGGTACACTCCGTCATCTCCTCGACCGAAAAAATGTTGAATGACCAAATCAAAGACCAAAACAATGCTGATTTGCTTTTGTGACAGTAGGGGTATCGTGGATAAAGAATTTGTTCCTCCAGGATAAACCTTCAACCAAGGTTTTTTACAAAGGTGTCCTTGAAAGACTCAGGGAAAGAGTGATTCGTGTGAGATCAGACATTGCAGACAAGTGGATGCTTCATCATGACAATGCACCGTGTAAAACGGCTTTTTCCATCAGTAAATTTTTGACCTCAAATCGCATTCCTGTTGTTCCTCAACCTCCCTATTCACCTGATGTAAGTCCTTTTCCCGTAATTGAAACATGCCTTATAAGGATGTCATTTTGGAACTCTGGAGAACATTCGAAAGACTGTGACCGACCAGTTAACAGCCCTACCAGTTGAAGCCTTCCAGCGCTATTACCAAGAGTGGAAACAACGACTCCACCGGTGTATAGCTGCCCGAGGGAACTACCGTTGTTTGAAAAAAATAAGAACTTTGGTAAGTAAAAAATCAGTCTCATTACTTTTCTCACACACCTCGTATCTATTACAATAATAATAATAATATTTAATTAAATTGCAATGGAGCGCACACTCCGGTAACAATTTCCCTACACACCCATCTCCCCCTTTCCTGCACCCACCTACATTTGCACTCTGCAAATTTTAGCTTTAAATTCTTTCAACGTTTGTGGTAAATTATTCTTCATTTCTCTTGGTAACTTATTCCAATCCCTGACACCCTTACCCAAAAAAGAGAATCTTCCTACACCCTAATGTACCGAGATACAAAGATTGGAATCTGGATATCGTAGAAACTATTGTAATTTTACAAGAATTCACCAATGGTAGGGAAAGGGTTCAAAATCCTTCACTTGTTGGAAAGAGTGATGAGGGGCTGCACTAGAGAAGTAAGGGAATTGGGGTACAAAACTTTGGTCAGACCACTGCTGGAATATGGTGGTGTAGTTTGGGATCCGCATTTTGGGTATCAAATACAGGAGTTGTAGGGGGTGCAGAGGAGGGTTGCCCTGTTTCTCTTTAGAAATTATCGCAGAACACAATCGGTAAATAATATGATAAATGAGCTGGAGTGGGATTCATTGGAGGATAGAAGGAGGGTGAAGAGAGTCATGGGAGTGTACAAAGTCAATACTGGTGATGAAGCATGGAACGATATTGGTCGGAAAATTAAGAGAGGTGCTTGGAAGGGTAAGGTTGACCATGACCATAAGCTGGCACTTGATTTCAGGCATAAGGGTGTGGGAAAATTTTTTTTCGTAGGAATGGGAGTGAGGGACTGGAATAAATTGCCAAGAGAAGTGATGAATAACTTACCGGAAACACTGAAAGAATTTAAAGTAGAAATTAGTAGAGGGCAAAAGTAGGTTGGAAGGGAAAAGGGAGGGGGTGTAGGGAGATTGCCACCGGAGCGGGCGCTCGATCGCAATTTTATCAATTATTATTAATCTGGACTTGGCATGCGGCAGTTGGTACCCGTGTTCTCCCAGCGCTTGCGGCGGTTGAGCGTGGCTGTTCTGCGCCTGCGCAGTCGGCCCACGCACGAGTGAGCCGTGCAGGCGGATAGTGCGCGGCTCCCGCTAGGCGGACACAGGCACAGGTTACAGTCGCGGTAGAACACCTCCCCCGACACGCAGTCGTCCACTGAAACACAGCGAGGCACAAAACAATAAAAACAACAAAACATGAGACCACTGTAAAATAATACCTTTAATTGTTACTCATTTTTACACACAAATAACATTTACTTTCATCATTATTTTAATATATTAACATAATATTTTGAAGCACAATTCGTCCGCTACATTCACATATTTTTTCCTACGGACTTGCTCTTATCTTGTCTCTGCCAAAGATGTTCTTTTAACTCACTCCTCTTTGCTCTTGCATACTAACTATTATCTTTTTCTTTTACAAAAAGAAAATAAATTAAAAAAACAAAAAATGTGATGCGCGGGGAGCGTGTACATTGTGACAGTCGCGTGTAGATCAAATACTGAAACCCGCTGTGTGTAAAGTTTATATCAGACATTTTGATGACTAGGGTTCGAATTTTTATGACGAAAAAAAAAAGAACAGAGATATATGCACGCAAAAATGACGTAAAAATATTTCTTAAAAATGACAAAATATGACCAAACATTTAAATTTACAATACATGAAAACATGCTAAATTGTACATTATTTATTTTATCTAGTAGTGTCGCTTTCAAGTAGACAGCATAATTTGCTTCCCTGCACTCACTGCGCCATTGGAACATTAATTTTTAAATCGCTTTGTTGAAGTCACTTTAATTTCACGTAATTTGTAGACAATAACTCTTCCATCTGTACTAAAGTAACCCTCTCCAAATTTTTTTAGGTTACTCCGTAACATCGCACTTTCAGAAAAAAATTTCAGCATGGCGGTACTAACTGATCCACTGCAGATTTAACACTGACAAGATTATTTTCAAAAGTATTTCATTGAGACGTTGATTGACGCGGATCGACACAGGCATGCTGCTGCTGCATTGTCGAGGTTATATGGCGGGTGGAACATTAACGTTTAGCGAGTGACAATAATGTATAACTTTAACTCTCGACTGGTGAATTCTGACGAATTCAGTGATAATTAGTTTTGTTTTTTCCTCCAATGTATAACACGAGTACAGTTCTGCGAATAATTATCTTAATTTCTTCTCCTCTAAACTTTAGAGAGTGACAATAATGTATAACTTTAATCCTTGACCTGCGAATTCTCACCAATTCTGTGACAGTTAGTTCTGTTTTTCTCCCGCTTGTATAGCAGAAGTACAGTTCTATTAATAGTTTTCTCAATTTCTTCTCATCTATAGCTAGTGAATTCCAGGTACTATTCAAAAACTACCAGATTTTTTCACAAAATATGACCAAAATTAGGAAAGTAGCATGAATATTCATTTATTTGCTATAAAAAAATACATTTAAATACAATCAGAAACGTTTAATCAGTGTTACAGCTGAAAAAGAAGGCAGGAAAAAATATGATTTGTTATAAAAATCCGAAACCTATTGATAAGACTCGAATTCGGAAATGTTCTTACCCACGGATTTTGAGACAGAAATTGGTAAACTGTTGCATCACCATGTCTGGAGATAATTCTTGACTATTTCGCTTATTAGCGTACTCTGGGAACGGTAAAACTGACCCCCTGTCAGTCAGATCTGACGTTCGCTCGAACACGACTTGCCAATGCGGAAGAAATACAGACAGAAAATAAATAAAACTCAACATAAACGTTCAAAAGAAATTAAATCCCGCAAAAACAATTCTTGTAGAAATAAGGCCTAGTCTCATGTCAGTGGCAAGAAACAGCGTTCAGCGAAAATTGGGCACTGATTTCCTATCACTAAGCTCTTAAATTTCGCAACTTTTCGCCTTCACGGCAAAATGAAACAGACCAAACTTCAGTTTTGGAGGAAGGGCTTGTGAGTGAATGATTGGCTTCCCTTTAAAAAATATTCGTATATTTTTAATCGTTGTATCGTGATCATTTTTGTTTGACGTAGAGAGCTAGAATCTCTGTGAACACTAAAGAGTAGAGCTGGCAACGCAGGTTCTGCAGCTGCAATATCTTTGGAGACAAAAACGGAGAAGGAGTATTAAATAAGTGTGGACCAATTGAGAAGGATAGGAGAATTTATGAGTTTAGTTAGTGCATATGTTTAGTTTTAATTAGTGAGTTTGAGTCATCACGAAGTCAAATTGTAATCCATTTATAAATAAAAGAAAACAACGGAAGTATAGAAATTAAGAAGTAATAAGGAAATATACCAGAACATAGGAAATATAACAGAATCAATAAGGAAAAGGAGATTGCTGTTTTTTGGACATATTTACAGAATGAATGATAACGGACTAGCGAAAAAATATTCAATTACCTTTGGAGAAAAAATCAACAACCAGCTGGATTCACGAGGTGTAGGAAGATTTGGAAAAAGATAAGAGAAGAGAAGAGGCAATTATGAAAAATCTTTAGAAAGGAGGTACTAAGTTTGGAAATATTCCGAGGTAGAAGAGGAAAGAAATCTCTTTAGAAGTGGTCTCAGCAGAGAAGGAAGAAACATAGCGAAATGATGAAGGAATATAGGATTAAAGGAAAGAGAAAACGACAACAAAGGATGAAGAATTATAATTGAAACGTGGTCCCCGAAGGCCTTATCGGAAAAAAGAAAACTTGTGTTAAATTCTCGTAAAGTGTTTGTATATGCAGAATTGCTAATTTATGAGAATATTACAAATCATCGTTCAGCAGGTTCGATATTCTCACAGGCTGTACATCGACCATTACTATTAGTTGACGCATGTATTGCGTGCATCTGAATAGGCAGACGAACCTGTTAATAGAGTCAAATATTATTTTTTTCAAAAATGTTTTCAACGTGCAGACTTTTTTAAGGTCACATTTTTATCATATTTATAATTTGTGGATTATAATTGCCCAGCATTCCCTTTTCAAAACAAGTTGGACACGCCATTGCAACGCCAGTCAGCACAGCAGTGATAGCCTCTCGGCCTATCAGTGCCCTCACAATCCTCAAGTACTTCTCTTTCCTGCTAAGCATATTTTCTTTCTGGGCCATAAACAGGAAAATCTGAGAGGAAAGAGTCCATCCTACGATATATTTCTGTCTTTAGATGTTGCAAGTGTACCGGGAACTTACATAAACGGATGGGTTGAGGAAGGGAATCGCATTCTCATCAATTGTTTTGTTATGTAGTGCCTTGAGGCTGATTTTTATTTATTTTGGCAATCGGCCTGTAGCCATTCAGCCAGCACTCAATGTATTTTATATATCCTAAATGTTAATGAATCTTTCCAACTTTTTATGTGAACGCTCAATTTGTAGGACAAAACAGGACACAAACTTAACCTAAACACCCATGCCCGCGGCCGGACTCGAACCGTAAAGCACTCTAGCCCCTACGCTACCGAGGCCGGCAGACTGATTCTTAAAGTTTTTAATAGTTTGTGTGATCTGAACTGATGTAACTGTATACAGAGTGTGGAGGAGTGAACCACAGATCATGTCCTACTATATGGAAAAATTTTATTTTAGTAAAAGTCTCAATTTTCGACATATTGACTTTTTTTTTTAAACATGTTCCTTTGTTTAGTTTATTCGGTGATAATTTGATCAAGAGCAGCTAAGTCAGATTATTTTCGGTAGCTGAAAGTGTCAATGAGCCTAATTTCATTTCCACAAACTTGGGTATTGTACTTTACCCAGCACACCCTGGACTCTGAGGACGACCAATGATGAAATGTGTGTGCCTATGTGAAAAGGAGTGTTGTAGAACAAGGAACAAAACTTGGGGAAAATGGAGAAAGAAGAAAAGTGGATGTACAAAGGGGACGTCGAGTGGATGGAACGCTGTGACACGGAGCTGTTGAGGCATGACTGTAGAGTTGGCCTCGTCTCATTGTTCACTCGTCACGGGCGGTACATTGGATCTAATGCGCGCTCGCAACACTAACACCCGGCTGACGTCAACAGGCACCACCCATCTAAACCCTCCACAAGCACTTCACAACTTTTCTGATTCAGGTAAAACTATTCACTTGAGGTCTTATCAGTAGAACTCCAATCATCCGAACTCCGACTATCCGAATCAGTTTTTAACTAAGACGGAAACGTAATGCGATTCACAAAATAATGAGATTATGTCTACACGAGAAGGAAAAGGAGATGGTATGATGGTAAGATCAATGTTTAGTGATTTTTTTGTGAACTCATGGATCAGATTGATTAATCTGTACTGCTTTGACTTCTTACATGAGCTAGTTGTGATTTTATGATCTTTACCAGGTTTATCTTTTGACATACGAACAGTGCGACTGGCAACGTGATTAGGTAATCTTGAGGTCCTTGTTACTGTGAACCGAACCAGCCACATTCAGTACTTAAGGACGTACGTAGTAACTTTGGACAGCGGTTCAAATGTCTAAGTCCTCTAATTCTGTGTGATTTCACTAATACCGCGGTTAAGTTGTCTCTGTTTGGTTCCGGCTCAGCTAATTTAAGATCACAAGAAACATCTAAGAAAATCGACAGTTAAATGGAAGTACAATCGAGGCGAAGTGAAAGTGTTCAGAGACAGTATAAAAGGATTAAGATATATTTCTTCGAAACCATAAAATAGAGAGAGGTACAGTATTCTATAATACGGAGGTGAGGAGGTTAAAGAGGTTAGCGGCAAGAGAACACTACCTCAAGAGACAGCAAGGCAGTAGGGAAAACAAGTAATTAATAACAGCAAAGAGGAACGCTAAATATGGGTTTATGAAGAATGTTATTGGTGCAGTGGGACCACGGAAATTTCTATGCCTGTATTACAAAATTGAGGGGAATAGAAATTATTCAGACAATTGCAGATAAGAATAAAGAAGAAGTTAATGGCGATTTGAAAATGGCAGAGATATTTAGTGACTCGGAGCTATCATCATGGGATGGGAGGGAATAAGTCAGATGAGCGTCTCTATATAAACAGAAATGAGAAAACTACGAAATTTGAAATAAATCTTGAGAAAACAAGAAGGAACCAAGAAAGTCTTTTTAAAAAAAAGAACGGACGGGACAATGTAGATATTATTACTCTACATATATTATTTGTCTTACTGTTTACAAAATAAGTGGAAAAACAGCGATAGTAGTACCGGTTCATAAGGGAGATATAATAAATAGGCCTGAGGACTGCAGTGTGACGTCAGTGATAGGCAAACATGGCGAGAATAATATGTTAATGCAGAAATGTCCGTAAGGAAAGAAACTTGTTTACAAATCTATATCTTGGCTATACGCAAGGATATTCATGTTAATCTCAGATGGTGCAAGAAATTTCGGATGATTTGGACAAGGGAGGCCACGTTGATGTTGTAGCACTACATCTTCCTAAGGCTTTTGACAAAGAGAGCCATTAAATGTTTATAACTATTGGAGTAGATGAAAAAGCGACTTACTGGGTAGAAAGCAAAGTGTTAGAGTAGGAAATGCAGTATTAAATTAGGTGGAAGTGAAGACAGGAGAGCCACAGAGTATATTGATCATTGCTACTCATCATTCTAATGAATCATTGTGTTGATGGTTTACAGTCACAGTTTAGACTGTTTGCAGTTGACACGTAATTCTTTATAATAGTATCAAGACGGTAGATGATAGTGAACAGCTACAGTGTGATCTGGACGGATTATCCAGCTGGGTAGATTAATATGGTATGAAGATAAACACATTGAAGTGTAAGCTTATATGGAACACAGATAAAAAACTAAAGGCAGATTATGATATAAGGTGGGGAAAGAACTGCTAGTTTACGATTTTAAATGTAAATACCTTGGAATAGCATTTGATAACAGACTAAACTAGGCTAGACATAATAATAATAATAATAATAATAATAAAAATTTTACTGTCGTTAAACTGTCATAGCAATAGACAACGTCAAGAATACAAATATGAAAATACAAACAAGACAAAATTCATAATTAAAAACAATTTAAATTGCACACTCCACACACAATTATTTCATATTTCCACATTCATAGAATTCATTAACTGAATAAAAAGGATTAGTGACTAACCAGCTATACAATGTCTGCTTAAATAGATTGAATGGGGCTTCAACCCATTCTAGAGGTAGGTATTGTTAAACATTTTCATACCCAGCACTTCATAACTGTTCAATGATTTCGATAATCTACAGTAAGGTATGTCAATGTGCCTATTATTTCTCGTACTGTGACAGTGTAAATCTTGTCTAAGAAGGTATTCAGCTTGGTTATTTTTTGTGCGCAGGAGAACAGTGTAAATGTACAAGTTTATTACCGTTAATATTTTTAATTCAATAAACAGTGGTCTACAATGGGGCAAATTACCTTCTTTTGAAGGACCAAGACATTCTGAACATGTGTGCTATTGCCCCAAAATAAAAGTACATAGGATATAACACTCTGAAAAAAAGCAAAATACGCTGATCTTACATAGGCTGTAGGTAAATGATTTTTTAAATTTCTTAACAAGTACACCACTCTAGACAACCTTGCACTAACGTATTTAATGTGTGGATCCCACGACAATTTATTATCTATAACAATACCTAAAAACTTAACATAACCTACATAGTCATCTACTGGGTATTCTCTTAGACTAAATACTGTTTGTTGTGTTTTACTCTCATTGAGCAAAAACCCATTAGCTCGAAACCAGATTGACACTTGGGATAGGGTGTCTTTAGTCATGGTTTGAAGAGTTTCAAAGTCTGAATTTACAGTAAGAAAAGTGGTGTCATCAGCATATAGAATGGAGTGGTACGTTATATAAAATGGCAAATCATTTATCATTAAAATGAATAACAATGGTCCCAATACTGAGCCTTGTGGCACACCACACATGATTTCAGTTATCTGGGATCTTGCCTTTGCCAATTGGACAGGTAGTAGGGAAAGGTTTCAAAATTCTGCACTTGTTGGAGAGAGTGATGAGCGGATGTACAAGAGAAATAAATGAATTGGGTTACAAAACCTTGGTCTGACTATTGCTTGAATGTGGAGTTGCAGAATGTTCCCCACATTTTGAGTATCAAATACATGAGTTGGAGGGGGTGCAAAGAAATTCTGCTAGATTTGTTTCTGGAAATTGGGACCTGCCGCCGAACACAATTACTAACCAATGTGATTAATGAACCGGAATGGGACTAATTTTTTCTGCTAGATTTCAGTTTCAGTTTGTTACAGTGTTATTATTAATACTCCGCGATTCACTAAAAATGGGTGGTGGAGGGTGCATTGCACCAATCCTAACGTGTGACCATTTGTGCATAGGAAGAGATATACGGGATATGGCAGGAGGCGCCAATGGACTATTTTTAAGAACCAACCCGGCATTCGCCTGGAGTGATCTGGGAAAACCCAGATCAGGATGGCTGGAGGGGTTTATAGATACCTACTCCTATCTGAATCTAAGTTCTCTCGCTCGGTAACTCCTTCCTATTCCACTCCCTAATCGACCGTGGAAGAAAAAGAGTATAGAAATGAATCGGTTCTGGCCCTGATTTCTCTATCTCATTTTCGCGGTCATTCCTAGATAAAATGTAGCTGGTAGTAATATTTGTTTGCTGTCATTCCGAAATAGGTCACTCGTGAATTTTTCAATTAGCTTCGGTGTTCCAGGTCTTCCCAACCCAATTCATTCAACATTGCACTTACGCTTTCCCTTCAACTATATACACCTGTATCGAATCTGGCGTCTCCTTTTTGGATCTTCTCCAATGCATCCATTAACATCATTTGATAGAGACCCCATACAGAACAACAATATTCTAAGTGTTAACTAGGAACCGGTAATATATCTTCAGGATAAATACTATATTTCATTTAAACAACGAATATCAAAATTACGCCTCATATAGTTTGTAAGTTTCATACAAAACAAGACTCTTTCTTTTTCAATATATTCATAGAGTTCTTAACTCGGAGTGCATTCCGTCCTAATGGACCGGTTGCCCTAGCTGTGTGTCACGAGAGGGAGTGAAACATGTAGGCTGCATTACCTGGAAATAGCCCAGCCGTCGAGCGTCTGCCGTCGGTTTCTAAAGTCCTTCATTTCAAGGTTATGCTAACTAAAAGTGGATAATTTGTCGTTTCTTTCTGTAAATTGTCATATAAATATTTTATTGTAAGTTTGCAGCACACAAGATGCCAGACGGTAACTTTTACCGCCATTTTACAATCCTATTCTTTGATTACTCCAACCAGCTCTGTCCAGTTTAGACTCAACATATCGTCTTCAGTAAAATGCGTTGTCTGGAGACTGCGCGCTCACCTCCATAGGTCGACAACCTCCGGCGAGTCTCGGTAATGGCCGAAGAGTTAGTTGCACTACCTGCCACCACAGCGCTGCTTGGATAATAAGAAAGATTCAAATACGCTTATACTGTCAAAAGGAACTGTAAATTTCAAACAAATAATCGAATTTGATTTTATTTGCAGTTATAGCGTTAAAAGAAAATGTAACTGCGATGCCAGATAAAAGCTACCGGTAATTGTATTTTATGATAGTTACTGCACGAAGAAACGAAAAAGTAGGTAATTTTAAAAAAAAAATTATGCGAGGGAATTATACGTTACAATATTACAATGGTACATTCTTTTAAACTTACATGTTGCTTTTTGTTTATTTACCACAGCTGGATGCAGAAATTCATGTAAGGATGTAAGGAGAAGGTTATGCGATGCATACGGTATATTATCTGTATCAGTTATTGATGATGAGTGGTGTTTTTCCGGAATTCCGGACCCCCCCCCCCCTCCTCTGGGGTGAGACTTTGTGAGATCTGGTCCGACCCTCCCCCCCTCTAAAATGACATGAGATTTTGTTGAGACCCCCCCCCCCCCCCCGCCCTCCCCTATCCACATTTCGACGACATAACCCCCCTAAAGTCGACTTTCGCGTTATGAAGTTTATTAAAAACCCACAGAAAGTTTACACACTTACTTAATAGCGAAATGTATCACTCATACAAATAACAGTTATCCCTTTTTGAAATTATACATTCCGTCATTTAAAGTAAAATGCATTTATTTTTTTTAAATATCCTAGCCAGCTGGTCCGATGATCTAACCAGAGAAATGTACTAATATCACCAAAAATATCATTAAAATTATCGTTATTCGTTTTTTTAGAAGCTTTTTCAGAATAAATTCCTATTACCACCATCATAGGCGATACCCGTCGTTTCTGAAGAGCATCAAAACTAGTCAATATACTCTTCGTGAATTAAGGTTGTTTGAAAACGTCTTGACTGTGGATGGCATAATTTTATTTATCTGCATTACGCTATTTGACCCGCTGCGGTTATCACGGTGGAACATGGCGCCGCGCCGTCGCCAACAACTGGAGCCTCTTGCCCTTTACTCTTTCCCGTTCATGTTCATCTTGAGGCACGCCCTAGAGGCACGCCTCAAGAGGCATGCCCCCTAGTGTTCTGATGTCGCCGCAGCAAGATGGACGATCCGATTTGTCTAGCGGACGCTACAGCTGTCATTATAATATTAGCGAAATCCCGAAAAAAAGGGCGGTGTATCATTGCAAGGTAACTAATACGGAAATTTCATCTTCAGTGCTAATGATATAACATGTACACTTTCAGTTCTGTAAATGTAGCAGAGTACAGCATACTTTCAATAAAATTACGTTCTGTAAGAAAGAAACCTGCACATTTCCTACCCGCGTATATTTATTATAATAGAATGAATTGCTCCTGATCCGAGAAAATCGTTCATAAAAGTAAGTGAAGGTGTCATCGAGATGTTAATTACTGGTTCATTTTAAAACCCTGTTGTTTTTACCTCAGATATGGAAACTTAAATCTATATTTATCATTTAAAAAATTTCCAGCCATCATAACGTTTTAAATATCTTCGCGAGCTCAAATTTCACTGTTACTGAATAATATGATACTTAGTACCCTTCAAAACTGTCTATTAATATACTAAGTACATGGTGAAGCTTGAAAGTTCCCTCAACACGTTAAAAAGAGATAAAATATTACAACATACCGCACACAATATTACGCGCCCTGCGCCATAGGTTAGTAGAAGAATAACAAAACAAACAATCCTACATTGTCAAAATTCTTCACAACCATCTGTAATTGATAAATATTAATTAAAATGAACTTGAATTAATTTTAAATGACGCGGAAAATTGCTAAATACTAATTATAAGTACTGCGGCTTAAATGAATGATCAAAAACCCTACGAAATAACGTGACATGAGCTCCCGACGCTTCATAAACTTACAGGCTCCTGATTTTCTTCTCTCAAGTGATATATATCAAATATTGTTTCTTAAGGACCTGTAGGGCATCTCTCCTCTAGATTCTGTTGGAATAGTCTTCATTTTTGCCTTCCCATAACAATGGGAACGAACGGTAATCTTCGATAAACGAAAGTGTTTCCTCGTTGGAGAGCGACGTATTGCAAGAGGAGACGCACGGGAACCCACTTGAACGCTTGCAACTCGCCGTGCCTCCTGGTCTGCAGGATGTGGGGCATGCCCCTGATGCATGCCTCACCTGCCTCTCCCCCGTGCAACATGACGCATGCCTCTGACAACTAAATGTTGAAATAGTGTGGACGTAGCTTTATTTAAGTAAGTAAAATACATTTTCTTGGCTAAATATATCCTCAATGTTCGATTTAAAACATCTTCTGAAAACTTGTCAGTTTCCTTATTAGCAGCCATTGGAAACTGTCGACAGAAGTGAAAACTTAAAACTAGGAAGCGCCAATAACTACATAGCTCCATTTTGGGTTCCTGTGAAATCCCCCCCCCCCTTTTCCCTCCACGTAGCCTAACGTTTTCTCTTGTCAGACTATTGTAAATTAGGTACGAAAATAAATGTTCACATGCTGTTGTGTGTCCTGTACCTTATTTTAACTGTGGCAAATAGTATGAATGAAAAGCTACGTGCCCCCCCCCCCCTCCCCATGTAGCCTAGCGTAGCTTTCCAGCCAATCCCTTCCCCTTTCAGACCGAGCCACGTAGTTTATGCACGCTCCCCTATGAATATCGTACGCGCAACACTGTAGTTACGGATATACTGTTAACATTGCTAGCATGTCGGTGAGTCCAACTCACAAGACTTCACTCGTCCAAAAATCGCCTAAAGAAGTTTTTACTTCAAAAACTAAAAATCTAACATAGTCCACAACGCGAAGGTTGGTCGAATCTTCCCGAAGGAGGTGTACCAAACTATTGTGACAGATGCAGGAAGGTCAATTCAGACAGTTTAACGAGGAATCAGAACCACGGTACGTTTCAGCGTAGCTCACATAGTGAAATACATCTCCTGAAAAAATTTATTTACCATCGGATTTGAACCCGCAACTGGAGAGAGAAACTTTTGGAAGTAAGCGTCTTAACCGCTGAGCTACCAGACCGCCTTGTTTTGCAGTATACGAGTGCAAAGTACTAGAAAAACAACAAAAACTGTGCGCTTGTATAAAGATCATTTGAAAAAATTGAAGGGTGTACAGGAGAAGAGGACGTATTTTTTTTTTTTTTTTTTTTTTTTTTTTTTTTTTTTTTCTAGAAACCTTTCCAACCGCACACACATTAACTCACCAAAGTTTCATCGCAATCGGATGAATAGTATAGCAACGCATAAAAGACGAACAAACCAACCAAACAACAAAACATTTACGTTTGTATATTAGATCCACACTTTCACTGCTGTCCAAGCGGAACACGTCATAAGGTTTTACCCATCCAAAAAAGAAAATCGCTCACCCCGCGTAAAGAAGCTATCACTAAAAGAAAATCGCTCACCCCGCTTAAAGAAGTTATCACTAAAAGAAAATCGCTCACCCCGCGTAAAGAAGTTATCACTAAAAGAAAATCGCTCACCCCGCGTAAAGAAGTTATCACTAAAAGAAAATCGCTCACCCCGCGTAAAGAAGTTATCACTAAAAGAAAATCGCTCACCCCGCGTAAAGAAGTTATCACTAAAAGAAAATCGCTCACCCCGCGTAAAGAAGTTATCACTAAAAGAAAATCGCTCACCCCGCGTAAAGAAGTTATCACTAAAAGAAAATCGCTCACCCCGCGTAAAGAAGTTATCACTAAAAGAAAATAGCTCACCCCGCGTAAAGAAGTTATCACTAAAAGAAAATCGCCCACCCCGCGTAAAGAAGTTATCACTAAAAGAAAATCGCTCACCCCGCGTAAAGAAGTTATCACTAAAAGAAAATCGCTCACCCCGCGTAAAGAAGTTATCACTAAAAGAAAATCGCTCATCCCGCGTAAAGAAGTTATCACTAAAAGAAAATCGCTCATCCCGCGTAAAGAAGTTATCACTAAAAGAAAATCGCTCACCCCGCGTAAAGAAGTTATCACTAAAAGAAAATCGCTCACCCTGCGTAAAGAAGTTATCACTAAAAGAAAATCGCTCATCCCGCGTAAAGAAGTTATCACTAAAAGAAAATCGCTCACCCCGCGTAAAGAAGTTATCACTAAAAGAAAATCGCTCACCCCGCGTAAAGAAGTTATCACTAAAAGAAAATCGCTCACCCCGTGTAAAGAAGTTATCACTAAAAGAAAATCGCTAAGCACTTGACGGGCATGCTTGCGATAGGTTCCACTACTGAAATCGGTTTAGCTTCTCTTTAGTCTGAAAATTTGTATCTGGTTAATGGATATTCTAATTTTTTATTTATTTATTTATCATATGGCTGCGTACATGAATAACAATATAAGCAAACATTTAAACAAAACAAAATAATAGCGCACAGCTCTGTAAGTTAATGCATTCGATTGCTCCCGCTGACCCGCGTATATTGATTTCTGGAAGGCTGTGTGGGTCACATGCAAACAGCGAACAATCGATTCGTCCGGGTTTTATTTATCGATACCCATATTTCGTGGGATTAGTTCAAAGCTCCAGGCGAATTATTGGTTCCAAAGATATTTGGAGCTTAGTCTGTCGTTTGAATTCGACAACATGGGATGAAGATAAATACAAAGAAGAGCCAGCTTATTAGAAACGCAGATAAAAAGCCAAAGGTTTATTATGATTATAAAGTGGGGAAGGAGCTACTTATAGAAGACTAGAAATATAAATATCTTGGCATTACATTTGATAGCAGACTTAACTGGGCAGAACACACTGGATAGGTAGTAGGGAAAGGGTTCAAAATCCTTCACCTGTTGGAAGCAGTGATGAGGGGATCCACTAGGAAAGTAAGGGAATTGAAGTACAAAACTTTGGTCAGACAATTGCTGGAATATGGTGGTGTAGTATGGGACCCACATTTTGGGTATCAAATACAGGAGTTGGAGGGGGTGCAGAGGAGGGCTGCCACATTTGTCTTTGGATATTACCGCAAAACACAATCGGTAACTAATATGATAAAGGAGCTGGAGTGGGATTCATTGGAGGATAGGAGGAGGGTGAAGAGAGTCATGGGAGTGTAAAAGGCCTATACTGGTGATGAAGCATGGAAAGATATTGGTGGGAAAATTGAGAGAGGTGCCTGGAAGGGTAAGGTTGACCATGACCACAAGCTGGCACTTGATTTCAGGCATAAGGGTGTGGGAAAATTTACTTTTATTGGAAAAGGCGTAAGGGATTGGAATAAATTGCCAAGAGAAGTGATGGATAATTTACCGAAAACAGTGAAAGAATTTAACTAAAAAGTTGGTTGAGGGCAAAAGTGGGCTGGACGAGGAAGGGAGAATGATGGTTGTGTGGGGAGATTGCCAGCGGAGCGGGCGCTCCATCAATTATATTATACTAGTGTAGCCCGTGACTGTTTTTCTTGTGTATCGTCACGGGTCTAGAACAGTTCCAGTTCTTACGATGAAAGATTATGACAGGTTGACCTGATCTGACCAAATATAAGCTTGACCTGTGTTTCACACTTAGGATGAATAAAATCTCTTGGTCTCGAAGAACACGAACAGGAACGATCGCGCTATGTGTAACTGTTTCAAAGGTCATACACTCCAACTTGCTTAAATACGAACTTGACTTATATATGACCCTTAATGTTCACTGTGCAAAGTTAAATAAATAATAATAAAAAAAATCCTGTTTGCTTCGAAAGCATCACGTTGTTTATTATTGAGACTGGGCAAACACCAATAATGTAAACATTGGGCATAGTATTTGGGCCGGCCAGAGTACTTAATACACATTCCACATTATGAAACAGTTGAGCAACTCCGCAGAAATAAGTTGCCAGAATAGTCGATTCGGTGGCACATTTGGTCTGATGTCCACTTAAAATAACCTAATAACTCAAATACAGCGAATATAAATAAAGACCAATAACGAAAGTGGTTAGTAAAATGCCTAACACGCAAATAAACCGTAATGCATAAATTTTGGTCAAGCAACAACATTAGTGAAAGTTGTAATTAAACTGAAATTTATCCTAAGCTGGAATGACAGTTGGCATTCGTGGTTACAGCAGAGACTATGAGCAATTTTTTTTTTTTTTTTTTTTTTTTACATATTACTGAAAAGCAGATCCATGTTTCTTCAGCCGCAAAATTTATTAAATTTTTTAAACTATGAAACGCTATGAAAAGCAAGCTTAATTAATGTATTATGCCAATTAATTTGGTAGCAGTTGCTGGTCGCTGTTTTGTTCTCTAGCCAATAGTTGTCGAGGTGGGTGAGTGAGTGAGCTTAGTAGATTACACCTGTTAGCAGAGACTATACACTGATGACGGAATGTCAAAAGGCGAAACTTGAACCTTTCCGTGTCTTGATGAATAGTTAGACTTTGTTTCTGCTGATTTGGCGGAGTGCTGAGGAGAAGGGCGAACTTGCCTTGCCTGCGTGCGTGCTCATCACAGATCACACCAGCACTTACTAGAGGGTGAGTGTATTCTCCTTGGGTGTGACATGCTACGGGCCTCGCTGCGGTCCACCAAGCGCGCGTAGTTTGCAAACGTGTTTGGCGTTTGTGTGTTTGCAGTCGGGTGGTTTGGCTTGTTGTCTCCACCAATGAAATATTCGAAAACAACAGTGCGTGTGCGAACATTTGTCGTCGTTCCAACTTCTACCTGCAGTCTCCAAATGGCTCCGAGAGAAAACCTTATTGCTAGCGCTGCATCTTGTGTAATTATGTCAGTTTTAAGTGAAGAAGAGGACATTATTAGAAAAGAAAGAGGAAACCTAAATTTTGGATATAGTTTTTTTTTTTTTTAAAGAAGAGATAGCAGGCGACTGCTGTTTGACTTAAGAACAGATGATAGGAGTGATTTAATAAAATAAATACTACTATTTCCCTACTTACCTTAATTAACGTAATAATAGGAAGCAAAATAATTTATAAAATTACACACATTTTCCTGCCATCATCGAGTTCTGCTGTTCAACTTTTTCTCTGAGGAGAGCAAAGAATTTACTTTCCCCTTAACAACATCAATAGTGGTTCCCATACCTATTGCGATTCTCTGCAGGAATCGTGCTTTTTAATTTTGTTGTGGTAATATTTGTGACTGCTCTACCATATCTGTGGCTCTTATTTATATGAATCAGTTAACAGTAAACACTTTCCCCTATCCCAGTCCATAGTTATAGTATTTCTAGATTTTAAAACTGAAACTGTTTGTACACGCACCACTGTTGTTGAACCTATCTCCACTGTCCGCGCACGAACAACGAATTCCTTTGATGTACCGACATCGGCCGGAACACCTGCAAACACCCTCAAATCTTTGTTCGTGCGCGCTATTCTCGTCTCCACCGGATAAATTCTGAGTTCGCAAACGTTTCAAACGTTTGCAGACGTTTTGCGCGCTTGGTGGATCCCCACCTTAAGGCTCCTCTTCACAACCGCCCATGATGGGCGACTGTAGGCACGCACGATTGTGTAGAGGGGATAATCCTCTGTGAGTGGCCATCATCGCCTTTAATCGTGAGTAATCGTGAGCGATCTGTTAGTTTTCGGTACATCAAAGGAATGCGTGCCGATGATCGTGCTCGTGTCCACACAATCGCCCATCATTCAGTCGCACGGCAGAGGTCCAAAATATGACTTTTTTCGCAACCAATGGAGATATTTTTTGCACTAGATATTCAAAGTCGCTTGATGACATGCGATCGAAGTTGTCAAATAGTGATGATGGTTCTGCCAAAAGTTCGGCTAGTTGTTTATTCATGGTTTGTCTGGGGGAAAAAATCATGTGTGTGGACGGAGAAGTGAAAACGAATCGCTGGCAATAGTTGCCTAATACATAGCGCAATAATAGGAGGCTCTGCACCTTGTCAACATCCACCATCTGCTCTTCCTCCATCTATTTTACACGACTTTTTGTTTTTGATGCTCATTCCGATAATGATTATAATTATGTGCTGAGCAAATGGATAACAGAAGCCTGTGTTATTTTTCTTTGTGCACCGTTTCTGCCAGGTACTTATTTAATGTTTTCCAGGAAGATTATAGTCATCTCTTCTTTAGTTACACTGTCGCCTTTTCTTCTTTTTTAAATACGTTTTATAAATTATGTGATAATGAAAGATTCGTAAACCTTTCTTTGTACTCATCACAACTTTAATTCAGTAAATAAATTATTTTACTATGTTCCGCCAACACCAGCCGAAACTACACAGATAACATTTACATCGGACTGAGGTTGCACGGTTCGTAAATGAATATGCAATGATTGAATTAAATATCACTACTCAGCCATCATCTCACACAACAAACAATAACCTAAATAAAACAAAACCTCAAGGGATCTATAAAATTATGATTGGGTAACATAGAGTAACTTATTAATCCGTGATCACCACAAGCCGCTATCACTTTGACATCCATTTTCAACAGACGACATTCAGTAAATGAAAATTCACAGACAGAAACTCATGATCGCGACGATGGTGGCCACTTTTTTAATCGCCCATCGCCCATCATGGGGGATTGTGTAGAGGAGCCTTTAAGCAAGCGCGATCTCGTTCCAGACGCTTGGCTTGTCAGGTCGGTGACACAGGTATCGCTCAAAGAAAATTAAATTAACCTAACAGCCACCAGGGGACTCGAAATCTTCAGCATCTTCTTCACACGACCCCACGCACTCTTCGCGGTACCACCTGCCGCATTTTCCACATTTTCTCGAGTCAGTTATACTTTCCTCCTCACGGCAGTGACAATACGTCCACCCTCTTTGTGTCTCAGAATCACCGCTACTAATTCAGCGGTATTCACACATCTTGCAATGGTCCAACTTTCTGCGTGTTCTGAAGCCTGTAAATGCTCTCTTTCGGCGCGTTTCTAAGTAAAAACAGTTTGTTGGTGGTTAATCGTGAGGTAGAAACCCTTCTTCATCCCTATTGTAAATTCTTTCAGGATCATTCTGGAGATCCAAGTCATTTTATATTTGACATTACTTCAGGAAAATGATCATCAACAATGAACTTGCTGATTTTTTTAGCGCTGGAAAAATTAATGAACTGAGCTTCTCTTTTAGATACTGCAGTGTTTCTATTCATAAACGCTTTCAACCGGTCTTTGCCTGCTAGTTTGATGGTTGATATTATTCTGTTCACAAACATTGTTCACCAAGCGACGGAGAATTCTTGCTATCACAGGAAGTCCTATTTCAGAAAACCTGACTATCCTTCGCACAAGATCGACTTCCTGCTCCTAATTCAGGTTGGCTTCTCGACCCAGTCGTTTCTTATAAGCTGCCACACTGCAGATGGTTTCTCATGGTTCTTCTGGGGACCTTGTACCTCTCTGAAGCTTTATACATATTCAGTACCCTCTGAACTGCTCAAACAGCCGACACAAGGGTTTTTTAAGTTTGGGAGGCATTTTTGGTCGTAGATACTAAAAAAACTCCAAAAGAAACAAAATAAAGCATAAGAATAATTTTCTATTTAGATTACAACATAAAATATGGTCTTAGCATTGCAAAAAAATATGTATAGGAGGGTAATTAGACCTATGAAAAAAAATTGATAAGCCAGCTATGAAAATAAGGAAAACAACTGCAATACTGAATTCAAACTTAATGGTTAAAAAGACCCTGGAATTTCAGTTAAATAGAGCTAATGTTTACATAATTAACTGAAAAATTACGAAAAATACTTATGGTTGCTTGCAACGGATTTTTATTAAGGTCGGGCCACACTAGACCGCACCGAGACCGCACCGACAGTCGGCCGAGTGTCGGCTCGCCCCCCTCGCGTCCACACTGGTCCGTTGCTCGTTCGTGTGACGGACGGGTCCCTACTCGGTCTTCAGTCTCCTTTAAAGTTTACACTTGGTTGTTTCATAGAATTAATGTTTAAAATTACTTCCAATGTGATTTGGGGATCACAGCTAGTGTTATTAACCGTACTTTATTGCAGAGTGTGCGTATACGTAGTTTATAATCTACGAAAGTAATACAGTACGTTAAAATAATTTTTTTTTTGCTGACTCCCGTTATCACCCCACTGTTTGATCTTTATGCACAAAAATAGTATCCCAACGCAGTTTTAACAAATGATCGTCACACTGTACTGGATTGAAAGATTCTCGTGTGTCTGTACATAGTCAAAATGAAATGTCAAGCGTCATCACTTCACATATGACGTGATTGCTTTGGTTGAGGTTCATTTCGATTCACTCAATATATATATTTTTTTTTTTTGTTGATAAAGAATAAATTTTAATTTAAATACAGACCGCAAAGATTTTGTGTAATAATAATAATAATTTCATGTGATCTCAAAGTTTCAGTCACAGAGTTTCTTATCAGCCGCGCAGTACACCTCTATCGTTATCTCTAATTTGAAAAGGAGACCTACAGATTAACGTGAAATTCGAAACACGGAGCGTCCTAGCATCTTAGCATTAACAAATCAAAGCTTTTACAGCGGTGGATGTCAGTTTTAAATGGAACATTTATGCAGAAAATTAATTAAGCATACAATATTTTGCTTGCTTTGCTCCAGTCAAGATCCAACGCCATAGCTTGTTGGACGGCAGAGGCCCGTGGTGGTTGTCTGCTACATGTAGTACTGCAGCCACTTTCACGGCCATACATAGGAAAATAGGATAATCATTGGTCTTACTAATTGGACTGTGAATGGTTCGCTAGAGCGGTGGCCTTGTGCTTCAATTAGTCCGTGCACTAAGTTTATATGACGAGATTGTTTTGTTTACGAGTCCGTAGTTACGTAAACAATTTAATTCATTCGTTAAAACATCCAACTTTTTTGTTGTTGAAAGATGAGACAGAAAATAATATGATGGTACTAGATGGAAATAGACTTTGCTCATGCAAAATGTAGAATTTGTGATTAAAATATACCTACTTGATTAGATTAGTTTATTTTTGATAAAATATTAAAACCTACATAGTTATAAATTTATTTTTGCACATCCGTAAAACATCCGCATACGCGGATATCAAGCACACAACATCCGCTAACATGACCACCGTTACAACCCTAAACTGTTTCACAGACTGAAAGTCGCCTCTGACGATGCTGTTTCCATACCGCCGAAACGTACCTGTGTAACTCCAATAGGTAAACAGAGTGTTTAGGGGGGAGGGGAGGAAAGACTTCTTCGCGGATAGGAAGAATATGTTTGCCCTGAGATTTAGTTAAAAAATTAGAGAACTGTGAAATACAAACTTGAATATAATTAGAATGATGATGCTTTACTTTGGATTTGATGAGCGCATCTCTCATTTATCAGACACACGTCATTAAAATGGTCGGGTTTAAATAAAAGCACAAGAACAAAACTGCTTCATATTGATTTTCAGCTAGCAAGAGTGAAATAAAAATAAATAAATAAATAAAAAAAACATAATCGGGAGATTGCACGACTTTCTGCACATATAAAAAAATGGCTCTTGAAATTTGGATTATCTGAGGGTCGATATAATGCCGTTTTCACGTTCGCCACTAAAATTTAGGGAAAAGTTGACAAAAATTAAATTAAAAATGAGACAGCTACGCAACTGCAAAATGTTGACAGCCCGGAAACACGGTCTGTGCAGGGAACTGTCAGCAATTTAAACTGCGTTCCGGAGCTAATTTTTTTTGTTCGTAAAAGCCATACGTAAAATTCCACATTGGCATAGAACGGAAACAATCGATCACCTGTATCGATCCAAAATACCGAGACTTATCGTTCACGCGGTGTGAGAAATATTTTCTATTGTAAATTTCGTGTGACTTTTTACAACGTAGAAGTTCGCAGATAACAAGAACAAATTTCAACGGAGGGATTAATCGACATCTCGAGAGATTTGTTTTAATTTTGCAGCGCCGGCGGAATTTCATAACAGTGCGTCACTCCCGTAGTTCAACATTTTTAATTTAATGCGCGGCGAGATTTTTTTTGTAAAAAGAAGGTAGCGAACGTGAAGAAGACATTACAACGAAAGGCAGTTCTATCATTACCGAGGAGCCACAATACCTCGCTTTGTTTTCCAGATACAACAAAGTAAATATCAGTTATAAGTGACGTTTCTTCTGGTCCAAGCCGTATTTCAACCTAACAACAACTAATAGGAAGGGAAAAAAAAACAGCTATAGTGCATTTCCACCGTGTAGTGGTGACTTTTTTCTGGTCCAGGCCGTATCTCACCCCCAACCTCCTTACTTCTGAACTACAATATGTCGAGAACCAAGCGAGATATATATATAAAAAATATTCTTTAGTTTCGATTTTTCTCGTCGAGTTATAAACGAATTAATCATCAAATTTGGTTACGGGGAAATTTTTCTTCTGGTCCACGCCGCATTTCAACCCAACCACGACAATTTTGACGAACAATATCTCGAGAAGTAAGCGAGGTATCAAAAATTTTTATTCTTTACTTTCAGTTTGTATCGTCGAGTTACATAAGAATCCATCACCAAATTGCGGCGCCACGGTTATCATAGAATCCCCCTTCGAAGCAATTAATCCAGGTCTCGAGTCGGTAGTAGCATTCTCGATAGGCGGAGATGGTCGTGTAGTTCCCATAGTAGTAAGACGAAGTTCTCCTCCTGTGGGAGTACTGCATGAAAGCATGGGTCAGTAGCTCACTCTAAGGCACCCGCTTTCAAAACTTAACGTCACCGCTTCACTTCCGGTGCTAACTGCACAATTTACAGATACTTAACGTTACCCTTTATCTCCTGCTTTTTGTATGAAAAGTAGCCTGTGAGCCTGCCGTGGTTCGGAATCCACCTTAAACTAACACTCCCATTCGGGAGGACGCCGGTTCGAATCCCCTTCCAGGCATCCACATTTGGGTTTTCCATGATTTCCCCAAATCACTCCAGGTGAATGCCTGGATGCTTCCTTCAAACGGCCATGGTCAAATTGCTTACCGTTCCTTGTCATCAGACCCGTCCCGCCTTTAATGACCTCGACGTCAACGAGGCGTAAAGCCATATAGGTAAGTAAAATAAATAAATAAAAACTAAACTAACACTTGCAGGCACACCAGGCATGGAAATCGTGCACTTGTTGGAGAGAGTGATGAGGGGATGTATGAGAGAAGTCAAGGAATTGGGTTACAAAACTTTGGTCAGACCATTGTTCGAATATGGTAGTGTAGTATGGTACCCTCATTTTACGTATCAAATACAGGAGTTGGAGAGGGTGCAAAGAAGGGCTGCTAGATTTGTTTCTGGAAATTATCGCAGAATGCAATCAGTGACGGATATGATAAAGGAGCTGGAATGGGATTCATTTCAAGACAGGAGGAGGATTAGGAGGGTTATGGGAGTGTACAAGGCATATACTGGCGATGAGGCATGGAAAGATATTGGAGTAGGTATGAAAAGTAGTTCATGGAAGGGAAAAGATGACCATGACCACAAGCTGGCACTCGATTTCAGGCACAAGAGTGTAGGAAGATTCTCTTTTTTAGGTAAGGGTGTCAGGGATTGGAATGAGTTACCAACAGAAATTATGAATAATTTACCGAAAACGTTGAAAGAATTTAAAGATAAAATTTGTAGAGCTCAAATGTAGGTGGATGCAGGATAGGGGGAAGATGGGTGTGTAGGGAATTTACCACCGGAGCCTGTGCTCCATTGCAATTAAATTAAATTCCGGTGATACCGGGACAGTTTACAGATACTTAACGTTACCCTTTATCGCTTGCTTTTTGTATGAAAAGTACGGAATCCACCTTAAACTAACACTGGCATTCGAAATGGCACCGGTTTGAATCCTCTTGCGGGCATCCACATTTGGATTTTCCATGGTTTCTCCAAAACACTCCAGGTGAATGCTTGGATGCTTCCTTCAAAAGGCCATGGTCGAATTCCTTCCCATTCTTTGTCATCAGTCTTATCGCGCCTCTAATGACCTCGACATCGACGAGGCGTAAAGCCATAAGTAAAAAAAAAAAAAAAAAAACACATGCAGGCACACAACTCGTGATACCATTCTAAATTTTTGCATTACCAAAGGACTGAGAAAATCGCAAACCTTTACGCAGTGCGTTCCGAATGAAGGGACCACAACGTTGATACCTGTATGTCAGTCACATAGCGATGTAAAATATGGCACCCCGGTTAGGCCCGAATGGGCTGGCAGTGTGTTTCGTCCTCACACACACAGAGCACAGTGGTCATAGTTGTCTACGCAGACACCGCCTATAGTCTGTATAGAGCCAGAGCGAGCACTCTGCTGAAGTCGAGGCGAGCGCGCGGACTCACCGAGGGCCGAAGCGGCGGCTGCGAGTGTTAGCAGCAGCAGCAGCAGCAGCGGCAGCAGCCGCGGGCCGGACATGTCTGGCGCTGCGCCGCGCGGGGCCTGCATATACGACGCCGGCGCCGCGGTGGCACGTGACCCGCCGCGTCGATAGCGCGCCGCCGCCGCCAGAGCCGCCAAGCGGCGCCTGTCCGAACCAGCGCCAGCCGGCCGCGTTTCCTGCTCGGTACTGATCGGACAACAGGTTCACTCACTGCCACACAGAGAAAGACTCGGTGTACTAGACGATGTTACTAGCATCTCTGACCTTCCAAGATACTCCTACGATGCTCCACTTTATTAAAACGCCTAGTAACTATGCCTTCGTCTACAATATCTACATCCACACTCTGCAATTCACAAATATTATGGGTGGCAGAGGGTGCTAACCACCAATCCTAATTCTGTGCATTCCAATCCCGAACAGAACGAGGAAAGAAAGAATACATAAAACCATCAGTACGGCATCTTATTTCTCTAATCTTATTCCTCTTATCATTGCGACCTAAATAGGTTGGCGGCAGAAGTATTTAATTGCACTCTTAAATTAAAGATTTTCGCATATTCTCCAATAAATTCACACGAAAACGACATCGTCTGTCTGCTAAACAATCCCAGCCCATTCTGTGTGTCAATTCTGTGACACTTTCGTGAGGACTGTAACTAGCAGTCACGAATCGAGCGGCTCTCCTCCGTACCTTCTCCAACGTGTTAATCAATCCCTTGCGAATTGCGATACGGGTCCCCAAACTCCAAAACAGTAATCCAAATGCGGACGCACTAGAGTTTTTTTAACCTATTTCCTTTGTATGAGCAAAATACGACCCATGAATCGTAATCTAAAATTAGCTTTGCCTACTACGGAAGTTATGTGCAAGTCCCATTTCATGTTGCTTTGTGCTATTACGCCCAGATACTTCAGGGAATCAACGCTGTTAATAACTGAATTGTTAACTTTGAACTCGGGAACAAGTGGAGTCTTTTTGGTAATTATTTGCAATGCCTTGCACTTTTTGCAGTTAAGTGTAAGCTGCCATTTATGGAACCATTCCGAAATAACAACCAGATCGCGCTTAATTTCTAAGCAATCGTCAGAGTACCTTACTTCTCTACAGATATGTGCATCGTCAGCAAACAATCGCATTGGCAACCCCAATTAACGTTGTCAGCGAGAAAATTAGGAAAAGAAGTGGTCCTATTGCACTTCCTTGAGGAACGCCGGACACGATCACTCCATCAGTCCAAATGGAGAGACGCCACTCCATTATCGTGTCATCTGTGGGGAAACTGATGTGGATGACGTGGACTGACAGGATTATTTGGATATCCGGTCAGTCCAATATCCATCAGTTTCGTCCATCACGCCATCAAGCCGACTGACGGTGTGTGGGGAAAACCACGTGGAGCGACACCAAGCCATCACTCCAGTCGGCTCGTGTATGGCGAAACCAAACTGTTCTCATTCTGTCGCCGACCACCGAGCAGACAACATCAGTGCCTTGAGTGGACCACACAGCATTGTACCATTTCTTTTTTGTTTTGGATCTGCTATAGAAATATTTGTTTTGCTACTAGTTTTGAATGTATAATTGAAAAATTTAAATATTATTAAGTAACAATCAGAGCGATATTAATTTCATTTTTACTTTTTTTTATTTTAAATAATAATGTCTCAATAAGACTTTGTTCTAGAGATTATTGAGAAGAATAAAGACTTAACCTTGCTTGAAGGATCTCTAATCCTGACTACCATGACAAAATATAAATAAATGTGGCAATAGGTCAATTGCTAATATTATTTAAAAATAAAGACATAAACGCCAACAAGGGGGAAAAAATAATTCTTTGCGGTCTTCTTTTCAAAAAGATCATTCTATGATAAGATTAATTTTATATGAGCCTACTTGTTTAATTATGTTATTTTACAACATATGATGTACATGTCACTATTTTCGGCCTGCTAAACTACTTAAATTTGATAAATCTGTTTTACAATCATTTTGTAGTATTTTTAAAAGTTTTCGTAATATCACAGAGCTTATTTTTCATGATTTCGCAAGTTTATTTAATTATTAGTATTTGTATTCGATGGTTTAAATATCCTTTGAAATTAATTCGGGCTCATTTTATTTAGTACTTGGCATCAGTACCGGATTAGCCACGTAGCAGGAGGTAGCAAATGCTACGGGCCTCGCGCCTCTTAGGGGGGCCCCGTGCACCTAGGCAAGATGGGCGACCACTTTTTTTTTCTCTATAATTTTTTCCCCAGACGGCAAAAATCAAGGGCCTCTTCTTCACATTTGCTACGGGCCTCGCGCTGTCTTAATCCGCCCTGCTTGGCATAAGTAGATTGTTGTATAGCAAATTGACAACCAATTTTTGTTTTTTTTTTGCTTAGTTTAACACTGTTGTGGCTGACTGGAGTGATGGAATTATGATGTATGCAGGACTTTGCTGTCCACCGGGGCCCAAATAGAACATGGCGTATCCATTCGCAAATGTGATCTGATATACTGTATGCTTGAATCTTCGCTAAAAGTCGGTTGTGTGGTATGAGCGCGTACTTTGACGTCACGATTCGATTCGGCCAATAGCGTTGCATTTCCCTTGTATTTTTAACACTTTTGATTAATATAAATCAATAAAGAAACAGTGAACAAATAGGGGGGGGAAATGTTGTAGCGGTAATTCTACAGTACTAAAGCTTCCAAATAAAAATACTATACATATATTTGAATTTTATGTATATTCTCTATTGGTGGAGACTGACATTCGACTTCTATCTTGTATTCTCTCCGACTTCTACAATTGTGTTCATAGATACAGCACGCAACACAACCTTTGAGAATGGAAAAAAAAGCCATATAAATTTCTAGATACATCCATCTGTACCGATAATACTCTTGTTCATAAACCCACCTTCTTTGCTGTTATTAATTCCTTGTTTAGTTGATTCAAGTGTCGCTACTGCCTTAGTCTCTTCTCACTAACCTCTTCAACCATCTCAACTCCCTGCAATAGTAAAATGGTTCCGTACAACTGTTTACTTTTTATTTCGCCCTTTTTATTATCTCCTTGATCTCTTTCCACTTTGATTCCTCTGTATTTGTGTAATCCTTCAGTTTCTGAACCTGCCCCTGAAATATCTGTTCAGTTCTGAATTGTGCACTTTTTCGATAATTGTAACTCTTTCCCCCCTTCAATTCTGGACACTGGTTTACTGAATCTTGTAATATCCATCAGAACTGCATCAAGCATCGTTTATATCTTCAGTTACTTGGGACCTCAGGTCACTTTCTATATTATGACTCACATTTCTAATATATTTGAATTTAGGTGAATCTACATGTTTTAAGGTGCCATGATGACCCATACAGTTACTGAACAGTTTCATGTCGTGACATTTTATAATGTTATTCAGCGTTTTGTCAAATATGAAATTGTTCACAATGATGTCTTCATGGGTGTATCGTTGGATCGTGTTTTGAAAACACGACTATTTTGACGACTAGCTCAGTCGTTTTCATCAGGTGTGGAGACATCTGCATTGGTCCGCTGACCGTCGGATATTTTTCTAAGTAATATTGCTTAGTTACATAAGTGAGCAAAGTATTAATTAATTTAAATATGTTGGGGAAAATTCACTGTTGTATTCCTTTTTAATATAAACATGTAGCATGTTTCTTGATTGAAATATTTACTTAATAACTTGGTACCTCTGATATTCCCAAGTGGATGGAATAAAATGTCTTAAATAGTTGATGTTTTTCTTTATATTTCATATTATTTTTAATTTAACTTTGTATGTTTTCATTAGTCATTGTATACCAAATAGGTGAATATTTTGTAAATTTATTCACTTTATTGTTTTTCAAGTTTGATCTTTAAATATTCAGGTTTGTTTCTGTTCGTGATCTTTGTCTTGTACTTTTCATTTTCTAGGATGTTCAGTTTTCTATATTTTAGTAGTATGTAGTTGTGAGTTCTAGATCAATATGTATACTTACTTTTGAAGTAATTTCTTTGCAATGTTTTGTTTGCAGCACAAAGTAATTTATTCAAGTACACACATTTAATATTGTACACATTTACATTTTCCGCCTGCTCACATTACATTTCCAATTTAAATACCAAAGATAAACTGGTGGGAAAATGTAATGTACCAGGGTGGCCCAGAAACTAAGGCACCACATTTTTTTCTCAGCCCCCAACAATGGTACAAATGCAAAACTTTCTTCTGACAGATAGGATACTTGCAGCAATGCTTTAACATGGTGCCTGTGAGTGACGTACGTTATAAGCAGTGTGTAGTCATTGAATTTATCACTACGGAGCAAGGAAAGGTTGGAAATATTCACAAACATTTATGTGCAGTTTATGGAGCATCAGCAGTCAACAGAAGTACGGTTAGCCGCTGGGCACAGAGGGTGAGGCCATCTGAAAGCGGTTCTGCAGAGATCCAAGATTTACGGCGGTCGGGAAGGCCACCCACGGCTGTAACACCTGACAAGATGCAGCGTGCTGACGTGCTCATTCACGAGGACCGACGCATAACGACTCGGCAGTTGGCGCGGGAGCTGTCAATCAGCAAAGGAAGTGTGGGTGTAATCGTCAGGGCTCTCGATTACACAAAAAAGTGTTCACGATGGGTTCCGCGCCGTCTTACGGAGGGACACAAAACTCTCAGAAAAAACATTTCTTCTGAGTTGCTGCAACATTTGAAGCTGAGGGGGAAGACTTCTTGTACCGGATTGTGATAGATGATGAAACCTGGGTTCACCATTTCGAGACCGAAACAAAACAGCAGTCGATGGAATGGCGCCATACTCTCTATAGAAGAAAGAATTCAAAGCAACTGCTTCCGCTGGTAAGGTCATGATTACTGTGTTTTGGGACTGTGATGGTGTCATACTCATTGATGTGATGCCGAGAGGTACCACCATTAATGAACACATTAACCAATCTCAAGAAGCGTTTCCAGTGACTTGGACACCATAACAACCCAGGTGAATGTTTGCTTCAACATAACACATGCCCTCACACAAGTTTGAAGACGTTGGAAAACATCACCAAAGAGGGCTGGACAGTGTTACCCCATCCACCCTATAGCCCTGACCTAGCTCCCTCAGACTTTCACTTGTTTGGGCCATTGAAGATTTCCATTCGTGGGAGACATTTTGAGGATCACGAAGAGACGATTCGCACAGTGAGGAAATGGGTTCGTGACCAAAACAAGGAGTGGTACCGCCAGGGCAAACACGCTCTTGTATCTCACTGGAGGAAGGCCATAGAACGCGAAGGAGATTACGTTGAAAAATAGGTAGTGTAGAAGGAACATCATTCTTTCTTGTGTATAAGTTTCATCGTGTTCCATAAATAAATGTTGAAGAAAAAATGTGATACATTAGTTTCTGGGCCACCCTAGTAACAGTGCTTCCAACCTTTATGTCACGCTTTCATTAGAAGAAGGAAATGACTGTGGACAAGGAACAAGGAGGAATTAGGCCAAGACCTTTTTGATAGAACCATCCCACCATTCCCCTGGAGCGATTTTGGGAAATCGTGGAAAACCCAAATCTGGATGGCCGGACGCCCTCCTGCCAACCCACCTTGCCTGGTTTCAGATTCGTTCGGGATATTTTATGCATAATTAGCTTTCATTATTTATTTTCCATATTATCTACATATGTTTTCATCTTAAATCAAATAGTTTATATTGAATAATCGCATTTGGCTAATGGAGTTTGTTGGAGAAGGAATAAATTGGTAGACTCTGAAAACAGTCTGTTAGCACGATTTATGAAGTTCCCGCTTCGATACTTAGTTTGTGTAAGACAGATGAAGAGCGAGTGTAGGCCACATATTATAAGCTAGTGATCTGTTGTTATAAGTAAAATCCTTAGCTCTTGCAAATGTTGTTAGCTAACTTACCTTCAACGGTAGAATTTCATGGTGTATCACTGTTTGGTTTATTCAGTATGCAATATGCTACAAATAGAGCCAGTGGGTATTCATACAGCAGGTTCCCACAAGCGTTGCCAACTTAGTGGATTTTCCACTAAAACTGGTGGTGTCTACCCCTGTTTTAGTGGAGAGATGCTGTTTTAGGGCTAGTGGTGTTTTTTTTTTTCTTTCCCTAGTGGTTCAGTAGAATTCAGTTTCAATTAGCAAAAAGAAGATTATTCAACCACTAAGCGACTTACCCATTTTGAAATATATATTCGTACCTCATTTCAGGAATATTTACTTTTATTGTGTCGGAAATACTGAAATTGACTGAGTTTTTATATCATTTCATGTTTAAAGGGTGCAACGACAGCTGTCACTTTATTGGTATACAGCTTTTACATTACTCAATTATCGATTAAGGCAGGGGCGGATCCAGGACTTTTGTTTTGGGGGGGGGGGGCGCTTGTGTGGACTTTGATTTGGGGGGCTTGGCTTGAGTGAATTTTGGTTCTGAGGGCTTGCCTTCTGTGGATTTTGGTTTTGGGGGGAGGGTGGGGGGCTTGAGTCGTGCTACGAATCCGTAGAGCTTAAAAAAAAAAAGGTCTCCAAAATTACAATGTCGGGGGTTGACCCAGATACTTTTGGGGGAGGGGCCTTGATTACCCTGGATTAAGGTTACTAAGAAATTCAACAAGCGCTTAGTCACGACAAAGAAAATTTAATTGACATAATGGTTCAGTTCAATAAAAGTGCAGAATTGATAGCAACAGTCAATGATCACACTCGTAAATGAATTTAATTTCCATGATCAGTGGCAACCAATTCATTTACTGGAAACAAAAGATACAAAAATTGGTATCAAGTATTGCTTTTCAAAGATGCTCCAGGAGAACCTAGATTTCCGGAAAAAGGGAATTTTGCAATTACTCCTTTGATACTGCCGTATTCCAATGCCGATGTTGAAAGTGTATTTAGCAGTACGAATGTAGTTTAAAAAAAAGCTGAGTTATAGAATGCACTTGAATCCTTTAACTGCACTGTTAAGAGTATGCTGCAGTTTGAAGTTGGTAGGAAAATGCTGCAATGATTTTGAAATACCGATAATCGTTATAAAAGAAATTGTTATCAAAGAACCGTATCAATCTGAAACTGATGGTGCCAAAAATAATTTATGTGAAGAAGACGATATAAAATAAGAATAGCAGTTGATTAAATAATTGTGGTTTCTAGTGGTTTTAGAAGTTGAATCTGGTGGACAGGTAGTTTAACCATTGGCAACACTATTTCCCACAATTCACATTATATCACTATTTGGTTATAATGTAAGTTGATAAGAGAGAACAAGTGTTTCTGAGGCAGTATGCTGGTTAAAGTGGGTTATAACATCTAAAAGTATTCTCCGTAGATACATGTTTACTAAAAATATACCAATACATAAGAAAGCAGTTTCTCTCAGCATTGAGAATATATGAAATGATCTCGGGTGACTAGCCGAGTATAGAAGTGTTATAGTTACACGATTTTTCGGCATTTTTTAAGGGCATAGTCTACATTAATGTTCTTTTATGGGAAGTAACCTGCAAACCAATTTCCATCTTACATGTGTACAAGTAATAATGGGCGAATGTGACTTGAGTGTACAAGGTGCCGCATCTTAGACTGTTTTAGAACTTGTTGTCTTTAGTTAATGAGGAGTCCAAATAATTTTGCACGTGAACTGAAACAAAACATTGTTTACTGTGAACTTTAACTTCTCTTATTATTTCATAATCTAATTCCTTATCTGGTTAATGATTTTGACCTACTAGATGATCCGTGTGAAAATTTCGCGAATACAATGAGTATTAAGGTTGCTGGTTTGTGATAGGATGAAACAAGAACTGTCGCGTTTGTTTCAATTGTTTATTTGTTTCGTGTAATAAGTAAGTGACGAAATTCGACGCCAATGAAGCAATTTATTAATATCTCTGTGATATGTGCTACTACTATCTAGCGGTTTGGCCCGAACTGTCTCATATCAAGTACTTCAAGATCAAATTCCGAAAAACTTCATTCTTGATTTGTAATGTTGCCCAAGTGTAGATCTTAAATGATACCTCATTTATCGATATCTCTTTGATATCAAGGAAGATAAATGGCTCGTGAAAAAAAATGTTATGAAAATAATTATACTTTTGCCCTTTAAGGGCCGAATTCTGAAAAATTCCTTTCTTAAACCATCATGTGACCAAAGCGAATACTTTTAAAATAATACCTGATTTCTCGATTTCGGTTAGGTATCAATGAAGATAAATAGCTAGTTACAAAAAAAAAAAAATTATGGAAACAAAGATATTTTTGCCCTTTCAAAGTCAAATCTTCAAACATTCCTTTCTTAAAATATGTTGTGACCAAAGCGGAGACATCAATCTTTAAAATGATACCTCATTTACTTATACAAGTTAAATATCCAGGAAGATAAATGGCTGGTGACACAAAAAATTGCATTTTAGCAATAGTAACACATTTTCTCTTTAAGAGACGAATTTCGAAATATTACTTTCTTAAATTTGATGTGATCAAAGCAGATACCTTTATCTTTAAAATGATTTCAGTAAGGTATTAAAGGAGGTAATGGCTTGTGACAAAAAACACCTTTTACAAATAATATGTATGATTAAAAGGAGAGAAGTTAATATTGTAACCATCTAAATTAAACGAGAACTTTGTTTTGTCTGCTTACCAACTTAAGTGAACTGAAGTGAATTATTCCCTAATTGGTTTATGAATTACTTGTATATTAAAGACACAATATTTTAACTAAAAATTCATACTGCAAATTTTCTTTTATTTCACAACGTGGTACAGAGATATCTTACAAAGAATTATTCACAGCGATAAAAAATATGAACCATACAATTATAAATTAATGTAAAAACAATCAAACTATATGGTGCAACCCATTGAGCACACACCTGATCCCTTTGCCGTATGTCTCACCTCTACATACGATGAAGCTTCACACTGAAAGTGGGTTCATGTTTATTTGTTTGCAGCAGCCCTAATGCCTTCATCTGTATGGTGAGAAGGACTTCCTTTCCCTATCCAGCTCTTTTTCACTACCTATCAGCATTTTCACTAACCTCTGGTAGGTTGGATATTTATCTATGCTCGGGTATTAGCTCTGATTCACTGCCCCTCTACTTTTCTGGTGTTTGAATTTACCCCCACCATTTTCCCGACCGGCGGTCTTTCTGCGAGGCAGTCTCCAGCTGTACCCACCTCTCATAATGTTCTCCCGCTGACGAAGGGTTTATCCCGAAAATTACTTTATTATTTGTGTTGTGTCTTTTCTGTGTGTTCACGCCCCACATCCATCATCTAAAGGTGGCTCAAATGGTGGCTCATTTCCCTATCCTAATTTGATATATATATCACACACATACGTACATACTGTATTCACGGATATAGTGGTAATTCTCATATGCCAGTCTGGAACAGCATATCATACACTGTTCACTGAAGTTCCAGTTGATCATTCTATCGTTACTTGTTCGCACACCGCACTTTTTGTTATTGTGAACATTTTCTGCCGATTTACACGTGTTACACACAACTTGTTTTATTTAGTAGTTACTTACAGTAGTGCCAACTTAGCTTTTGGTGTTATTGTATCTGTGATATATAAATGATCTCACTGTTTCTGTGTTAGAGTTACTGTTGTGATTATCGTGTGAGTGACTGTATTTGTTTTCTTGTTTAGAGATTGTTTTTGTGTTTTTAGTGTGATGTATAGTATTTTATTTTTTAAATTCCTCAAATTATTATTGTTTTTCCCATCGTTATCGATTTGTGTTTATGATAGCTTTTCTGAACTGTTAGCAGATGACTTTTGTGATTGTTATTTTTTAATATTTTCCTGTCTGTCTTTATATTGGTGGGAGGGTGGTTATAATCTAATAAATGTTCAGCAAATGTGGAGTGATTTGTACATGCTATCGCTCTGATATGTTTCTATATGTCTGGTCTATGTATATAGCTTGGCATGTTAGTTGGTATATTCCTGCTTGTTGGTACAGGTCACTTTCAGTGTTGGAGTTCAGATGTTGTGTAGTGTGTTATTTGTCTTGAAAGAAATTTGTATTCCTTGTTTATTGAATATGTGGCTGATCCTGTGTGTGGTTTTGTTATTGTAAATTATGGTATACCATTGTTTATTGGTTTGGTTCAGTGTGCTGGTGTATTGTGTCCTAAGTGGTATTTGTTTGTTTGTATTGTTTTTGATTTTGTTGTTGAGCTGTTCAATATGTTTTTATGAGTACCCATTACTGTTTGTAATTTGAGTGATTGAGTTGTATTCTCAGGTGTTTTCTTTTTTAGAAAGAGTATTGTATTTAGTCTGTTTAGCACATGTCTGAGTGCTGCTTGTTTGTGACTGGATGGTTAGAAGTGTTGTGTATTATAGTGTCAATGTCTTTGGGTTTTCTATATATACTCAAAGAGTGTAGTGAGCCTTTTTTGGCTATTATTACAATGAGGAAGTTGGGTGTATTGTTTGTTTCTTTCTCTATGGTAAATTTTATTTTACTGTGGATGTTATTAATTTCTTCATGGAAAATTGAAATGTCATGATGTAGTTCGTCTTTCAAGCAAATGGTGCCAACTACATATCTGTGCCAGTAAAGTATATTTTATTTTTTGTTCGTGATTATGTGGTGTTCTATATGGTCCATAAAAATATTTGACATGATCCCTGAAACTGGAGAGCCCATCGGTAAAACTGCATTTTGGATGTAGTATTTGTTATTGAATTGGAAATGGTTTTGTGATGTTACAAGGTGTAGTATTTCTGTTATCTCTTTGATAGATGTATCTGGGACTGTGTTGTATTTGGAAAGGTTGTTTTGTATAATATTGTTTCATTGACCGGGATGATAGAGAACATATTTATATCAAATGATAAGAGAGTGGCTATGGGAGGTATTGGTAACATGTTTATTTTTTGTATTAACTGTGTTATATTTCTGATGGTTGTATCTGTATTTTTCACTAAGGAATTTATGTATGAACGTGTTTAGTTGGTATGTTGGTATCTTCCTGAAGTTTTTAATACTGGCCTTATTGGTATGTCAATTTTATGTATTTTTGGTTGGCCTCTGAGCTTGGGAGACTTAGGATTTTTTGGGGGAAAGTGCTGATTTTGCCAATCTGTTAGAATGTGACTAATGTTTTTGAGGCACTTTTTCAGGTTATTGTGAAATCTGTTTTCAATTCTGTTTTTTGGTTCTTTGCTATAAACTGTTCTGTTTACTCGTTATATTCTGTGTTCCGTCCCCCCCCCTGCCCCCCAAAATCAGTGCTCCCTTAATAATTATTATATGATTTTTAATATTTTCGGTGTGTTGTTTGTGTCTTTGTTATGAGTGTACTTTAGTTTTGTATTAATTTGTTTTATCTCATTTGCTATCAGTTCTCTTGTTAGGCCTGCATGTAACTGATGTGTTTAGTGCTGTTCCTTCCTGTGTGATTATATGTTCAGATTCAGTGATGATATGTTCAGTAAATTTGTCCTTACTTGTTGTATTTCTGCAGTAACTGTGTTTTTGGTTCACTTGGTTGTATATTAATCAAGTTGATGAGTTTGGGGTGAAAACTGTGGTTGGGTATAAGTTGTTCATTTGATAAATTTATGTGCTATTTTCTTTGATTATTTTTCAATAATTTGATTTTATTACAGTGCTTTGCTTCCATTGAGTCTACAATCACTGCCGTTTTGGTTTCAATTCTTTCTGCCATATCTCTCAGTATTGCTGGGTTGTTTAAATGTGTGGCAAGATGTTGTTGTATAATGTAGAGTGCTTTGTTTTGCTATAAAGTGCTCTTATTTCCTTTCTAATCTATTGGTTTTCTACTCTTGTTTTTGCCTGTTGTTCCTGACCATCACATTTGCTGCCAATACATTTGGATAGGATAATAACCATCGCTTATCAAAGTTAAAGGTCACTGTCGTGCAGTACCGGATTAGCCACGTAGCAGGAGTTAGCAAATGCTATGGGCTTTGCCCCTCCTAGAGGGGCCCTGCGCCTAGGAGTCTCTAAAATTGCTCCAGACGGCGAAAACCAAGGGTGCCTTCTTCACATTGTTTGAATTTTTGTGGAATATCACCCTTCTTCTGTAATAAGCGTCAAGTAGCTGGCTGCCAACTAACTGAAAGAAACCCAAAAATTTTAATGCTTAATGTGTGTAAATGTATATCCGTGTTTCCAACACTCAACTTGGTAAGCAGTGGTTATTACCTCATCGAAATGTTTAGTTTATATATATTCTCAGGTAGTTACATTGTTACCAAGCAGTTACACAATGTTGTTTGAGTCTAATTTTGTGTTTCTATAAGTGTCATATAACCATCAAATACTAAATAAATAATAATAATTTAACTCTGTCAAAGTTTTACTCCTTTTTAAACATTTTCTAGCTTCCCAACCTTTTCAGTAGAAATGAGGAAGTAGCCAAAATTTCTAACTGTATACCTAACAGTCACCAAATTATATAGGAACGAAGTCTTTCTCGGCGTTGAGAATGGATGTAGTCTTCTCGGGAGACTAGCCGAGTAAGTAAGATGTTTCCACACGATATTTCGGCGATCTCAGACTCCGTCGCCATCTTCTGGTGAAGTGACTTCACCAGAAGATGGCGACGGAGTCTGAGATCGCCGAAATATCGTGTGGAAACATCTTACTTACTCGGCTAGTCTCCCGAGAAGACTACATCCAGTCACCAAATTGTACTATTTATAAATTATTCAGAGGAGAGTAACCACTAACAAGCTGCTCCTCCTAATGAATATTTACTGCAGGTTATGCTATTACTGAGTGACTCTAACTGCTCCGCTGTTGTATGACAGCAAACTTCCACTTTCTTTCCACAGAAAAGGTTTCTTACACTGCTGATACAAAAAACTTAAACCGTAAGAGATCACAAGCAGTATATCATTTACTTAACAAATGAGACACGATTGTGTTGTGGGAGTTGGTGACAGAATGAAGACAGTTTGCTGCATGTGATGAAGTTTGTAGAAACCTAATCCCATTTTGTAACAAAGCTGCAGTCACAATAATTTAGCTGTCTTTTTAAGTCAGTGATAATTTTTACCTTTTTATTTAAAAACACTTCTAAGATATAGGCTTCATATATAATCCTATACTGTACATTTTTGTGACAGTAAAGAAAATACATGACCTTCTATTCAAAAAATGAACGGTCATTGGAGCTAGTGCAGCACTGTTGCACGAAAGTAACCACTTCCGGAACAACATCAGTAAACGGTACTTAGTATCACTGCAATACAACTTCAGAATTAACATTTTGCTCATCACATTTCAAGTTCCCTGCAGCCCACTGTCATACGTCAGTTTTCCATTCTGGTCTTTGATTCTCACACGCCCATTTGCGTACCTGGTTTCTGTGGTGCCGTCACAATAAACAAATTTAATTGTTCCGTCTGGGTATTCCCGTCTCTGAAAGAAATATTTATACCAACATGAAATCCAACAAACAGTATCTAAGAATGTTTTTACAAAAACATGCTGTGTACAGCAGAAAGAGATAAGAAATTAATTTAGGAACATCAGATACAAAACATTATTTTATGCCAATGAATTCCATGGCTGAATTAAATGATATCTTAGCTTCTAAATGGTGCCACAATCACTACAATGTTCTAGCAACATATCTTCTGGATGATCACAATGCATTCTAATCAGTAGTTATAATAATAATAATATTAATAGATAAAATTGCGATGCAGTGCACGCTACAGTGGCGACGTGCCCTTAAACCACACACACACACGCTACAGTGACGACCTCCCTGCACACCCATCTGTCTCCTTTCCTCTTCCCACTTAATTTTGCCCTCCACTAATTTTTACTTTAAATTCTTTCAGTGTTTTTGGTAAATTATTCATCAATTCTGTTGGCAATTTATTCCAATCCCTTACACCCCTCCCTACGAAAGAAAATTTTCCCACACCCTTATGCCTAAAATCAAGTGCCAGCTTGTGGTCATGGTCAACCTTACCCTTCCAAGCACCTCTCTTAATTTTCCCACCAATATCTTTCCATGCTTCATCACCAGTATAGGCCTTTTACACTCCCATGGCTCTCTTCACCCCCCTTTTGTCTTCCAATGAATCCCACTCAAGCTCCTTTATCATATTAGTTACCAATTATGTTTTGCAGTAATTTCCAAAGACAATTCTGGCAGTTCTTCTCTGTACCGCCTCCAACTCCTGTATTTGATACCCAAAATGTGGGTCCCATACTACACCACCATATTCCAGCAGTGGTATGACCAGAGTTCTGTACCCCAATTCCCTTCTCCAGTGCATTCCCTCATCACTCTTTCCTACAGTTGAAGGATTGTGAGCCCTTTCCATACCACCTGTCCAATGTGTCCTGCCCAGTTAAGTCTGCTGTCAAATGTTATGCCGAGGTATTTACATCTCGAGTCTTCAGTAAATGGCTCCTTCCCGACTTTATAATCAACCTTTAGCTTTCTATCTGTGTACCTAATAAGCTGACTCTTCTTTGCATTTATCTTCATCCCATGTTGACTCATCCAGCTATTTATCTATACCATGAGCAACAATGGAAGGAATTGGGGACAGTATGGTAAGATTCAGATGGGTATGTGGCAATAGGGTGGTGTCAACACATAACTGTCTATCAATTAATTTCTCTCTCGTCTAGACTTTTCATTGATCTTATATTTTTGAGTAACCATCAACTTTCCCTTGTCAGCAGCTTCAGCTTTCTAAAGTCATAAAAGATGCAAACCTTTTCACGTACTCATTAATGATGTTGTAGAGACTACAAGCAGACGGTAATGTATCTTTGGTTACCTGGAAGTTGCAGAACAGAGTAAATCTTATTGCATGGTCTCTTACATTTTGATATCTTTAGAGGCATGGAAGGACAGAAAGGAATTTAACTGTGGCTTTTTGAAGGAACCATCTAAGCTTTCATTTCACAAAACCACAGAAATCCAAAAGCTGCGTATCCAGATGTAGTTTTGAGCCTACACCCTGTTAAAGACCAGAATTGAGGAAAAGTTGGTTGAGTGCGGAATGACCAGTCCATGAAGTATGTGTTGCCACATATCATGTGGTGAGGAAGAGTTACTCCAATACAGACCACAGATGCTAGATGTTTCTCTGTGAACCAAATACAGTTTTCACTTTTTCAGAATGCCTCCACTGGGACGACTGAGCCTTAGTTTTGCCATCATACCCATAAACCCACTTTTCATCACGTGTTATGACTCATTTCAACAGTTCTACATTGTTGTTGACCTCATTTAGCAATTCCTGAGCAATTTCCATTCGCCGCTGTTTTTTTTTCCCCGATACTGGACACTTTTGGGACAAATTTTACTGCAACACGTTTCATACACAAAACAGATGAAAAAATTTCATGGCATGAGCCAACTGATGCACCATCATTATCAGCAACTTCCCTAATTGTGATCTGGTGATTGTCCACAATCATTTCTTTCACTTTTTCCACATTCTCAACAGTTATTGACATGCTAGGATGAGTTATACGCTTGTCATCTTCAAAGTCTTCACGACCATCTTGAAAATGTTTATACCATTCGCAAACTCTTAGTTTACTTATAGTAGATTCACCAAAAGCAATATTTAACATTTCTAAAACTTTGTTGCACTTAATTCCATTTTTATATCAAAATTTAATGCAAATTCTTTGATCCACTATTTGTACAAATGAAATATTGTTGACTCTATCAAAACACGTGTTATCCATTTACCAGCTGACAAGAGACTAAACATTCAATATAGTTCAAAATGTGTAGATACTTTTAAGACATACACTCTTCAAAGGTGATAAGCAGAGGCTAGTGGCGGCTGAGATGTGATTCACGAGTAGAACAGCTACACATTACGAGACAGAAAGAACTCAAAGTTAAACCAGTTCTCCAAACTATGCAAAGCTACAGCAGAACATCTTGGACAGACTGGGTACTGAGGATGAAGACGGACCGGATCCCACGGAAAATTCTCAAATACCGTCCCAGAGGCAGGAGAGATGTAGGGAGACCACCAAGAAGATGGATTGAGACCGTAACAGACCACCAGGCCTAACACTGGATAGGAACAAGAAGACATATTTGCCAACACAACAACAAAAAAATCATTACAGTCAGACTAATATAACCCACGAAATTTCAAAATTCCCGTTACTTTTTGAATACATCTCGTATATTACATCAGACTTAGTGTGTGATAATTTTCATATTTGTCAGCATTTTTTCTGAAGTGTGAAGATTATACTTTTGTTAAAATTTGTTGGGATCTCTTGTGTTCTATAACTTTTCAATAACAGTGTGAATAATATTTTGAGTCATTATTCTGTTAGATATTTTATCACATCTGCAGTAATTGTATCAACTCCTACCACTTTATTTGAATTCAAATTTTTCCAAACTCACTGCATGAATTTGAATAGTTATTCAATCAATCAAAATACATTTTTTTTCTTCCCTGAAATGATGAATGTGCATAACATAACAATCAACTGAATGAATCAAGAGGAAAATAGCTTTAGGAGAGTGTATCAGAAACACCTACAACACTGCATGAAATTCTATCAATTCATTACTTCTTCCATAATATTCTTTGAAATGATTAATATTTCTAACAGTTCTAATTTATTTAGTGTAACCTTTAGGTCCCACCCTGCTTTCCATTTGGCTAATCCACTCCATCAACTCCTTGGGTATGAATTTTATAAGATGCTGCCGAGTTTAACCTGTCGCAAGAAAGTATTTCTGAAGCCATTCGAAGATAAAAATATTATAGTAATACAGCTTACTATGTCTTCCTACAAACAGTACAATCTGTCACAATCATTAAAAACGAATAAAGTAACAAACATTTTTAATGTCAGAAACTGATTTGGGAGCATCCATAAAATATGTGGCTCAGTCTGGGGGGGGGGGGGGGTATAACAGACTATTCAGAGAATAATTACTCTTAGGATAAATCAGTTGTTATAGAGACCAGAAAAAAAAAACAAGAGAGGTTTTTCTGGTGTGCAATTAGACAAGGTTAGTTCGCATTTAGCGATGTGTTGAAATAAAAGTTACTGTCAGCTAAGAACCTGGGTAATTCTTCGGTTTTGTTTAGAAATGAAATAAGGCAAAATAAACGTCAAGTGAATAATAAGAAAGACTATTATTATTATTATTCGCCACAAGAACTTAAAAATCGATTCTGTACTCCTAACGATATATCTATTTATATTACTTATAAAACAAAAAGGAGTTAATAAAATATAACATCTGCGACATAATAATAATAAGGTGGGGGGGGGGGGGGGTGAATGGTTCGCTGGAAGACCACACTGAGCTAAATGGGGGGGAGGAGGGGTTTCGAGTCAAGCCACGTAGCTTCTAATTCATATTATTTGTCACAGTTAAAATAATGTACAACACATAAAGCATGTGAATATTTATTTGCGTCATTTAATTATTCCACTGTAAGTAATTTACAATAATCTGACAAGAGAAAATAGTACGAAATGTCTTCCGGAATCAACAGGGAAAAAAGCTACGTGTAGGTGGGAGGGGGGGGGGGGGGGTTCACAGGAGACCAAAATGGAGATACGTGGTTTATGAACGCTCCCTTATTGTTCCTTGTAAAAAGGAAAGTCTTCAAGCGCAGAAAACATGAGTCTTGCCTTCAGCACTCCACAGAACATTAGAAACTGTCATTAGAAAGAAAATACTAACAATGAATACCTCCTGAGTTATGGATTACCTTGTGGTCTTTGGTGTGGATCTCCCTCTGTCCATTAGGGAAGAATAACACTTTCTCTCCACTCTTCTCCACTACACACTGAGTACCATCTTCCATCGCCCATTCTATGCGACCGTCTGCAAAAACTGGTTTGCCGAGTTCCTTCTGGGTAACATATCTCAACGGTTCCGTCCGATTTTTTCATCTCTGTCTGACCACTAAACAAGAGAGTAATTATCATTCATAACAGCCACAGATCATCAAGTTTAAATTACAAAAGCAATTCCCTAGCTTAGTTGACTACTAAACAATTCATTAGCATCAACGAGAGAACACATTTCTATCCCACCGTGCCAAGATATATTTTCCACAATTATATGATTACTATGCACTTAGGACAATAGTCACAAAAGAAGATATGAATGTTACTTACTTAGGAAACTCCATCAGCTGTGATTCATCAGAATACGTCGTCATCCAGATCTTGCTTTCAGCAAAGAAATATTTCTCAGTTTTCTGTGACTTTGACCTTTCTAGAACATCACCATTGTAATAGATGACTTTATCAGTCCCCCCAACGTCTGCACTAATTTTGTGAACCGTTCCTTGCCGGTACCAGATTTCTTTTGTCCCATTCTCGAGAGTCTTAATACGAACTATGTCCTCGGCCGACATCGAGTTCGGAGGCTCTTGCATCGTACCTAGAGCTGAAGCACCGGAGGAAGGCTGCAACTGCGCCCAATACAGAATTCCTTTTGTTTTTTCAAGGTCAACTTCTTTAGGAGAGGAAATTTCACTAATTTGCCTAGAATTTCCTTCATTTAAACCCAACAAATTGGTAAACGCAGAAATTTTATGACACGAATTAACAGAGACAACTGAATTATTTTCTGAACCTGATGAGTCACCACTGCTTCGTCCATCCGATGAAACTGATCCAACTGTCGATATTTCTTTTTCATCCTCCACATCATCTGGAAACAAATGTTCCCCAGACAAGAGTTCGTGTGATGATCGTTTCCTCGTAGGTAAATGCGAAGAATTTAATTTGTACAGTCTAGACTCTGGTATTCTTGAATTCTTCAAAATACTCTTTTTCTTAGGTATCTGATTACTCCAAGTGTTTTGCTGTAGAACCTTTGACGTCAGTCTTTTGTTTGGAAAAATATCACGGATAATCAAAACATCATTTTCGTGAGTATCATTATGAATCCTGATTTCTTTTGTGCCATCACGTGATATACTCTTTTTACATTCATCAGGTTTTGAAGTGTCATCTGAGAAAACCTAAAAATGATAAATAAAACATTACCAGGCATATTATTGTGTTATACAAATTGAAAGAAAATGATATCAGAATAGTTTATGTATTAACAACCATAATTGAAAATGAACATGACAGCACAGCAATATCAATAGTAATTCTTCTTTGCTATTTTTCATGAGCCTAAAGTTCATCCCACTTAGTTAGTTCAAAGGTTCCTATGGTCAAAATATTAGATTTCATGAAAGAATAACAAAAGTATATTTTATGGACTAAAGAACAAAAAGAAATTTAGGAACACAGATTGTATTGATGGAGAGAGCAGGATGAAAAGTCTAATTATAATTTAATTTAATTGTGATGGAGTACACACTCTGGTGGCAATTATCTAAGCCATATAATTAACCCCTTTTTTAGTTTAACTGGAGTATTAAATTCTTCTCCAATCTACTATTGTGATTTACTAATTTTAAATTAAAATTCCTTCATCATTTACTGTAAATTATTCATCACTTGTTAATTTGTTACAATCCCTGACACGTACCCACAAAAGAAACTTTTCCCACTCTCTTATGCATGAAATCGAGTGCCAGCTTGTGGTCATGGTCGCCTATCCCCTTCCGTGCACTATTCCTAATTCTTTGTCCAATATCGCTCCAAGCCCCATCACCAACATATGCCCTGTACATTCCCAGCACTCTCTTCACCCTCCTCCTTTCCTCCAGTGACTCCTAATCCAGCTCCTTTATAATATCAGTTACTGACCGGGTCCTGCGATAATCTAGCTGTTCTTCTTTGCACGCCTTCTAACTCCTGTATTTGATAATCAAAATGTGGGTCCCAAACTACACCACCATATTCAACCAATAGTCTGACCAAAGTTTTGTAACCCAATTCCTTTACTTCTCAAGTACATCCTCTCATCACCCTCTCCAGTAAATGAAGGACTTTGTAACCTTTTCCTACCACCTGCCCAATGTGCTCTGCCCAAGTGAGTTTATTATCAACTGTTATTCCAAGGTATTTACACTTTAACCCTTCAACAAGAAATTCTGACCACTCACAATAATCATAATTAACCTTCAGTTTTTTATCTGTGTACCTAATGAGCTGACTCTTGTTGGCATTTATCTTCATTCCGTGCTGACCTACCCATTTAGATATTCTATCCAGGTCACTCTGCAGCTGTTCATAGTCTTGTCCTGTTTTGATCCGTTTATATACCGATTGCAAACAAGCTAAATTCTGAAATATTAATCTGGTGGTAGGCCATATTTCCACAGTTGTTGAACAATAAAAACAAAATTCACCAAAACAGGTTTTTTTTGACAGAATTATTTATAAAATTACATTCTGAAAGTGTGGAACTCAAGAAATAATAATCAGTACATTCTCAGGATAAGGGGGAATGGGTGAAGTGCAGTAATTATCAAACATAAACAAGAACAGAGAAAGCAACAATCATTTACTGCACATGTCAGCAGGTGAGGCTCACATAAACATGAAGTCAGTAAGAGCTATACTTTCACAACGCAGGCGTGATGAAACATTAAGTGAGCATCCTGCTGGTGTAATCATTTTTAATTAGTATAAATGAATCAATTCAGGTAAAACGAATACATCATATTACGATACAGAATATGTAAACAGATAGTGTAGGTTTTGCATGTAAACTGCTTGAGACCACTGAACTTCACGGCAGTTGGTTGGAGGAAAGACCTGTACAGAAATATGGATAATGGAGGCAGGTAAATGTTGGATTAAGTTGCAAGTGACATATTCAATGAAAGGAAACATACCTGCAGTGGCTAGAATAGCCACGTGCATGTTGCAAGTTTCACATTGGAGGCTATTACATGTGGTTACGAAGATAATTAGTCAGTGCTTGTGGAATATAAAGTTTTAGAGAATGTGTTGTTTGGAGAACAATGGCAGCATACTTGGTACAAGGAGTCATGTTTCTGCAAGGGGATATAAGAAGTTTTTAGCACGATAAATGGCATTTCAAACATTCAAAACCAAGAAAGCACTGCACGAAGAATATCAGACTCACGTAGATTTCAAATAGGAGTAAGTTATACACAGGAAACATGTTTCTGATCCAGACGTGTAGTTATTTGTGGGATGTGTGCCAAGTTGTGAGTTTAAGGTAGGAAATGCAATATCAAAAGTAGTAGAAGTGAACATGGGAGTCCCACAGGGTAGTGTATTGGGACCATTGTTATTCGTTATTCTAACGAATGATTGTGTTAATGGTTTACTGTCAGAAATTAGATTGTTTGCAGATGACAATGTTATATAAAAGGATCAAAACAATAGAAGCCTGTAAACAGCTGCAAGGTGATCTAGACAGGATAACTAGCTGGGTGAGTTAACATGGGATGAAGATAAATGCAAAGAAGAGCCAGCTTATTAGGTACACATATAAAAATCTGAAGGTTGATTGTGATTATAAAGTGGGGAAGGAGTTACTTATTGAAGGCTCAAAATGTAAATACCTTGGCATTACATTTGAGAGCAAACTTAACTGGGCAGCACACATTGGACAGGTGGTAGGGAAAGGGTTCAAATTCCTTCACCTGTTGGAAAGAGTGATGAGGGGATGCACTAGAGAAGTAAGGGAATTGGGGTACAAAACTCTGCTCAGACCACTGCTGGAATATGGTGGTGTAGCATGGGACCCACATTTTGGGTATAAAATACAGGAGTTGGAGGGTATGCAGAGGATAGCTGCCAGGTTTTTCTCTGGAAATCACCTCAGAACACAATCGGTAACTAATGTCATAAAGGAGCTGGAGTGGGATTCATTGGAGAATACAAGGAGGGTGAAGATAATCATGGGAGTGTACAAGGTGTATACTGGTGATGAAGCATGGAAATATATTGGTGGGAACATTAAGAGAGATGCTCGGAAGGGTAAGGTTGACCATGACCACAAGCTGGCCCTTGATTTCAGGCATAAGGTTGGGGGGAAATTTTCTTTCATATGAAAGAGAGTGAGGGACTGGAATAAATTGCCAAGAGAGGTGACGAATCACTTAACGGAAACACTGAAAGAATTTCAAGTAAAAATTAATAGAGGGTGAAATTAGGTTGGAGGGGGAAACGGACGGAGTGTAGGGAGATTGCCACCGGAATGGGCACTCCATCGCAACTTTATGAATTATTATTATTAATAAGTGAGGGAGTTTTGGCCAGAACATACGCGTTTATCTTGGAAGACCACGCTAATAATGATGGAATATTCAGAGTGGAAGGAATGATAATTGTCAGAGTGAATGTACGGTTGAAATACTGTACAGCTTATGTGGTCAGAAGAATGGAGGCATCCCTTCAGAAGAGACCCATGTCAATGAAGCTGATTTCATTATGATACCTTTTATTATTATTATGGTTCGATTCTTTATGACCAAAAAAATAGACATATGCAGGCAAATGTGACCTTAAAAAAAGGGTGAATACGACCTAAAAATGAGAAAATATGACCAAACATTTAAATCTACTATAGATCAAAACATGTTCAATTGTACAACACTTATTGTATCTGGTAGTGTCGCTTTCAAGTAGACAGCACAATTTGTTTCTGTGCACTCACTGCACCATTGGGAAATTAAATTTTAAGTCGTTTTGTTGAAGTCACTTTAATTCCACATAATTTACAGAAAATAACTCTTTCATCTATACTAAAATACTCATTTCCAAATTCATATAGGGAGCCCCATATATCATGTGTGGCATTTTCAAGTATTCAGAAATTAAGTGCTAACATGTGATGTTTGTAATTCCCACATTCTAACACTGCTTTTTGCAGACAGAAAAAAGTATCCTTGGTTTGTATTTATGTCACTGATCTCAGTAGCCATCAAAGTGGAGAAAATATTTCTTGGTGATATGAAGAGGAACAGTCTGCAGAAAGTGTTTGAAACAGTGTTAATTACAGGTATGTAATGATTTTTCCGATGATGAAAGTGAGTCTGAAAATAGTTTTAGTGATAGTTATAATGAATCTAGCATTTGAGAAAATTGCTGCACCTGCCCTGTATAAACATGCTTATAATATGGTCCATTTTATAAGATCTAAGTATTAATGTATTCCCAAACGTACTGCCAGGGGATTAAAATCTGATTACTCACTAAGCTTTGTAGGCAATAAAATATTGCATCGTTGGGTTAAGGACTTGGTTCACATGAAGATAAAACCTATCACACGGAAGGAGGTACAGCAACCAACCAAGTATGGTTTCGTATTAAAGATGCCAGGGGTTTACGGCATACCGAGTGACTGTGGCAAGATTTATATTTGAATAATAACTCATAGCACCAACATACACATTGCTTTGCTCAAATGGAGGCTGTCCCGAGACAAATCTTTGCAATGTCTGTGTAGCTGTATTTTTTTTTTTTTTTTTTTTTTTTAACAGTTTAACGTCCCTTTTTAACAACGTGGTCTTTAGAGACGGGAAAGGATGGGGGCAAGGAATGGGAAGGAATTCGGCCATGGCCTTTTGAAGGAAGCATCCCGGCATTCACCTGGAGTGATTTGGGGAAACCATGGAAAACCCAAATCTGGATGCCCGGACGGGGATTCGAACCGCCGTCCTCCCGAATGCGAGGCCAGAACGCTATCCGTTACACCACCACGCTCGGTGTGTGTAGCTGTAGTTGGCTAATGATTGGGTTAGGTCGTCCCATCCAACCTGATGCCAGAGTGTGAGATTCAAGTTCAGAGCACATGTTAGGGGCCTTTTGGGAGGACACACTGTTACACGTCTCGTGGTTTTGATTAATATATTAAATAACTAGTCCACAATCCAGTTTGAAATTTAGCTTATTTTTATTTTCATAAGCACTTCAAACTTCAAACATACTGGACACTTGTAAACAACTCCTGCGATTACATTCACCTCTTCTTCCAAAGACTATACAGCCACACACGGTGTTCATCAACTCGTCGAAAACTGTCTCTGTCTCTCCACTGGTCGCTTTATATAAGTTCCATCGAAAGTTCTAGAACACTACAAAGGCTTCCGACAGATATTTCTCGAACATTAACAATACTTAAACAATTAAAAACATATTACAAACAATCAAAATCCTTTACAATCATTATGAAATGCTCAGAAATAAAAATTAAAGATACTTAAACACAAGATTATCCACAGACATCATTTTAAACTGTAGTAAATTGTCCTTTAGACATCGTAACTTGCCTTTATAGTTGGAATTACCAACATTTAAGCAATTCTCTTGCATAGTTCTGTCCTTAAACATATTAAATGGTATTTACATAATTTCTATTCATACAACAAAATCCATTTACACTGATTTACAGTAAAATGCAAGACAAATATACAAGATCATATCCAATCAGACTCTAGCTTTAAGGGCGTATCCAGGATCAGAACTAGAGGGGAGCAGGATTTGAACTAGGGGGGGCCAACTCATTTTGGTTTCTAGGAAATGGGGTGGGGGACTGAAACATGACATTACAAAATCAAACTCAAACCTATTCAGGAAACTATTTTTATCATTGATTAATATAGTAACCCAACTACTTAATCTAAGGACCTACTATGTAGTTAATTAAGATCGTAAGTCAGTTAGTTTTTTATGTAAACATTAATTGTCTCAGATTTTCAATTCCAATAATTTTGTTTGTCAATATCTCATGGTGTTCTATCACAAAATTTCGAAGCACACTCGTCAGACATAATCCTTTCAATCTTTCTCTTCCAAAGTGCTCCTGAACTAGTTCTTCACTCGTCGAAGCTTACTGAAGGCAATTTAATTTTTCTTCTGGGAGGGGGGGGGGCAGCAGCCCCCCTCTGCCCCTCGCTGGATATGCCCATGTCTAGCTTGCTACAAATGCTTCATAAAATACAATTCCATTTAAGTTTAGATTTGAGGGCTGTTACAATGCAATTCTTTGTTCTATAGCAGTGACAATGCCATGTACTTCTAGCAAAAGAGGTCACCGCAGTCATTGCAGGATATGGCAGAAGGGGCAGCCACAGCTAAATTGGAGAAGACCCCAAGCAAAGGTTAGCGCACTACGGTGATTGGTTCGATAGTAACCTAAGACAGTCACTGGCCTCAGGGAGCATGCGTGCTCATCGTTTGATATTGATTTGCTAACATTCATTAGAGGCAGTTCACCCCAGAGTGTGTATTTATATATCTCTGTAAAACGATGTACGATACATATTCATGTTGTCCCTTCACATTGAGCTATTTAAGACTGAAGGCATTCCGTCCTGGAGCTCCTGAAAATTCCGCTTAATTGTGGTTCAATCAAAGCTAATGAAACAGGATTAATTATTTTAACAACCTTCTAAAAGAATTCAAAATAAACAGAAGGCTATATTCAAACACAAAATTAGAAACTTACTTCTTCCCTTAAACTCTTGTCCCTGCATCTACTGCACTCTTCACTGGGTAGGCTCATTCTGTGATGAATTTCAGTATTATCGGACATTTGGCTCATTTCTTTCTGCATTTGCATTATCTGAAATATACGTAAAATATATTGTAGCATACTGTGAACCAAGAAATCATTTTTGCTCAAGACATTACTCATGTTTTTTTGTTGGAAGGTTTGCTGTTTTATTAAATGTGTAACAACTTTTATAATAATGATGAAAAATGTAACTATCATCCTCATATATGAATCTGTTAATCTATTGTAAATTATGGAGGCTACATGCAAAAAAAAGAAAGTTCAGTGATAAGTGCTGCATTTTGCAAAAGGTGAGTTTCATTTTATTGGGTCGAGGTTTATTTCATTTCATATTGAGTTGACAAACTTTCTTGGACATTAAATATGATCATCTGAATACAATGAAACATGCATGAAATAAATGACAGCAGTCAGACGTAATGCTAGACACGTACCTGCATCCTGTAGTTTTCCAATTCTTCTCTCTCCATTCTAAGCTCATTCATGTTTGATTTATACATCTCCTCAAGTGCACGCTTCTCTGCAGCAATCTTTTCCATTTCTGTTGCTGACATATTTCTTATATTAAGCTTCTCTTTAACAAGCCATTCCTCAAACTTCCTTCTTTCTGCAATAAGTTCATCTGTTGCAATCTCATAATCTCTTTGAAGTTTTGCTAGGTTTGCATTGTGAGTTTCGTAAATTGTTATTTGTTTTTCTAGTTCGCACAACCTCTTAATAAGCAACTCACTTTTGAGGTTGTCCTTCACATCTTTGTCATACATTTCTTCACAAAACACAAAATTATTCGAAGCTCGTGATTCAGAAACATCAATGTTTTGTGCACTATTGCTCACCTCAGTCATGCTGTCCTGCGAGATCCAACTATACCTAACATTAATACAGTGGTCTCCCTTGACCTCAACTGCTTTGCTTCCATCTTGACTGTCCTGAAGATAACACATTTTTGGTCCAACACTTTCCAGAAAAATTTCTTCTTGTTCTCTAGATAAACAGTCATCACTACTTGCACAGGAAGATGATTCAGTCTTGTTTGCGTCTGAATCAGTTCTGTGCCAAGTATTATAGTAACCAATACTTTGATAGCCACTTCTCCTAATGTTGTTCTGTTCATTGCTTACAAGTAACGATGGTGTCTCTAGAGATTGGACAGACGAAACGCTCGACCTGCGCGCCTGAAGCTCTAGCCACTCAAAGAGATGCAGTTCAGCTGTCTCTCTCTGTGAAACAGAATAAAAAGACATTAGATTAGATTATGTGGGCACAGGAGTTACAGGAAAGCTTGAAAAAATAAGGTAAACAATGTTACTTTGCACTGAGTTATTATCACCATCTTTGAACTTCTCCACTTTTTGTCGTTCATTCGGCATATTCTCTTCGCAAAACTGTTTTTATTTTAAAGCAAGGCTTCGTCTTCAACTGGACTGCTAGATCTGTCATAGTTTCGATGGGGAAGTGGATGCGTTGTATTCTGTATGATGAGAGTTTTTTTGTTTGTGAAATGTGTAGTTGGTGAGGCAGAAATAGAGGAGCATCCCAGTTTCTGGGTTGGTGATTGGGGAAAACTGCGATCAGGATGGCCAGTATGCTGGGCGCAGGATACGAATCTAGGATCACTGAACCTCCCAGCAGTGGAATCCTAACTTGTGCCACCTTCTACTTTGCACTGAATATTTTTTGGGAAAAAAGAAAGTTTTGGATAAGTCACTGTCATAAAACAAAGGTTATAAAAAATAAACCTGACAGCTTAGCCAAGCGTGTTAAAAATCCCCTCTTTTTTGTTTATGGTCGACATCATGGTCATTAAAGGTGGGGCAGGACTGAGGGCAAGAAAGGGATGGAATTTTGCCATTGCCTTTTGGAGGAACCATCCTGGCATTCGCCTGGAGTGATTTGGGGAAACCACGGAGAATGCAATTTGGATGGCCAGATAGGGTTTGAACCAGTGTCATCCCGAATGTGAGGCTGGCGTGTTACCACTCACGCACCAGGTTTAGTTTAAAAATTGCAGTATACTGTATGGAGACGAAACTAGTGAGAGTTCAGATTTCTGTAATGACGTGAAAGCCATCTTGATTACAGGTGTGGAAGAATTTCTCTATGGTAACTTCAGGAAATGCTATCTATTTGCCTGAACCAAATTTTACACAGACACAATAATTCAAACTCACTTCAAAACAACAATTAAACTTTATGAATGTTTCTCGGGAAACAAACCAACTAATAGTACTACTTATACACAATATTTCGGCGACATAAATCTCCGTCGCTATCTTCAGGTGCAGTAGTAAGACTTGGAACGTTGTTTAAACACTGAAAAGCATACTCTGGCACTGCAACATTGAGGGTTGGAAGGATTCTAGCAAGAAATGGTATTAAGTCCATTTTCCTGCCACCTCCAACTAAGGAACATTTTGCACTCTCCAAAGGATGACCTTGCCCTTCATACATCAGGAGTTTATTGCATCCCAGGCAAATGCAAACAGAAATACATTGGTCAGACAGTACAGTGTGTTAAACAATGTTGTCAGGAACTTGCCTGGGGCAAAAGGACAAATCCGCGGTGGCAGAACATAGTTTGGAACAAGGACATGGATTCGATTTTGAATCAGCTAAGGTGCTGGCACGTGCGAGAGGCTTCTGGGACAGCGTCATTACAGAAGCATTTGTAATTCTGCCTCGCGTCTGATCTGATTAACTGGGATTGTGGTTTCCAGCCAAGTGATGCGTGGATACCTGTCATTGAGGCTGTTCGTCAGCAACGCTCTGTGTTTTGTGCTCCGCGGGCGTCTAATGAAGTCTGAGATGCTGCTTGGCAACGTAACAACGTCTGTTGTTGCAATACCAGTGTTTAAACAACGTGCTCTAGGAAAACTTCAAGTCTTACAACTGCACTTGAAGATGGCGATGGAGATTTACAAGTATGTCACAGAAATATTATGTATTAATAATAATATTACTCAGTTTGTTTCCCGAGAAATATTCATGAAAAAATAATGATGTATGTAATGATGTATATTACATCAAATTCTCAAACCTCATTTGATTCATCACAAAATTCATGTCAAACATTATTAAATTAATGGTGGTAATTTACAATGGAAATTCGTCCCGAGAGATTCTTTGGCCCATTTGGACAGTTATGAACACTATTACAAAGAATTAATATTCAGATCAAATGAGTTTTAATTAAGATCAGGAAGAAACCTTCACAAAGGAGAAAAACAATGAAATTTTTAAAATTAAACTGTTAATTGCCAAATGGTAATGGGTTGAAAGTTGGCATCAAACAATAAGGATTATCTTCTTTTTAAGTTGTATTATCAAAAAATGTATTTCACAGATTACTGATTCTATCGATAAAATTTAACCTCAATGTCACATTTTTTTATTAACTATAAGAAAGTAATGTTTTAGGTATTTACCAATAAAAAGTGAGAGGGAGAGAAATTAACTCACCCTTCCATCTGAAGAAATTGTCTTCAAAAATGAGTCGTCTACTGTATCATTAGCATCTATTTTCTGAAAGGCTTTCTGCTGCATTACTGAGCTCTCTGAATGAAAATGTTGGGAAACATCTTTAGATGGGTTGCTAGTATCATCAGCAACAGTTGTAGCATCTTCTAAGTCATTAACAATGAAACCTACTTCTGAAATGGAATTAAGTGTTGTTTGTTGTCTTAATGATTTAACTGTCTTATCTTTAAAATCTATTGGTAACAAGGCAAGTCTATCTTGTGTCTCTTCTGACTGCATTGTCGTTTCTTTATTTTGATTACTGCCTTCTTTGGTATTAGGTATGGAACACGAACGCTTCGCTGAAGTCGACAGTTTAGTATGACACCTGGTCGGCTCCATTTTCTGTTGTAAGAAATTCTTTTTTTCCGTTTTCTCTTGGCGTGAGTTTAATGAAAACTGTGACGAGGGCTTGCCTTTTTCAGTTTTTGATTTGGCATTCAAAGCTGCTTTTCCACAAGAAATTTTTTTCGATTTAAATCTTTCAAGGCCCTGACCCTTCCTGAGAAACTGCTTCTTTGGTTTATTGCTGTTTACAACTACATTAGAATCAGCTGCAGTAATTGCTTCTTCTATTAAATGTTTGAAGTTCTTATTCATTACTGGAACTGGAATATCATCATGATATTTATTCGACCTAATATGTTTCTGGCAAAATTCTGCTGATTCTTCCACTCCAAGTAAGTTGGTCATCATTAAAATACAAGATGGGCACCTGAAAAACAAATCATTGATCTAAACAATAGATTTGGCAAAAATCAAGTATGCAGTATATTTTCCCTTTAAAACATTTAAGATATTTGTCACCTGTATTTCTACAAAATGTGTTGGATCACAAAATGTCTGTAAGGTGTTTCAGTCTACTCAAACTAATGTTATCGCAGTCCTAGCAACACATTTTGGATACCAGATACCCCCTAGGCCTCAATCTCAAGTAATAGCTGCCATCACTTGCTGGTATAACATATACATAATCAAATAATGTTTAGTTTTGTTATTATCTTAAAAATATGTAAAATACTTCTTCTCTTTTGTGTGTCTCCTTTTTTTAATCTTATTTTGATTATTTCTTTCCTGCAGTTAATATTTCTGATGATATTAATATTGCATCATCACACCTCCAACTTGTACATGTTGCTGCGTTGGCCACAAGCCCGGCCACGTGTTTCTATTTTCTTGAAAAAGGGCATGAACTGAAATATTGTTTCACTTTGTGGATTTACATTTTTTTTTTTTTTTTTTTGCTGCTGCTCTCCGCCCTTCAATTTTGGTGAATGGTGGATATAGTTTATTTCTCCTTTCTATATAAACAAATTTTAGTAACATAAAATTTGAAGCAATTTGTTCAAAATACCAATTGTCCTAAGCAATTACACACTAGCCCTTGATTACATATTGATTTCATTATCATTACATTTTAAATCTTAGTTCAACAGAATGATGAATATCTGTGTGAAATGTCGGTTTCACCAACAAATTAAAACATGCAAGTTCCATGATAATTTTGCTATGTTATGGGTTAAGCTATGAATTTTTTAATTACAGGATGTCAAAGATGAGGTTATTAGAACTGGGAGAGGATTGTGGGCAAGAAATGGCAAGGAATTCAGCTGTGGCTTTTTCGAGGAACCATCCAAACATTCACCTAAATGGGAATGGATATGCCAATTCCCACCTAGGTGGGAATTCGCATATCAACACATCCTGCAGACTAGACATCCCCCAGGACTTCATTTCCGTCATCATCTTCCATCCTCATTCTGTACACCTGTCACTGGCCAGCACAATAGATTCATATATATTTAATTTAATTTCACCAGCTACAAATTTCAACTTTCAATTCGTGCGTTACTCTTCACTTCTTTTGGTGACTAATTCCAATCCCTAATCCTATCACCTATGAAAGAAAATCTTCCTACACTCTTTAGCCTGAAATAGAGTGGTCATGGAGTAACCTTGGTCATGGATATCTTTTCGTTTCTGTGCACCATTCCTAATTCTTACACAAATATCCTTCCACGCTTCATCACCAATATACGCCTTCATGACCTGGGCAGTAGGTGCTGTAGTCTTTATCATATATCACAGCAATTTATGAAAATTTATATGCACAATTTTTTTGTGTCACTGATACTACAGACAGACTAACATTTTCAGCTGTTTGGTGTGTCTTCTGTCATAACCACAAAAAATCTAATTTTTAAACTTTTATGATGTCAGCAGTGCTATATCGTAAATAAACTTCATGGTATATATAAGTAAATGCACTTTTTAAAACTGTTTAATGTGATTGGATTTGTTAAAATCATGATCTTACTCCTGTAGAAAAATTTGAGATTAGTGAATATTGCGATTCCACTACAACAGTGGTTCCCAGATGGGACAGTACTACCCACCAATTGGTGTTGAGGAGATTGTATGGGGCCATTTTTGGTGCAAGGAAAATTTAGGAGATGTTGATTTTTTTTTTTTTTTTACTGCTTTACGTCTCTTAACAGCGAGGTCTTTTACAGACGGGAAAGGATGGGGGGCAAGGAATGGGAAGGAATTCGGCTATGGACTTTTGAAGGAAGCCTCCCGGCATTTGCCTGGAGTGATTTGGGAAACTATGGAAAACCAAAATCTGGATGCCTGGACGGGGATTGGAACCGGCGTCCTCCCGAATGCGAGGCCAGAACGCTAACCTTTATAACACCAGGATCAACTGCCACACAATGCTTTTTAGTACTAAATCTGGCTTTGAAGTTTAATCAAAGAAGTTTTTAATTGCATTCCCATGATTACCTGTAGCCAAGATTTAGCATAGACAGCAATGGCAGTTCTATCATTACCGTGGCGCCAAAATCTGATGATGAATTCTTGTAGAACTCGATGAAACAAATCGAAAATAAAGAATAAAATTTTTTGATATCTCGCTTGGTTTTAGAGATATAGCATGTTAAAAATCAGTCGTAGGTATAGTTCCTTCTGCTTTTGGTGTTTTTTCTTCTGGTCCAGGCCCTATTTACCTATCAACAATCACTAGGAAGAAAATAAAACACCTATAGTGCATTTCCACCGTGTAGATATGGTGATTTTGGTAGAAAAAAAATTTCTGGTCCAGGCCGGATCTAACCCTAACCTCCTCACTTTTGAGTTACAATATCTCGAAAACTAAGCGAAATATCAAAAAACTTTATTCTTTATTTTCCATTTATCTCGTCGAGTTACGTACGAATTCATCATCAAATTTGGCTATAGCGAAATTTTTCTTCTGGTACAGGCTGTGGGTTTTATCTAACAGGCAATACCGCTCGCTTCGCGCTGTTAACGTGTCGTCATAGTGACGTCACATTCACGTACAGTCAATTTTTGTGTGTATTGTGCCCTCGCTACGCTCGGTCACAATAATTTAAAACTGTACAATATCAACATAAACTGATATCCCGAAGGTGGATCAGATGCAGGCGGCCGCTGGTAAGCGGCCGCAGATGTCCGATAACACAACCAGATGTCCAGTGTTTGATGTGTTATCGAACGTCTACGGCCGCTTACCAGCGGCCGAATAGTCACAAAAATTGACTGTACGTGAACGTGACGTCACTATGACGACAAGTTAACAGCGCGAAGCGAGCGGTATTGCCTGTTAGATAATACCCCAGGCTGTATTTCAACCTAATTATGTCAACTTTGAGATACGATATCTCGAGAACTAAGCGAGATATCAAAAAACTTTATTCCTTACTTTCAATTTGTCTTGTCGAGTTCTACAAGAATTCATCATCAGATTTTGGCGCCACAGTAATGATAGAATCCCCACAGCAATTAATTAGCTAATAATACAGATTTGTTTATCACACTGTGAACAATACACCAATATTGTTAATATCTTTTAATAAAATAATTTTAAAAATCCGTCCTTGTTCTTTATATATGATATTTTGGGAGTAGTTTACATCGCAATACAAGTCGTCAACAACATGGCACTCATGAAATTACTATTACTAATTAATCACAATCAATTTCATTATACATTTTCAGTATGGTATGATGCACCCTCAATTTTAAATTCACTATATCGTGATGTAAACTTAACCCAAGGAAACTGCAGTAGTCAATCATAAAACGTATGGTCCAGAGTCAATTACAATGCTTGAAAATAATGTCTTGCGATTGAGTATCATATTACTATGATGTCTTTATCTTCGTTGTTGTAAAGGATAATAAAATCTTCAGTAACATTTCGTTTCTTACCTATGTGAAGTTAGATAACTTTCGAATGGTCAAAGGGCTACCTTTTGCGACAAGAGCAAAATATTTGCTCTTTCAGATCGTTTACTTGTCAAATCCACGACAAAGAGTTCACAAATGCCGCCAAGCAGATATAAACAACAAAGATATTTACATAAAGATTATTTTACCACAGCAAAGATAGTATTCCACTAAAAAAGGAATGTTAATGAAGTATATAGTTATTTGTTTTTTTTTTTTTTGAAATGATATTAACAAGTTAAGATAAATATGAGTTAGTAACTGGTTCAATGGAAATATCAGATAGAAAAGATTGAGATGTAACTTGTAGTATCATTTTACGATTAAATTCGTTCATGTTAACTTTTTAGTTTCATTATTAGCTACGATGGAGCACTGGTGACATTTTCCCTTCGTAATTAATCACGATTATTATATAGTTTTAAATAAAAATCCTTCACATTCTGAATTATATTGCTTAATGAAAAATGAATAGTAATTTCCAGGTTTGTTATTTTAATTTTTCACCGTTTTGTTATTACATAAAACATCAAATATATCCCATTTTACTTCTGAAACCATGTGCGGGTCACAAATCAAAACCCCATCAAAATGTGACACCTAGTTTTTGCGTGAATCTCATTAAGTCAAACAAATTTTTAAAATTATTGATTCTTTCTCTGTAATTTATGAACAGTGATCAAATTGCAATTTTTTCAAAAATGTATTTAATGTACGGACTTTCTTAATGTTAATGTCTTATTATATTTATAGATTAACTGTGATGTAGTTCATGTCCTGGTAGCAATTTCCCTACAAATCTCCTTACAATGCATCCACATTTTTATTTAAATGCTTTACAGCATCCTCATCCTCCCGAATGCGAGGCCAGAGTGTTATCTGCTCACCACGCTCACTGGGGTGTTCAAGAGATGTTGTGTTGAGTTAAGGTAACCTGCCTACCAAACCATGATCAGGCCTTTGAATCAGTATTGTGGGATTGTATGGAAATGTTGGAATTTGAGGGATTTGCAATGAGGGCAACTAGATCAGTTTGCAAAAACATAACTGATATGATAAAGGAGCTGATTCCGAAATCACCACAAGATAGGATAAAGGTGAAGAGAACAGTGGACATATATAACATATAACAAGGATTTACCGGGCGTGTAAACTTAAAATCCAACAGAAGTAGTTTTCGATAAACCACTCCGGCCATCCTGATCTGGGTTTTCCATGGTTTCCCCAGATCACTCCATGCGAATGCTGGGATGGTTCCTCGCAATAGCCCATGGGCGCCTCCTGCCATATATCTATTCCAAACTATTACCCTTTCGGATAGGTGCAATACACCCTCCACCACACACTTTATTGAATCGCGGAGTAATAATAATAGTAATAATACAATTTGATGTTATCATCTTTTTCAGTCCATGACTCCCCTACCTACAAATTAAAAGTTTCCCACTCCATTGTGTCTGAAATCAATTGCTAATTTACTATAATGGTTCCCTCTTTCCCTCTATACACTGCTTCTAAATAAAATGTAGAAGGAAAAAAGAAACATGATCACAAACTACCACTTGTTTTCGAAATAAGGAGTTTGATAAATTTTTTTTATGTAGGCCCTACAGGATTCAGCAACTGTAATAAATTATCAAGCTATTTACTGAACAACTTACCTCATACCCTGAAAGAATTAAAGCAAAAATTCGAGGAGTGTAAAAATCAAAATACGCAATAATTTCTATCAGAGTTTAAGGTCCATCGTAATTAAAAATTATTATGAAATAATGATAAAGTGAACTATATCAGGGTGGTGATAAGATTAAGATGATTGGTATAGATCAGAATGTCCCTTGCTAAACAGAAGAATTTTTAAGAGATAGGAAGCATCGAGTCAGGTAGGGTAGGTAATAAAACGAGCCGGAACGGGGCTGTTGCCTTTCATTATTCGATTAATGGTTCTTGTATAAGACTTAAGTGGGAAAATATGGATGAAATAAAAATTCTTCGTGGTGAAAGACAAGGTTGTATACAACCCTTTTATTATTTAACATCTATTCAGGGACATTGATTGATGTGGAGATGGGATGTAACGGGACGTTATCACGCCACGCTACAATTTGGATTTTTTAAAGTTGTTTTTAATTTTAATTTTTTTATTCAGTTTAAATTAATTAAATTGATCTCGGGCAGCCCAAATTGTATATTTTTTAATGAATAAAGATTTGTGAGGACTCAGCAAAAAAATGTGCGAGCCTAAGATTTCTGTTTAAGCGAGGGATCGCACACCTCGAACAAGGGACGAAAGGAGTACCGTTAGCTCACTGTCGCCGGTCAAGGCCAGCTGGTCGTCCCTCGGCTTGCACAGCGAAGCTGTGAGGGTCAGCTCTCCCCCCGCCCCACCAAAGATGGACGCACAGAGAACGCTGGCAAAATGCCGCGAATCTGAATGTGTGACGATACCATGTGATTTCCAACCTGCCAATAAAAATCATCGACAGGGGTCTTCATAAGTAAAACCATGGTTTATCTTTTCTGCCCGGCATGTTCCTTGGCGGAGAGGAGAGGCCATCTTTTCCGAAGAGGAAGGAGACTACTTCTGGCTGGGCTACGGTCCAAGACGGTTGGGCTTGGTGCAGTACAGTGACCCGCCTATGGTCACAGGCCGGTGATCTTCCTGATTGTGCGACTAACACCAGTGCTGCTGTCTATGAAAGGGTAATGTGTTAACGCCAGGTCTTGAATTATTGTGTTCTTATGAGACTGCGAATGACCAGTAAACGACTTGAGAAAGAAACTTGTGCTCTTTAAGCAAATCTGACCCTGAGCTAGCTGGAACTTTATTGAACATTGTGGAAGCCTTGCAAATCGCAAGTTCCATGTATTTCTTTTATTTAACGGCGCCCGAGATGCATGTTCATTTTCATGTACTCATGTTTTAATTGCTGGCTGTTCTTATTGTTACATTTGTGAACATTTGTTATCGTTCAATAAGTTTAACTTCGTCAGACGATTTCCGATTAAAGTAAATTCATACAATTGTTTGTTTGAGTAAAATCGGCCAATTTGTAACGTCTAGGCTTGCTTGATATCCTAGTGATTATTGTATTAATGGTAGACTTAAATATGCCTAGCGGTGTAGAAGCCAATTGAATATAATAAATTATCAATGTCAGTTTCATTGTGATCTGACAAAGTTAAAATTCTTGCCATCCCAATAATTGATTATTATAAATAATTAAAATTTATAAAATCCCCTCCTCCTCCTAAAGCACTCTGACTACAGGGAGTGCTGTTGAATGGAAGCTAAATAAAATTTTTCGACACAGTCATTTTTGTAGTCAGGAAAGTTTACAATACCTTATAGAAAGGGTATTACAAAGCAACCAAGAATAGGGACTTGATATTAATATAAATAAGACAAACGGAATGTCCATTGACAAAAATCATTCCCAATGTGATATTATGATTAACCAGAAGAACACTAAATGTGTATGAAGGCATACATATCATGGCACCACAGTAAATAGCCAATGGGATCCATTTAATGAAGCAAAGTCATGTTTTGTTAGCTCGGGCTACTTTCAATAAAACTAATAATCTTTTGAAAAGTCGTAATTTGTCAATTACCACGAAGATGAGACTCCTGTGCTGCTATTTGTTCTCTGTCCTCCTGTATGGCGTTGAAACGTGGATATTAAGAAAACTAAAAGTTTAGAAACTTTTGAAACGTGGCTGCAACGAAGAAAGTTGAGAATACCATGGACCGACTACACCACAAATGCTGAAGAGTTTAGCAAAATGAAAAAAATTCCAGTACCTTGGCCCCATCATGAGGAACAATAGCCGTTACGAAATCCAGCAGTGTGTTCTCCAGGACAAAATACCAGAAGTGCTGGTAAAAGAAGAACTTCCTGGCTAAAAAACAGAGTACATGGACTTCCAAGACAGCCACGGAGCTAATCCGAGCATCAACCAGCAGATACAAGACAGCCAAGATGCTTGCCGACATCCGGAACGGATAGTGGCGAGAAGTAGAAGAAAGCATAGGACTCAATGCAAGATACCTGGATCAAATTCAACTCAGTTCCTGGCTGTCTTTTTAACAAGGTGATATACCAAAATTAAGCTAGTTGTATTTAACTCACTAGTGTTATAGTACCCCTTTAGAAAGAAGAGGGTGATGTGCTAGACTGCTCCAACTGTCAACTGATTCACCTACTTTGCCACAAAGTAAAGATTTTTTAGTGCATTGAAGATGCACGCCTTCGAAGTATAGTTAAGATTGTCCTAAATCACTGTGATTTCATAAAGACACAGGGACGATTGATGCTATTCATGCACACGTCTTCTGGTGGAAAGGCACCTTGAAAAGAGAAAACCAATGAGCATATCTTGTTTTTGGTTTTGAAAAGGCTTTCAATGGAATACCTCGAGATTTACTCTGGTACTTCATGAGACAGCATGTACTACCAGAGGTATATGTTAAATGAATCCAACTGCTATATAGAAATATTACCAGCTATGTTCGATGTGCCTTAGGAATTTCTGACTCTTTTCGCACTAGAGTTGGTGTTCATCAGGGATCGACTTTGTCTCCTGTTAATTTTCTGTCTTGACACAATTGCTGCAAAACTACTGAAACCACAACCCTGAATATTGTTCTATGTTGATAATATCATGGTCGCCGGCGAGTTTCGTCGAGTCCCAAGACCTAAAACGTCTCTCGGCAAACACGCCATGTGACGTAATGTACGGAAGACTGAGAACATAGAGTGAGGAGTTCCAAGTGATGGATATGATAGTATTGACGACGTTGAACTCAATAAGTCATCTGAGTTCAAATAACAGTAATACGTTTGGATGGTCACGCGTCCGAAACATAGACAATGCAGCCTGAATGAAGTGGCGTCAGGTCACAGAAATGCTTTTCAATCGCAAGATGCCACTGTACCTTAAATAAAGACTTTAGAGAATCATCATTCGACCAGCGACACTATACGGAAATGGATGCCGGCCATTGCTTACAAATTGTTACCAATTAATAACGTCCTGTGTTAGGATTTGTTATACACTTTTTAGAAAATGTCTTTTCAGAAGTATTCCGTCATTCCACACTGCATATTATTTCAATAGTACGTTTTTATCCCCATCAAGATATTACTGATACAGACTAGATCTATTTCCTTAAGCATGATATTTAAGTTATAATCATTTTGTAAATAAATCACTTCCAATTGAAGGTCCGATCTGAAGCTATTCAATAGATTTTAAAATTAAAAGTCTTTTGAACACTCATCAGTATCCTAATAACGTTGTTTTGGTTGTAATTTAGGCTCAGAAAATGTATCCGCAATAATTTTTTGGGAGGGTGGGGGGGATGGGAACGTTAGAACTTTTTAACTGAATAGTAAGTGGTTAAATCTGTTATTAAATTTTGGTGAAATAAGAATATACTTTACTATATAAAGATGTATAGCAAATTCCAATTTCCACAGCCATTCATTGTTCGATAGTAGCGGTTATGGACAACAGGCTAATTGACAATACTGGAATTATAGTAAAAACTGTAGTCAGGTGCTAACTGATCCGGCTTCTCCCATGGCTACTATCTTTGCAGCAAAACTATTTTCTTCATATTCTTTTCTTGCTTGCCCAATTCCTAAAGGCCTGCTGCATCTTACATACTCCTACATCTGCTTGAGACTTCTCCTCCCACCCCCTGACTCTGAAAAGTGTTCAAACGTATTTTTCCCCCCAATTTCTGAAGTGTCTTTCTTCTTTATAGTATTAACAGTATTTTTCCTACGACTTGTTATCAGCACTCAACCATCCATCGCAACCTTCTCTAACCAAACATCTCTTAGGCTTCAATAGACTTAGCCTCGATAGGCTCAGCCCACATATACAGAGCCTCCACAGGCGATGCCTCCGCAGGATGCGCCCCCACAGGCGGAGCCTTCACAGGCCAATCCTCGACAGGATGAGCCCCCACAGGCTGAGAAGCCAGTTGTTGAGCCTTCACAGATTGAGCCTTAACAAGCTGAGCCAGCACAGTCAACGCCTAGACATGCCCTGCCTCCACAGGCTGAGCCTTAATAGGCCGATCCTAAAGGTTCCTGGCCTTTTCATGCAACACCCTGATCGTCTCGCCCATGTCCCTCAACCTTTCATCGAGACAAAATCATGAGAGAACCTCATTTATTTCCCACGTTCCCTCTTCCCTACATGCCCAATAAAACCACTTCCCAGTTCTTATACCGATTATCACTCGCATACTTCACCACGTTCCTAAGACGGGAGCCAAACTTTTCTTTCCAAATACTTCTAGTATCTTCTAACGAACCTTAAATTTATTTGGTAAAGCAGTCTAATAAAATGTACACTATGTATTTAACTTTTGTATCAAATTAGTTTAGAGCTTTATTTCTGAATTAAGTTACTGTAATTAATAGTTAGATAAAATATTTAAATTTAAATATTTTTACCGTCAAGTTTCTATTTTATATATTTGAAAATATGTAAATAATGAAATACTCAATTCAATCAATAATAATCAATAAAAATATAATCAACAAAAATATGTAAGTTACATATACCATCGAATCTTTTAGATCGATACTATTGAGATGCAGAAGTAAGCTATTTAGCATTACCTATTTATTTATTATGTTTGTTTGTTGTATTACCACCAGACTATTATTATTTTTTTGTTATAATGCTAAAGAAAATAATAAACTGTTAAATTTTAGACAGAACAAACACCTATAATACGTTTTGGCAACACTCTATAACAATTGGAATCTATAATACTTTCTTTTATTTCTACAAGATATTTGAGACGTTAAATTAGATGTACCACAAAACTTAAATATAATTTGCTGTATTTAATCTAAGTATCAAGCTGTCAACTAATTCTAAATCAAGAAAAGTGACTAAAAAACGAGTATTACTTACTATGAATAGACGATTTTTTAAGCTCTATTTGTGTGTGAAAAATTTGTATTTTGCCACACTAACGATAATTCTTACTATTTACTTTGTAATCAAGGAATTAAGCTGATTTAGATGGTAAGCATAGCTGATGACAAAGCTATTTCTAATTTAGTGCAGTGCAGCTCAGACACACAATCAGAGCTCACTTCACCAAAGTTATGATTTATTTGCTTTAACATCATTGGGATTGGATAAAAACCCTTAATGCACAAAATATTATGTTCGAAACGAATACTGGTTTCCAAAAATTTGGTCAAAAGATGGTTTAATTGCTGTGGAAGGAAAATCAAAAAAACTAACGGAAGATTTATGTACTTCCCAAGATTTTACAAGTCTTCAATAAGCAATTCTTCCCCACCTTATAATTGTAATCATCCTTTATTTTTTTATTTTTGTATCTAATAAACTGACTCTACTTTGTATTTATTTTCATCCCATGTTTACCAACCCAACTAGATATCCTGTCCAGATCACCCTGCAACTGTTTACAGTCCTCTACCGTTTTGATTCTTTTATATAGCATTATATCATCTGCAAACAATCTAATTTCCGATAGTAAACATTCAACACAATTTATTATTCAATAGAATAATGAATAGCAATGGTCCCTATACGCTACCCTGTGGCACTACAATTTTTACTTCCACTTCTTTTGATAATACATTTCCTACCCTAACTTTCTGTTTTCTACATTTTAAAAATTCTTCGAGCCAGTAAACCACTTTCTCATCCACTCCAATAATTTTTACCTTATTTACTACCATTTTATGGCTCACTGTGCCAAAAGCCTTTGAAAGATTTAGAACTATCAATTTGGCCTCCCATACCTAACCGAATTCGATATATGAGTTATCATTTTAAAGATTGAGATATCCGCTTTGATCTTACCATGTTTTAGGAATGTAATTTTTTGAAATTCGACCCTTCAAGGGCAAAAATGTCAACACTTTTCAAATGCTGTTTTTTTTTTTTGTATTACGAGCTATTTATCTCCCTGGACACCTAACTTAAATCCTTAAATGAAATATTATTATAAAGATTAAGATCTCCACTTTGATGACATCATATATTAAGACAGGAATTTTTCGGAATTCGATCCTTAAAGGGCAAATATATTAATATTTCTTCAATGCGTTTAGTTTGTTACGTAATTGTTTACGGTACCATATATGTTATGACTGTACATCTTGTGGTGTATGTATTATTTTGTTATGGATTTTTTTAAAAATGTACCATGTATGCTATGACTGTAGATATTCTGGTGTATATATTATTTTGTAATGGAAGTGTTTAATGTACCATATATACTATGACTGTACATCTTGTGGTGTACTTATAATTTTGTGCAACTGTTTATCTGTAAATTGACAACTTTCCATATCCCACAGAGCCAGTCTCTTATATTGGGATCAATGGAAAATGAATATTGTATTGTATTGTATTGTGTCACGAGCCATTTACCTCCCTTGATATCTAACCGAAATGAGGTATCATTTTGAAAATTAAGGTCTCCCCGTTGTCACATCTTATTTTAAGAAAGGAAGTTTTCGGAATTTGACCCTTAAAGACAAAACTATAATTATTTCCATAACGTATTTTTTTTTGTTACCAGCTATTTAACTCCCTTGATATCTATCTGAAATCGAGAAATGTGGTATTATTTTAGAGATCAAGGTCTTCGCTTTGGATAAAACATATTTTAAGAAATGAATTTTGGGGAATTCGACCCTTAAGGGGCAAAAGTAATAACTGAATGTGGTGCGTGTGAGACAGTTCAGAAGAAAGTCGCTAGATAGTAGTCTTGTGTAGTTCGCGAACGAACTAGTTCGGAAGAGCGGTCCCACAGGCGAACTACGCGAACTAGTTCCCAGATCTCTCGCTCCTTAGTTCGTTAGTTCGTTCGATCCTTTCCCGAAGACCAACTTTTGTTTTAGTTTATTATCTAAAAGGAAACACAGTTCCCTGTGGACACATTTCACTGAAGAGACAGATATAAAAAGATAGATAGATAGAAATGTTCACTTTGATCCCATGTGAGAATAATCTCGGGGATGTGGAACAGTACATACATTTATTTGTAACGTCGATATTACTATATAATTGATAATATTATATATTGACAAGTTAGTTACAACCCATTAGTATAACCAACATCTCCTGTAATCTACAAATACAATCCCGAGTTAATTGTGGAACAGTGTATACTGTACACTTGTTACCAGCATCTAATAACCAGTTATTTTCTTACCAACCAGTTACCATGATAAGTTTCACTGTAATTTGCGACTACACATTATATCATGTTAGTTTCTATTTATGTGAAACAGTACACACGCCCATTAACAATATCAATTATATTTCCTACAACTCATAGGCTGTCAATTACTTAAAAACCTGTTAGTATGATAATTTTTCACAGCACTTTCTGAGTGCATGCTATCCCATGTTAGTTACTATATATGAGTGAAATTTTGTAAACAGTGTAATTACTTCATTTGTCAAAAGTTTCAACAGAAAAAAAAACCATGTATCATTTTAGTAATTGTGGACAACTTTGTTCCCTTCCCCATCCATACACCATATGTACTATTTTATCAGTCATTCTTAGTTACCAAATTCCAAGAAGAAAATTCTTTCACAGAGTAAAATGGGTTCTGAAGCAGAAACTCTTTCAGTTTGGACTTGCAAATGTAGGTAGGTGCAGGATAGGGGGAAGATGGGTGTGTAGGGAAATTGCCACCGGAGCCTGTGCTCCATTGCAATTAAATTAAATTAAAGCAGTTGGGTTTTTGCAGATAACATTGAAAAGAAAAATAAAGAGTTCAACATTAATAATTATTGCAGAAGTCACAAACGGAAATTTAACATGGAATGTGAAAATAAAATACACTTTGATCCCATTAACAATTAAAAGACAACCATCGATAACCTCAACTACCATAACAATCAAGCGAGCGCGTGCAGTAGCGCTAGCAAAGCGAGCGAGCAAGGGGAGCGACCTAGGTCGCGAACTAAACTGAGCGCTGTCGGTCGCGAGCTGAACAGAGCGGTACAGTTCGCGAACTAAATTGAGCGGTACAGTTCGCGAACTAAGCTGAGCGGTACAGTTCGCGAACTAAACTGAGCGCTGTCGGTCGCGAGCTAAACTGAGCGGTACCGTTCGCGAACTAAATTGAGCGCTTCCGGCAGTGAACTAGCACCATTCGCCGCTAGAGTTTCCAATATTTTTTCGGTTGATGGTAGTATTTTTTTAAAAAAGAATAACCTATAAAAATATAGTACACTTCAAAAATATAATATTTTACGAAAGAGTAGAAAATGATAAAAGGTATGTTTTTACTATTTCATTTTTTAAGCTATATTTTTTACACTTCTTTCCATGGGCGCCGGGAGGGGGGTGCAAGGGGGTGCACTTGCACCCCCCTGGCATCCCGGGTCGCCCGTAAATTTGGGCCGATAGGGGGTGGGGAGCACCCATTACGGCTCTGGTGCACCCCCCTGGATCCCGGGTGCACCCCCCTACATCCCGCATCCCGGGTCGCCGTGTGGTCAGTAGTGGGCCTAAAAAAAAAAAAAAGGTCGCCCGGAAATTTTTGGGCCGATAGGGGGGGGGGGGCACCAACGCAGCCCTGGTGCACCCCTCTAGAAGCAATCCTGCCGGCGCCCATGCTTCTTTCATCTTTAATTCTTTTTTTGTCTACAGTAAAATTGTCATATGCTTTATCGCTTTCAGTTGTCAAATTAATTTCGAGAAAAAGCTCATTTTTTTATTCGTGAAATACTTCTCTTACTTTTACCTGGATTTCGTATAATATTGTTATTTCAGAGTAAAGTTTGTTCACTTTGATATTCATTTTTTCTCGCAAATTTATAACCTCTAATATAGTCTCACAGTCATCAAATGAAACCCTGTGATTTGAATTTAATTTTTGAATTTTGTATAGCCAATTGCTTTCATTAAAATCTAACTATTTACTAAGATACTCCAGACATTTATCAACGAATACTAGAGCATTATTTTTTTATATTATCACTTTCTGTGGAGAATTTGGTTTCTAAAGGCTTTTTCTTGTTTTCTTAACCAAAGAAAAAGTATCTTTTACATTTTTCTAGCGCTGATTTTAAAGCTGACATAATATAATACTTATCTCAGTCTGTTGGTTAACAGATTTGTGAAAGTTATGTAAAGAAATGACTTGCGAAATTCAAAAAGATTTTAACTTTTGTGTCTTCATCAGTTTCATTCGTCTCCAAAATATAGTGAATGTGTGTTGGATTTTCCTCCCCTACACTAATAAAAAAACAGCTCAATGACTTCAAATTTACTGGAAATTTACGCATTTTCGTTATTGTTACCACTTTCTCATTCAATGGTCACTGTCATTTTTATATGTCTAATTGTTAGGTATCACATTGGAAGTATTACTGTTACTTTTCTTAATAATATAGGTAATATTGTTTCTGTCATATAGTACTTAACTTGTAGCCAATAGTAGAATTATATTTTGTTCATTATTGCCAAAACTTTATTTAAATAAAAAAGCCGATTACTTATAAACGGGTATTTTAATTCATCAAAATAAACGCATTTATAATATTTTATAAGTAATGTTGTGTTGTTGGGGTTTAAGGGCGCGTCGACTGCAGGGTCATTAGCGCCTTTTATAAGTAATGTTTCTTCCATGAACTAATAAATAAATCCATTAAAAAAATTAATATCCTACGAATGCATGTAAAGTAAATAGTAAAAACAGCACAGTTATTCAATTTACCAATTTGTGTAAAGGACAATGAGCACTTTGGTTTATCGGCGGCAACTGTTCATGCTAATGTAATTTGAAAGGTCTATTATTAAGCAATAACTTTTGTTAAGAAGGTCATATTAAATTCCATTTAGAAACGACAAAAAAATGATTATGTCCTAATAAAACTGACATAACAAACAAAATAGCGCGTGCAGTAGCGGTAGCAAGGCGAGCGAACGATCTGTTTCTCTGAATTCGAGACGCGAACTAACGAACTAAAAGAGCGAACTAGTTCGCGAGGGAGCTGCGAACTAAACTGAGCGCTCCCCTTCGCGAACTATTATGCGCAAGTCTACTAGATAGTAAAAGCACATATCACAATGATATTAATAAAATGCTTAACTGGTGTCGACTTTTGTTATGTACCTATTACACTAAACAAATAAACTGCTGAAACAAATGAAGCTTTTATTCTTTCATCATATTACAAACTCCCAACATTACTGTTCATTGTATTCGCGAAATTTTCGCACAAGTCATCTAGTGTTAAGTAAGGTAGTAGGAAAAGGTTTCAAAATTCTGCACTTGTTGGATAGAGTGATGAGGGGATGTACGAGAGAAGTAAAGGAATTGGATTACAAAACTGTTGTCAGACCATTGCTAGAATATGGTAATGTAATATTGGGCCCATATTTTGCGTATGAAATACAGTGCTTGCAGAGGGTGCAAAAAAGTGACGCTAGATTTATTTCCGGAAATTACCGCAGAACGCAATCAGTGACAGATATGATAAAAGAACTGGAATGGGATTCATTGGAAGACAGGAAGAGTGTGAAGAGGGTGATAGGAGTGTACAAGTCGTATACTGGTGAGGACTAATGAGCCATGGAAAGATACTAGTATAAGAATTAACAGTCAAACATGACCATGACCACAAGCTGGCACTCGATTTCAGGCACAAAGTTGGAGGATGATTCTTTTTTTTTTTGGGTAAGGGTGTCAGGAATTGGAATAAGTTATCAAGAGAAATGGTGAATAATTTACCAAAAACGTTGAAATAATTTAAAGCTAAAATATGCAGAGGGAAAATGTAGGTGGGTGCAGAAAAGGGGGAAGACGGGTTTCTTGGTAAATTGCCACCGGGGCCTGCGCTACATCGCAATTTAATTAAATATATGTATGAAGGGAGATAATGTCCTGTGACAAAAAAACACCGTATAGAAATCATATATATATATATATATATATATATGAAGATTAGCAGGAATGATTAGACAGAATATTTAGTTGTGAAACCAGAGACCTAGCAGAAGAACAACTATTAAGTTTCATTACAATCTGCGGTTAGATTGCGCAACTGCTTGCAAGATTTCGTTTAGACTTTAGATTGTCTCTGCTTGGCGCCAAGGAAAAAGTGGCAGGTTAGTGGTTTGACTTTTCGCTGTCTTTTAACTTAAAACTTTTTTGATAAAGGGTGTTTCACCTACGAAATAGATACCTTGGATTTATTTCAAACAACTGCAGGACATATCAACTTGTTTTTGTTTTTCGGAATGCGCGATTTCCTTAGATGTTAGTCATCATTACTTAAAAAAATTACGTGTTAAAGCGTTTTAACATTTATTGTAGTGTTCGCAACAAAATTAATAGTTAAATGTAGTGATCATTTTTCCGTATATTTCTTAAATTTTGGCTGTCAGATAAATTTAATGCTTTTTATTACATAAGTCTATAAATATTTTTTTTTCTTGTTACAGGAATACAATTGTTAGTTCGTATTGTGTTATTAGCCCCAGACGTTACGTAAGTTACAAGTTATGGACGAGGCGGAAATTCTTCTTTCCGCTCATACTGCAATAGGTATGTGTATGCAATCGCATTTAATTTAGTTAATATGTATAAGCTATATGTAGTAGCAAACTTGTCAAATAAATTTTGGACAGAACCAAGTAGATGCTGACACGAATTACCAAGTTTATTTTAGTAGTAATTTAAAGCCAAGAAACATTTGAAACTAGCATAATGTCTGAGACTCAAGGAAGAATTGTAATATTATTCAAGGACATGGCTTTTACTTCAAAAAATCTTTTTAGCTTAACATATATTTTTCCACCTTTCACATCAGTTTCCAAACGTTTGACAAACAACAATTCTTGTAAAAATTTTCTTCTTTTACAAATCTCTCATAAGCTAAACGTAATGCTTCATTTCCAGGCAAGTTGACTTGTCAAGATGTATAGAGAATTCAGATATTTTTAAGTACTGAAATAAAGAATTTTTGGTTTGAGCGCAACGCCAGGGACCCGTGAAGGAAATGTGCTATCGGTCTGAAATTTACTAAACACGTTCCAAAATGCATATTATTTCATAAAACGCTGTGTTTGAAGCCTTCAAGCGTATGAAAAATGTATAAAGTTGTTTGAAATATAGGTAGATCATTACAAGTTATCAGGCAATAAATGTTATTACCGCACACGTTATTACATGTTGATATTTTACTGCGTGTTTCTTACCCTTAACTATTGGTCTAGGCTGCATTTCAACCTAACCACAACTGCAATTAATAAAAATTAAAACTAATTTAAATTGTCTGTGTCAAACATCCGTTATGGTAGCGCCATGTTTTACCCTGGAAGGCTGCCATGCAGTATGTCTTAGCATTGAAATCCAATATGTCGCCATGCACAGATAAATTGTAAATGTTAATGATTTTCTACTTATTAAGTGTCGCCAGTTTGCAGGTGGAATGCAGTTTTTATCCAACAATGAAGACTTAAGAACAGGTGGAATAAATATCAACAGCTAATAACGTGCATTTATTGCATGATTACAAGTAACGATCTAGCCATATTTCAAACGAATTTCTACATTTTACATACATTTGACGGCTTCACATACAGCGTTTTATGAAACAAGGGACGTGGGTAATAAATTACAGACCGATAGCACATTTCCTTCTTGGGACCCTGGCGTTGTGCTCGAGCCGAATTTTCTAAGCACTTAGCCATTTCGTCCACTCTTCTTTGTACTGTAATATCACTCAATGCAGTTCTGACAGCTGCTACAATAAATCCTTCACACAATGGTGCGTGGCTTTCCAGACTTAACAATCATTAAAGCTTCTTTCATGGCTTTCGCCTTGTTTAGGTCATTAGAGACGGGAAATGACTGGGGTCAAGGAACCGTGAGGAATTCGGCCATTCACCTGGATTGATTTGGGAAAATCGTGGAAAACCCACATCTGGATGCCCGGATGGGGATTCGAACCTGCGTCCTCCCAAATGCGAGGCCAGAGCATTAACAGCTCTCCCACCACGCTCGGTGACCGTTAAATAAATGTTATAAGAAGCATGCAGTTCATCACTATCTCAATCATGTATTGTTGCCAAGAGTTTCTGCAATGACGGGTTTTCAAATATGTTTTATTTGAATGTTTTTGTAAAGGTTAAATCTATCTTTTGTTGTTAAATGTCCTTTAAGCTTAGAAAGTTTCACTGATTCACTTGATAGTTTTATTGCATTGAAGGCACATAGGTAAAGTAAATATGACATTTATTTTATTTTGAAAATGGAATGCAACAAAGTTATCGTCACTTCAGTTAATTATGATAAAATTATAAGTGTCACATATTGTATAGGTATACATTTCTTACTAATTTAACTATTTATGTTTCATAAAAAACAGATATTAAAATTTCCTCAGGAGATTGATGCAACGCTGCGGTCGACTTCACACAACACACTGTTGTTGACAATGCAGCAATATGGTGCTGATGGAATTAAGGAAAAAGTTGACTGAAGTTTTACGCTTGCTATAGCCTGGTATGAACTTTGAATTGGCTCATGTTTCGATCTGGAGTTCAGAATGTTCTGTGCTGGATAGATTAATTGTTTTGTCTCTGCTCACCAACAAAAAACTGCATCTACATCAAAATTCATGTTGTGATTTGCGAAAGATGACGGAAGAATTTGTTCTCGCTGGCATTTCTCTAGTTCCTTTTTCAATGATTATTAACAACAGTAAGCACAATAAAAAAGAAAGAAAAAGTTATTAAGTTCTCATATTTCATGGCAGGAATCAGTGGGAGAATTATCTTTTGAACACATTCAAAATGGAAATGACTAGTCAAGGAATGTGTATACTCCTCCTGACTGTTTGGGTGCAGAAGATACAGATGAAAATATAATAGCAGATCATGGAGATCAGAAATTTTGCCCGAGCGTTGTGGACGAGTGGCCTCGCATTCAGGAAGACTCGGGTTTGATTCCCGTTCCGACCATACAAACTTGGGTTTATCCGTGGTTTTCCAAATCACTCCAGGGAATGTTGTTATGGTTCCTTTAAAAGGGCATGGTCGAATTCCTTTCCGTTCCTAGCCCCAGTATCTTCCCACCTCTCATGATGTGGATGAGGTATATAGCCACAGAATCACCATACGATTCCCTTTTTGGATTTAAAAACATTCCACAGAGATAAAACAGGGTGGCCACAGACCTGGAAAACCTGGAAAATATGGAATTATCAGGGAATTTAAAGCCACCTTGAAATATCATGGAAATATCAGGGAATCAGAGTAATTTAAAAAATTATCAGGGAATTTTAATTGCAACAACCCAAAATTTGATAATTTTTTAATAATTTATTTTAATATTGAACTTTTGCATTAAATAATTCAGCTTATATATTTTTAACATAAAATAGCCAACAAATACCGCATTTACACTAGCAACTTGCATCTTGTCTTGCGCCTCATCGAGATACGACGACAAGATGTTCGTGTGCGAGCGCTAACATGAACTCTCTCTGGAACTCGGCATTTCAAATTATATTTTAAAAAAAGGTGGATGACATCTAAATCATGTAAACTCAGAAGTCATATTTTTTACTGAATAAAACAGCAATCATAGAGGAGTAAGTATATAAAGATGTTTTTATGTTTCACTAAACAGTTTTACAATTTCATGCAAAGTGTGAAACAGTTGTTCCAAAAAAATTGAATATGTGGAGAGTCCTCGAAGTCCTGTAGAATGTCACAAGCTGGTTTTGAGCTTCTTCTGAGATAAATTGAACCTTTAATATCAAAACAAAAGCCTAGATTCAATATACCAATGCCAGTAAAAATGTGAATAGCGATAATTATACGGCTTTATAACTTTTTTGTATTAATGATATAAGGCGAATTAAAACAGGAACAAAATAATACGTAAGATCCTAAATAGGTAGGGTTTATAAAGTTTTGCGTCATTCAGAGCTCTTTCAAATGCTGAATCGATGTGATAGTATAAACATCGTGCTTATGCCTTTGACTTGCTCCAAATAAACCGCTGCCAAGTCGAGCGGCACAGGCAAGCAACCACACAAAGTGAACCAACACGATTGCATGGTTTATACAAACTTGTGTTCATGCTATCTTGTGTAGACTCGCGGAAACTTACGCGAAAGTGTTAACTCGGCAACAGAAGAAATTGAAAATGAAAGAAAAAAGCTACAATTACTTAACCAGAAGATTTGAAAAGAAAAGTGTAGCAAATGAAAAAAGGCATAAAAAAGCTAAGCTGTTGACTGAGTCAAGTTACTGATGAACAATTTAAAAATCTAATTATTTTATCCACCAAATATTGAAAGATTACTAATTAGTTTAAGTTCATATTAGTCATTGACCTATCTTATTTTTGTGCTACTCATTTTTAATTATGCTTCATAAGATTATAAAATTTTCAAATAAACATTCTTAAACATGAATAAAATGTTCTCGGGTTACACATGCTTCTTTTTCTAATTTTTTCAATTTTATATCAGATGTAATTATTTAGAATCAAAATCTAATTAAAACTTTAAATATCTTAACCATGCAAATAAAGTTTCTAAATCGGAAAAATTTGGCAAATTTTTCTGGAAAACCTGGAAATATCAGGGAATTTTTAAATCATTACCTTGTGGCCACCCTGTAAAAGAAATTCCAAATAAATTCTGTTATTAATTCGTGTCAGATGAAGGCTTAGTGCTGTGAAAAAATAACATCCTGTGGAGCTAAGCCAATTGTTTCTGTTGTTAATTTTTTATGATTCTGATAGCTATACTTTTGAAATTATGTGCATATACTTTTTTCTTGGCAATCGAAGTTTTGCTGCAATGTTTATAATGTATTTAATACGGGATAGCTTAAATAATTTCGAAACAGCGCTTATGTGTTGCTTTGTGGTGAGACAGTATTAGGTCAGCTGTAGGCTGAAAGAGTGGATATGCAGTTGTAAATTTAATGTATTTTGATGATTTTGAGGATTAATAAAATATTTTGGAAGTGTAAGATGTCAAAGAAATAAGTAGGATTAATTATTTGTAAAGGCTCAGTTGTTGCGCGAAGCATTGTTGAGTGTGGAAGTGCACGGTGTAGAAGCAGTAAAGTGATTGTTATAACTAGTCTGAAGATGACGGTGGCAGCAAAATTATAGAGCGGCACAGTGGCGGATCCAGGGGCCTCAAGGCTCCCCCCCTCCCCCCCCTCAAGTATTCAGGTCCACCCCCGACATCGTAACTATGGAGACTTTTTTTTTACCTCTCCTGTTCTTTTAAGGGTGGCCTGTCTACGATCCGAACCCTGCCCGACTCAAGCCCTCCCCCTCCCCAAACCGTAGTCTGGATCCGCCACTAGAGCGGTGTATGTAAAAGTAATGCGAGCCATGCTTCCCATTTATTAAGTATGAAGTAGACAGAAAGCAACTTGATGCTGTCCTTTTGGTATTTTTGACAAGTGTTTCATGGAGAACTGAGAGCTGTTAGGAATTAGTGGTCAGAATTTCTGGACATGTTAGAACCTTGTAACATAGAAAGCCTCTCATACCAATATTTTGACCATCGATAGCGCTGGCTGAAGAGGAATATATCTGGAAAAAAAAGAAGAGGTACAGCAGTGCAACGTGGTCTGGAAAGTAGTGTGCTGAGAAACTAGTGAATGGTTCTCACGTGGATGGTTCTTAGACCTGCAAAAACACGGATAAGTTGTCTGATGTTAAACACGGAAAAACATTTGGTATGGTATCGGGGTGACCTTAATGTTTGATTCGAACGTAATAAAACGTTATTTGCGGCCAAAACATCATCTTCATTGTAACTGGTGTGTGTGTAATACGACCACGACGGATTTTCCTCCATAACCTGCAAACTCTACAATGAGTAGCACATTACCACATACCTTATCGCATGCCCATGTGAAAACCACAGCATATTTTATCGCCACCTGGTGACTTAAGCTTATCGCAACAGCTGTTCATAATAAGCTTACCTATCGGTAAGTAATTACCTTAGAGGCAAAAGCATTATTTTACTATTCATTTTAAATTGTAGGCAATTAAAATGAAAAGTAAGAACATATAAAATGTTGGTATCTTGACTGTCATGGTGGCACCACATCATTGTATACTAAGCCATTGTTTCGGCCGTCACTCTCGGCATGTGTGTGGGAAAGCTCTAGGAATGCTCAGTATGATGGATTATTACACGTCGGCATCATCAAGAAAGTCGAGATACTATTGACACCAGCCACGGAGACCTACAATTACGTGTTATTTTGCTTTTATTATTTTTTCTTAACTTACTCGATCTTCCTTATCTTATTACTCATCAGTATTTCTATTTCCTCTTATTTCCTTCAAGGGCAGTAAAAACAACAAAACTTTATAGCCAAAGTGCTGCAGAAGTTCCACTTTTCATATTTTTCATCTTTCTGCGTTCAAGCCAAAATTGACATTTCAATGTATGATTCTTTTTTTTTTTTTTCTATTTCCACCATGGACACATTGTATTTACTAAAAAAAAAGCTGTTCTTATTTTACTTTTTAACTTGTGATTTCTGAAGTCTGTGAAGCACACATCCCACAAACGAAGATGGGAATATAAAGAAGATAGTGCATGGAGTGTACAAGGGAGAGAGAATTACCAAGCAAAGGGACACGTGGAAAAATATAAATTAAAGTAAAATTTACAGTAAAGCTATATAAAAATTGTTCTCGGGTGACTAGCTGAGCTAAATGAATGTTATAATTACACTTACAGTAACACAATATTTCAGCGATCTGATTCGTCGCCGCCATCTTCTGGTGAAGTGAGGTCGACAACGTGGGATGTTGTTTAGCCAGCCCAGACGCCTTCTGCTTCACTGTGATTGGTGTGTTACTGTAAGTGTAATTACAACAATGGTTTAACTCGGCTAGTCACCCAACAGCAATTTTGATATTCTCAACGCCAAGAAAAACTGCGTTCTTATGTGTAGTAAAGCTGTAGTCAATATCACAATTGCAAAAGAAATTGAAATACAATATCCAAAATGAACTAATAAACAAGTTTAACTAACTTTGGATTGGAATCCTGTTCACACCGGCCAATGTTTGTCCCCCTCCCTCCCGGTGAGTCTTGCAGACGGGACGTAAAAGATGTGTGAAAATACTGGCCCACAACACACCATATTCACTGCGACAATGAGTTGGGGCAGCCCACGTACTGGCGAAACACATGTAGGACTCACCCCAGATGGAAAGAGTGTTCTCAAAGAGCCCCAGTGGGTACTAGGCAGCATAATGATTTGTGTCTTGGAAATGGAAGTATTAAAACAACACGTGACAATAGCAAAACTCTTACCTTAAAAAAAGATAATAGTACTAAATCCAATTGGTAAAGATTTTTTAAACTGCACAATTGCGAAGTATTTATTCTATTATATAGTAACAAACACCAGTGATGAGAAAGATAACATAATCATGATGTGGAAATCATTATCAAATGAATATTATGAAAAAACCAGCTCCAGCTAACCCAGAACATACTGTGATGGAAAATGAAAGCAAAATGCCAAGCTCCTGTGCATATAGTACATACTTATATGTCGTCTTCACGAGTTCTGATACCAAGTGAATAAGTTCTTAGTCAGTTTCATTTATGATACACTGAGAAATCGATAAGAAGGTGAAAGAGCAGCTAAGCTGTTACTTATTGAATTTAATTTGCCGCTTATAGACCATTAGGGTAATATCAAGATGGGGATACCGCTGTGGTCTCGTGTAGTAAACACACAGATTACGTGGTATATGTGACATCATTGTGATGTATGGTCCAGGCTGCATTACAACATAAACTTAAGTGATGATTGACAAAATCATATTTTATAAATAAGGGTTTCGGTCATAATGCAGCCTGGACCAAAGTGAAATGTAACCATAGCACACGATATTGCAGATATCCAATTTTCAGATCACATCTATAGTTGTTACTGTGTTTTTTTTATTATTATTTCGTATCAGAAACATACAATTACACAATTACAGTCATCAAATTATACTGGACCAGTACTTGGCCACTTCCAGTGCATTTTCTGAGGCCTCATACAGTTCAGCTGCCGAACAGGATGCTGGACACAGTTGACACTGGAGCATGTGCTGGACAGTCTGGTCCTCACCGCAGTCGCACTTGATATCACTGATCTCAGTATAGCCCCATCTTGCTAAATTCACTTTGGATCTGCCCACTCCTGATCTCAGCCTATTCAAAGATTTCCATGTCAACCATCCCTTGTCATAACCAGGTGGCAAAGATTCAGACACTCTTCCCCAGCCATGCGGAAGGGGAGCCTTAGCTTCCCATAGTTGTAACCTGGCTTCTTCAGTTGTTGTTGTAAGTTCCTGAGATATTCTTAGGAAACTTTTCCTGGACTTAAGTCTTTGCCTGTGAGGGATATACCCATATAGTGGATGAGATTTTTCATGGTTCACTTTCCTCCTTTCCTTGTTCACTGCTATTTCCCTTCGAACAGAAGGTGGTGCTATTCCTGCGAGACGGTGGAGCCATTCGACTGGAGTTGATTTCAAGCAGCCTGTTATGATTCTGCACGTGTCATTAAGTGCAATGTCTACTTGTTTGGCATGGGTTGAACTGTGCCATACGGGACAGGCGTACTCTGCAGCCGAATAACATAGTGCTAAGGCAGAAGTTCTAATTGTTTCAGGTTGACTGCCCCACTGCGATCCAGCCAGTTTCCTTATGAGATTGTTCCTACTGGAAACTTTCAGCTTGGAGTTCATGCAATGTTTCCTGAATGTAAGTGATCTGTCAAGGGTCACTCCTAGATATTTTGGAGTATCACAGTGTTCTAGTTCGACCCCCGACCATGTTACCTATAACCTACGATTTGCTTCTTTATTTCTTAGATGAAAAGCACATACTTGTGTCTTCGTAGGATTTGGTTTAAGCTGGTTCGTGCTATAATACCTTGAGAAATCTTCCAGAGCGTTGGTAAGGGTGCTCTCCACTGATTCAAAGTTACTGTGTTGGTATGTGCAGATTGAATACGTCACAATGTGTCATATATACCACGTGATCTGTGTGTTTACTACGCGAGTCCGCAGCGGTATCCCCATCTTGATATTACCCGACTATTATTATGCAATTGTAGCTCCAGTACCAGATAAATTTTATTAAATCTAGTTGTCATTAAAAAAGTTTGTAGTTCTTTCCTAACTTGTTTTGTTCCTAATCTAAAGACTAGTTATAAGGAGAGGACTTTCATGTTGGTTAAAGTTTATTTTTTAAAAATTACAAATAATAATAATAATAATAATAAATGTGTTTTTCCACCTTCCATTAAACCTCCGCTTCCACAGTGGTAAAACACTGAAAATCTGCATTCACATCTGCAAAGATAACCTCCGTTACTACCCTAGCATGTAGAGGCAAGATTCCGATCCAGTTAAAGCTGCATAAATTTATAAACATAGAGGGCAGCGGTTGGCTTCATTCCCAACGCGTGACACTTGTCAGTGCTTAAATTTTATGTAGTTATCTATGACCATATTTTGTTCAGGAGGCAGAAGTCAGTACCAGTATATTTATTGCTACTTATTTTAGGTTTCATAGTAACGAAATTGGGTCACAGTTATTTTACTCTATATTAAACCTATCGTGCTCTCCCCGACATTCTCCAGGCATCCCCAAATTAAGTTGCCACTGATTCTGTCAGCAGTCACACAGACTCTGGGGGTCTGCAGGGATCACTTTGAGAACCTCTGTTCTAAATCAATGTGGAACCATCTCGATAATTCCAGATTGTAACAGAACCTTCTAGAACAATTGGGAACCATTCAGTTGATTGTGTGTGTTTGGCCTAGCATATAAAAGGGGCTCATGGATTCACTGTTCAGTTGACAACAGATAAGCAAAGAGAACTAGGTTTGTAAATGAAAATACAGTCTCTTAACAAGTGTTATTTTATTCCTGTAATCTTAGACGCGTTTCGCCCTTGTGGTCTGGGGCATCATTAGTGAGATTTCTGATACAATCAATCACATGTTGGTCAGGAAATAGCTCTAGTTGCTCTTATATATAGAACACGACTTGCTGCCACTCTGCATTGTTCCTTTTTTGATGTCACTATTACACTGTTTTTAAGTGGTCACACTTCTTGTAACATTTTTACTGATAAGTGAGCTCATATTGCCAAGTTCTTTGTAAAGTTGACTCGATTTTGTAGTCACTAAAATAGTACTGCATACCCCTTCTGTCTGTGAGGTTTCATTTCATTGGTCCTCTGCGTCTGGGTGCTTGAATTTGTCAGGTAGTGCAGTTACAAAGAGTGAACACAAGAGGCTAGATACTTTCAAATTAATGTCATTTCAGTAACTAAAATATTATTAACTGTCAATTTTTATTATTTAAGTTAAATTATTTAAGTAGACATTTAATATTTAATCTGATAACACTTCAAAAACTTTTGCTGGATCCCACGATCCTGTGTGATTGCAATACTTAGTCCCGTGACGCCAAGTTTTTACACGTGCTAACTAATTATTTCTTTCCCACTGTGGCCTTAAGATTGGATCTAGGATTAGGAGTTAAATTGGCTGTACCACCAATGAAACGATGAACCTGCTGATTCCCTGAGGCAAATCTATATTTGAAAATAATAATCTCATTGGATAGAGTGTAACTGTAGCTTGCTTTCCTGTCCTCAAAACTGCCAGGTCATTCAGAATTTGGTTTTCCTGACATTGAACCTGACACAGGGACATTTAGTAGGAACTGAGGCATTCATATTCACATGGTAGTGATAATAGAAGGATTTAATGTAGGCCTGTTAATTTCACTTTAAGAACTAGTGGTTCCTTATTTCATAATTCTGTGATTTAAAATATGTTCATTCTATACAGTTTGCTTGATTTTTTTTTTTTTTTGTTTATAGGTGACATAATCACTCAAGATGTCCTGGAAGAGGAAAAGAGGCTCGCTGAAAAAGCGAAGCAGGAGGAGATGGAGTTACAGCGACAGTTGGAAGTAAGAATACCAGAGTAAAGTTATGGTTTAATGTGTTTCTGTTTGTAGTGAAGAACTGGTAATGAGTGTATTTTAATTGATGTTAAAGGAGCAGCAGGCTCAAGAACTGAAGGAGCAGCGCTACAAGAGGCTGCTACATCTGCGAACAAAAGCGAGTTTTATGCTTGTTTCCTAAAGGAAAAGCTAGAGAAGACTCAGCAGAAAAAGAAACAGTATGTAATATTCTTGTACAGTGATATGTAGGGTGCAGAGCTTTAGAACCAGTAAAATTTTTTTCCTGCCTTCTTTTTGAGCTTTAATGCTGAATTAAACACTGATTGAGCATTTTATATTGTATTTTAATTTATTTTATATATCATATAAATGCCATTTTCTTAGTTTTGGTGATATTGTAATAGTTGTAGTCATATTTTGAGGAAAATCTGGTAATTTTTAATAATACTAGGAATTCACTAGAAGTTATAGACGAGAAGAAATTAAGATAATTATTCTCAGAACTGTACTCCTATTATACAAAATTAATTATCACCGAATTGGTCAAAATTCACCGGTCACGAATTAAAGTGATACATTATTGTCACAATCTAAACATTAATGTTCTGCCCACCTTTTAATCTCGACAATGCAGCAGCGGCATGCCTGTGTTGATCCTTATCAATCGGCGTCATTGTCAACAATACCTCCTGGCACTGTCCCATTCTTGATTTGTTCTGTGTACGACTGTAAGGGGTAGTGATTTTAAACACTCGGTCTATAAAGGCACTGTACATTTGTGCTTTATCGATACCAAGATGATCATTATCATTTGGGACCATCTCCAGTTTCCCGGGCGAGTTTATACCTTCGTGATTATAGACGATCGTCTTCCACTGTCTCTTTTTTTTTTAAAAAAGTAGGTTACAGCTTCTTGGATTTTTTAGTTAAGGGCCCATTACCACCTGGATTTTATCAATCAAGACCCCCTGAAACAAATTCACAATTGATGTATATTGTCGTTAGATTAGTGGTAAAAACAATTTCTTTGCATACTAAGTTTTTGGCAAATTATTATTTGTCAGAGTTTGGGAGTAATTTTCCTTTTTGGGGTCCTTGATCAATTTTGGCTTTGATGTTGTAAATTCTTGAGCATGGCAGCATCAACAGCAACGGTATTTCTTCAATTGTAAAATGAAACACAGCCAACCTGTTGCAATATTCGTTGAATTTATTGTTTACCGGTTTCGACCCACCTTAAGGGAGTCTTCTTCAGAACCTGTGGATACTGTACATTATTAGTACATCTGATGTTAAGCTTTGAGTTATATACATGAAAATTTGTGCATGCTCACTTGTTAAAAAGTATTACATAAATCTAAAAACTCTTCTCAATAAAATAGTACATTTTGTACGAAAGTCACACATTAAAATATATTTTATGGCTATCCATCCGGCAGCCAACGTGTATCACAGAACCAGCATCACATCTAACTTGGGCGGCAGCTTACTGCCGACTAGCCTGTACGACACGTAGACAACTATTGGTCTCCTCAAAATTCTATTTTGTGCATGTCAAACATTTGTATAATTAGACGCTGTTCAATTTTAATATCATCTGTTACATCCATACGTGTGTCGCAGGTTGCACCATCTGCCATTAAACTAGTTACCGCCACAACGTACAGGCCAGTCGGCAGTAAGCTGCCGCCCAGGTTAGATGTGATGCTGGCTCTGTGATACACGTTGGCTGCCAGATGGATAGCCATAAAATATATTTTAATGTGTGACTTTCGTACAAAATGTACTATTTTATTGAGAAGAGTTTTTAGATTTATGTAATACTTTTTAACAAGTGAGCATGCACAAATTTTCATGTATATAACTCAAAGCTTAACATCAGATGCACTAATAATGTACAATATCCACAGGTTCTGAAGAAGACTCCCTTAAGGCGGGTCGAAACCGGTAAACAATAAATTCAATGAATATTGCAACAGGTTGGCTGTGTTTCATTTTACAATTTGTTGTTGTAATTAAATCATACTTGATAACAAGAAAATCATAATTGCAGGTGATTAAATACAGGTCAGGATAAATAAAAGCCAACAAATCTAGTGTTTGTCTGTGTTATTTACTAAAGGTAACTGGAAATGCAAGTCTGAGTGAAAATTCTGCTATTACCAATTGAAATGGTAAATAAACGACTGCTGGGGTACTGGTCAATATGCATAATATTAGCAGTCAATGTTTCTTGAAAGGAGTGCTCATCTCAGATACTGAGTGATCTGTGGACATATATCTTTCAGTTTGAAATGAATTTAATTTATTGCTCTGTTCCAGTACATACTAGCCATGTGCTATTTTTGCTGATTTTAATCTGGACCATTAGCTCTAAAAATTTGAAAATATCATCCAAATTGCTGCCGTAATTTTTGCACGAAACCAGTTCAAACCTTATGACAGATGCAACTTGTCTACAGATGTTTAATAGTTTAGGTTTCCCATCGTCTTCTGCATCCGCATGCCATTGATCATTTCTGATTCCTCTGCTTTTATGAACAGTTTCAAACCCCAATAGCAAGAGAGTGCCAGGCTGATATAATATTTCTCACACCTTTATATTCATGTGATCTTACTAAGTAAAAAGTAATTTGTTGTGATTTGTTTGGTGTTTTTTGTTTCTACTTATGATAACCAATTTTCAAGAAAGTCCTTGTCTTCTAGGAAGGAAGCTACAATTGCAGCCAAGTCAGTGGTACCATCTGTGTCAGAAAAAAAAGCTCATTCCAGTCGTGTTCTTCGAGTGAAGAATGAAACTGTTGAGTCTCAAGAAAAAGAAAACAACATGTCACCTGTCAAAAAATCCGGTAAAAGCAAACGGAAATTGGTCGATAGTGATTACGATATATCTTCAGTCATTAGTGAAGAGGTAAGCAAACGGGCACATTTTATTCAGTCATTAGTGTGGAGATTAATGTTTCCTTCAAGTAAGTTGTGACTTCCTTTGTAGACTTTAATGTGAGAGACACCTTTTCTTGCATTATTTTACCTGAACTGAAAGTAAAAGCACTTGTCCCTTTTAAGAGTACTGGAGAAAACTAAAGCTCAACACAAAATACTTTAAAAGGTACATTAATCTTTATCCATTTAATACTGGTTGGCATTATAAACTTAGTCATATCTTTTCAATACACAGAAGTGGTAAGTAGGGAAAGGGTGCAAAATCCTTCACCTCTTGGAAAGAGTGATGAGGGGATGCACCAGAGAAGTAAGGGAATTGGGGTACAAAACTTTGGTCAAACCACTGCTGGAATATGGTGGTGTAGTTTGGCATCAACATTTTGGGTGTCAAGTACAGAAGTTAGAGGGGGTGCAGAGAAGGGCTGCCAGATTTGTCTTTGGAAATTACCGCAGAACACAACTGGTAGCTAATGTGATAAAAGAGCTGGAGTGGGATTCATTGGAGGATAGAAGGAGGGTGAAGAGAGTCATGGGAGTGTACAAAGCCTATACTGGTGATGAAGCATGGAAAGATATTGGTGGGAAAATTAAGAGAGGTGCTTGGAAGGGTAAGGTTGACCATGACCACAAGCTGGCACTTGATTTCAGGCATACGGGCGTGGGAAAAATTTTCTTTTGTAGGAAAGGGAGTGAGGGACTGGAATAAATTGCCAAGAGAATTGATGAGTAACTTACCGGAAATGCTGAAAGAATTTAAAGTAAAAATTTAGTAGAGGGAAAAAGTAGGTTGGAAGAGGAAAGGTAGGGGGTGCAGGGAGATTGCCACCGGAGCGGGCGCTCGATCACAATTTTGTCAATTATTATTATTAAGTGGAATTTTACTCTTTTTTATTATTATTAAAATAACTATGCATATCTGCAATTCATTATTTCAATTACAGTAGAGACCGAGCGTGGTGGTGTAACGGCTAGCCTTCTGGCCTCGCATTCGGGAGGACGGCGGTTCGAATCCCCGTCCGGGCATCCAGATTTGGGTTTTCCATGGTTTCCCCAAATCTCTCCTGGTGAATGCCGGGATGCTTCCTTCAAAAGGCCATGGCAGAATTCCTTCCCATTCCTTGCCCCCCATCCTCTCCCGTCTCTAAAGACCTAGTTGTTATAGGAGACGTTAAGCAGTTACAAAAAAAAGTTACAGTAGATGCTGAAATAAATTCAAGGCATATCAAAGTTTGCCATCTCATTTTAACTAATTATTTTTGTATTATACTCGCGTTGTATTTTTAGTTGACTAATTATTACTTACCACTCTGGCTCCAGCTGACGCATTTGTGGTGTTTCTACGAATCACACCAACACCTTAAAAGTGTAACAAATTTCTGAAGTTCCTCACAGCTCCAAATACTCGGAGATTGACACAGAGTTTGTCAGTAAACTTACCCAACTAGTGGATAACACACTGTCAATCATTTTATTGGGATCTTCGTATATTTCTGAATTTTAAATTTCATTTGCTGTTTTAACATATGAATTTTAATTGTAAAATAAACTTTCGTTCTTCTTGGGCTAATTATTGATTGTATTGATTATTGAGCTATTTATTGATTGTATTGATTATTGAGCTAATTATTGATTGTATTGATTATTGAGCTAATTATTGATTGCATTCTGTTTCAGGCTATAAAAAAGGCCCGCAGAAATGACACCGCTTTAACAGTAAGTCCTGTGAAATCTGAGATAGACACTGATAAGACAAGAGTAACTGAACTCGGTTACACTGTTTCTGAGAGGCAACCTTTACTGTTCGAAGGAGGTGTACTGCGAGATTACCAGCTTGAGGGACTCGAATGGCTTAAGGTACCTATGTCAGTTCTGTGTGAAATGCAGTAAGGAAAAGGGGGGGGGGCACTAGACTGTGGTACTTTCACTTGAATGTGATAGGATATTGGGGCAGCCACATTTGTTGTATCAAATGTAGAAGTTCAAAGTAGTGCAGAGAAGAGCAACTATGTGGCCATTACTGCATGGTCTGCCCTCCCATATTTACTTCCACTTCTTTTGATAATGTATTTCCTACTCAGTCTTTGTTTTGTAGCTTTTAAGAATTCCTCCAGCCAGCAAGTAACTTTTTCATCCAATCCAGTAGATTTCAGTTTATTTAAAACCATTTTATGGCGCACTCTGTCAAATGCCTTAGAACAATCTACTGCCACACTATCAGCTTGGCCTCTCTTGTCCAATTCATCTGAAATATCTTGCATTTAGCCCACCATCTGAGATTTCATGAATATCCTTGCCCTCAGGCCAGAAGGGCGACCTTTATTTTTATTTGTGTTGCTGGTTGGGGCCCCCTGAGTTGAGGCTGGGGACCCCTGAGCTGGACTTGGGGCCCCCTGAGTAGTGAGGGGCTCCCTATGTCTCAGGGTTGTGCTTGGGGGCACCCTGAGCGTAGGGGCCCCGGTGCACTGCACCGCCTAGCCCCATAGTAGCTATGCCCCTGTTTAAGTGACAATACACCAGTATTAATATGAGACTGATTTCAGGTTAACGAAAGCCACGGCAAACCTACTTTACGCCAAATTCAAAAATTCATTTACTAATGAGGGTATGGATAACATACTCATTTTTCGACGTCATGTGGAGTTACAGATGGATTCGTTACTAATAGATACTACTAACAAAAACTTAGTCCACAACCCGAAGGTTGGTTGGATCCTCCAGAAGGAGGCATACTAAGCCACTGTGTCAGTTCCTTTCCTCTGGGACCTACAGTTTAACATGGAATCCGAACCTCGGAGTGACCTGGCATAGCTCATACGATCAAACACAACTCTGATAATTCCTGTGCCTGCCGGGATTTGAACCCGGGACCGGAGCATTTAGAACGTTTAGAAAGCAAGCGTTTTAACTACTGAGCTACCAGACCGCTATAGACACTACAAGCATTGTAAAACAATTAGATCTCCTGAAATAGGGGAAAGCACTACATCCCAGTAAAAAGTATTTGTAGAGTATGTGGCAGAAATCGGACCACTTCTGTCGGAGATATACAGTAAAGCCTTAGAAGAGAAAAAGTACCTTCTGCCTGGAAAATCACACAGTTAACTCCCATTTTCAGGATAGAAGATAAAGGGATCCTCGTACTTACTGATCTGTTTGTAGTAGACTTATGGAACATGTTATATGCTCGAACTTTATGGATTTGTTCTTCTCAGTTAGTGTTTAAAAAAAAAAAAGTTTTTTTTTCCCCCTGACTTAAAACAAAAAGAAAAAACAAGGAAAAAAAAAACAAGTTTTTTCCTGGGACAGGTGTTTTTTCATAACTACTAAATCTCAAATTTGTAAGGCATTTATCGTTTAATATGACTGTTTCAGAGTTTATACTAAGTACTTATCTTAATTTTTAAATCTACTATACTTTTCTAGTTCAGTAGAAAAGAAAATTACGAAATGTTGGCAACATTGAATGAAATTTTGGCAACATTGAATGAAATTTTGTTTTACGAACAGGTACTTCCAGAAAAGGGTTGCGCGAGAAGGAATCCCTGTTCCCCGTTGTTTGGATTGATACTCGCTATTTGAACTAGTGCTGCCAGCCCTGCAGAATTTATCTGCATACCTACGGATCTTTTCAAAAAATTAGGAATTTTAAATTTATCTACGGTTTTGTGCCTCTTTTTATTACTTATTGTGCTTTCCTTTTATTCATATACTTGTTAATCTCTCAGCGTATAGTGATACTGAGTCAATAAATTGTCAGTGATTACGAATTGTTTCATTGCAACTGTTGGTGTAAACCAACAATTGAAAAAGAAATAAAGCTCCAATTTTGTATGATAATAGATATAAATTCATACTTAAATCGTAATACAGAATTATCGGCGCAGTCTTTATGCACAGTGTGTACTTTGCTCACAATTTAAAATTGCAATCTCAAAATCTTTTGCGTACAATACAAGAACAACCAGTTAAAGAAAATATTACTGTTTTTTGAAGTTATGAATCTAGAGGAGCCAGAAGAAGAAACAGAAAATTCCGACACCGACCGAACTAGTGTTGGTAGTGCTGATACTAGTGAATGTGGTACTGACATAGAGGATAAATAAAATTATGTTACCTATATACATACATTTATGAATCATTATGAAAGACCTTATATGATTCAGTAAGATTTAAAACACACATGTAAAATGTAAGTTCCGTAAATAAAACTATAAATTATCAAATATATTGTTTTCTGAAGAAAAAAAGCGAGGGTGCTAGGTTTTTTTCATGTTTTTTTTTTTTCAACTTGCAACATTATCCTCAGTACAGACAATTACGGCTGAACTGACTGGTGACGATCGTATAACATAGAAGTAGGTGTGTAGAGGGGTTCCTGCTGCGCCACCACAGTTAGTAATAAAGCATTACCCCCAGTAAAGTATGACATTAGTGCGTTACATATTATTTTATAAATTTGTTGTCGAGTATACAATTTTTTTTCCTTCTCTTTTCCCAGGCTTTGTATGAGAATGCAATGAACGGCATTCTTGCTGATGAGATGGGACTTGGAAAGACGCTTCAGGTTATTGCTTTGATCTGCCATCTTATTGAGATGCGAGTTATTGGACCTTTCCTTGTAATTGCTCCCCTGTCCACGCTGCCAAACTGGATCATGGAGTTTAAACGATTTGCTCCAAAAGTAAGTTGGCATTTTAATTTTAGTATGGAAGTGAGTTCAGTAGTGCATATAGCAATGGTGATAACATTTATCAACATTAGTAGGAGGCAAAAAAAAAAGTTTCTCCTGAAAATAAAAAATGAAATCTAAATGATTTTTGTTTTCTTGCAGCCCGTGCATAAACATTCTTAAAGATTAATCTTGTCATCTGTGGTTAGTGAGCTCTCATTTCTGTATACATATACTGTCTTATTACACTATATTGCTACTTTATTTACACTTATTACTGTTTTACAGTTAAGTTAGTGTCATCAACAATCGGCATACTCTCTCTTAAATGAGTGCTAGCTCAGAGCCTTTTGGTTTGCCACATTTTACAGTATAGCTTCTTTATAGATTTTAGAATCAGAAAGGGGATTTTTTTGTGTTCATTTTCTCATATAGGAATTAAACCATTAACTTCCTGTTACGTTTATACCACATTATTCAATTTTTTCACTAATAATTCTTGTTATACGGATTTGAATGGGCGTACCTTTATTCTGTTATATATTTATTTTTTTTTACTTTAATCTTGTTGCATTCCCTGTTCTTCTGCAGGTACCAGTGGTACTGTTCCATGGCAACAAAGAAAAGCGTGCAGCTTTAATGCCAGATATACGCAGAAAATACGAGGTGGTTAATTTTCACAGGACTTACCCTGTTGTGGTAACTTCCTACCAGATTCCACTGTCTGATTCAGCAAAGTTCCTTGAGAGTGTGAAATGGACGTACGTTATAGTCGACGAGGGGCATCGATTGAAGAACCACAAGAGCATGCTAGCAAGGTAAGAAGGATTCATGCATTCACGTATAATTATGTCATTTAGTCTTCTTTTAACAAATTATTTTTGAGTTGTCAGATAATTTTTTACCAATACTAGCTTTGCCCGGCATGTGTTGCAATGCGTTTTTTTCTTTCTTCATTGGGTATGCATATAAAAAACAGACAGATTCACACGCACTAAACAAGTGAAAGACATCACGAAAAACTGAATGGTCTCGTGGGGAAATTTTGTTTAAGAAGGGTGATGGGTGAGAGAGGGTGGGTTTTTGTAAACCTAATGTGGGCAGTACATTTTTCGCTGTTTTGAAGTATACGTATGCAGTGTTCCATCAAAAATCTGGTAAAAACTGTGAGTTTCTATAACCATTTTTTGAAATTAAGATGGGTGGGAATAAAGAGGGAGAGGGGTTGGACTTTTGTAAACCAAATGTAGACAGTACTTTTCTGTTTGCTTTAAAATATACGTTTGCAAAGTTTCATCGATAGTGGATAGAAACTGTAGCTTTCTATAAAGAAAATTAATTAGGTGGAAAGGGTGAGAGGGGTTGGGTTTCTGAAAATCAAATTTAGGCAGTATATTTTTGTTTGTTTTAATGTATACGTATGCAAAGGGCCATTGAAATTGGATGAAATCTGTGGGTATGTATAAGGAACATTTACAAAAATAAGGAAGTTGAAAGGGGGAGAAGGGTTGGGTTTTCACAAATCAGATGTACGCAGTATTGTTTTAAGTATAAGTGTGTAAAGTTCCATCGATTTCGGATAAAAAATTGTGGCTATGTTTAAAAAACATTGTCAAAAATTACGGAGGTAGAAAGGGTTAGAGGGGTCGTGTTTCTGAAAACCAAATGTTGATAGTATTTTTCGGTTTATTTTGAAGTAAACGTGTGCAAAGTTCCATCTAAATTGGGTAAAAAATGTGGGTTCGTATAAAATTAAGGGTTGTAAAGGGGAGATTTTTGTGAATCTAAACCATTCTCGAATCAACTTAATCACGCAGACAAAATTTGATAAAAATCAGTCCAGCCATTTAGGAGTTAAGTAACATGCACACGGACAGAAGGAATATATATATATATATAATAACAATGAGCAGGAAAAAGCTTTAAGGCAATAAAACTTAGACGCCATTCACCAGTCGGCTGTCTATGTGTACACATGTGACGCCGCCTGGTGCTTCACCTTCTGCACATTTAAGGCTGCTGTAGGCCGAAATATTGCGCTTCTCTTGTGTCTGTGTTTTGTTCGTCGTCCCAGCCACCTTCGTCTGTGGTAAGTGTTGGTTCATATTTCCCTATCCTTCCTTATGTATATATACTATCAGAGTACCCGGCGTTGCCCGGTCTGATGGGGATTGGTTTACCCGTACGCTATTTTTATATTTCTGATGTAAATCATGTATACCAAGTTTCATTAATTTGGCACCAGCCATTTCCAGAAGTAAACTAAACATTGATATACCCAAACAATTCCCAGAACAGGGTGAATTGGATGCTGTTATACAGAATATTAGTTTAAATTTTGGTCCAGGCTGCATTTTAACCTAACCGTATAATCTGTTAAAGTTGCTGCTTGATAGTCAAAACATCTACCATCCGCGCATTAATACACATCACATACATAAATCTGTATCTGGAATATATCCATTTGTTGCAGCATCATGCAGAAAGTAAGGATTTTTTTAATGGGTTTTCGCAACATTTAAACTTGGGGTCTGATACATGTTAAAACATTAGGACATTTTTATTTTATGAATATGCTGGCGTAACATAAAAAAAGCTGGATTTATTTTGACGCGATTTAAATTTGTGGGTTTCTATAAAGAACACTGGAATTCAAAAAAGGTGGGAGTAAAGGAGGAACATGGTTGGGCTTTTGTAAACCTAATGTAGACAGGTATTTTTCTGCTTGTTTTAAAGTGTACCAGTGCAAAATTCCTTCAACTACAACTTTCATGGTGATCGGACTGTAGGTTGGTGTGAAGAACATTGACACAAATTAAGCATGATGTAAATGAGGGGAGGGGTTTGGCTTGGCTAACAAAATGTTGACAGTATTTTTCTCTTTATTTTAAATTATAAGTATGAAAAGTTGCGTTGAAATCGGATAAAAACTGTGCATTTGTATAAAATTCAAATGGTGTAAAGTGGACAAGGGGGTGGTTTTTGGATCTTTGTTTAGTCAGAAACCTTCTCCATTAAAAAATACATATATGTGCCAACTTTCATGGTGATGGGTTAAACGGTGTCGACTGTAGCATTGTGTAAAGAACATTATAAAAGAGGTGGAAAGGGGAGGAGGGGTTGGTTTTGACCCAGATGTTTAATGAAATTGTATTTTAAGAATTATTTGTAGCAAGCTTGGAGTTCAATAAATATGGTTTTGTATATTTTCCTTGCAGTCAATTGTGAATTTGTGTAAAGGAACATTGTTTTGCGGAGAGAAACTATGTAAATACTATTTAATATGTTCAGGGACAGTACTACGCATGAAACATTGATTAAAAATTTGTAATTCTAAGTATTGATGTGAGCTACGATGTTTAGAGGACAATTTCCGACAGTTTGGACTGATTTATGTGGATGATTTTGTGTGTAAATATCTTTAATTTTAATTTTTGTATGTTCCATAATGATTTGTATTAATTATGATTGTTTTAATGTGATTTTAATTGTTAAAGTATTGTTAGAATTCAAGAAACGCCTGTCGGAAGTCTTTGAATTATTCTGTAATTTTCTGTGACGCCTGACGAGTTAGTTAGTTGAGTTTCAATTTTGAAAAGTTTATTTTTGAAGGTGTTGCAAGTTGTAATCGCTCAAGCATTTGTTTACATTTGTACGTAGTATCTTCGTATGAATTCAGACATCTTTGGAAAAAAATAAACAAACTTGAAAGTGATTCTTCTTGGACTAATTATTTCATTTAAAACAAGATACCTATCACTAACCTAGTCCACACCATTTTCTTCTGCAAATAAAATATTTGTACCTGAAAATTTCTCATCTCTATCTTCATTCTCATATTTACATTTCTGTGTTATCAGTCCATAATAGGTAATATGAATCTGAATGAGAATAAAGTAGTAAATAAAAATGCTGACTGATGAAGGGCGGGGACAAAATTAAAACAAACACATAAGAGAGAAAGCAGTTGAGATTTAATGACATGTTCTACGTGTTCACCATTATGGATAAACAAATCAGGAAAAAATTTGCCCAAGGATTATCCTTAAACGTTATCTATTTATGACTGTTCCCAGTTACATCCTGCTTGAGTATTATATGCTTGATGCATTTAGCTCATTGTGTTATTTCTTTTTCCTAGAGCCTTGCGGAGGTATGGGACAGCCAACAGGCTGCTGATCACTGGGACTCCCATACAGAACGATCTGACGGAGCTCTGGTCTCTACTCAACTTTCTGTTGCCGGAAATTTTCAACGAACTTTCTGTTTTCGAGTCGTGGTTTGAAGTATCTGAGCTACAAAATATCGACAGTGACGAGAAGATCATTGAGCAGGAGAAGAAGTTAAACGTTCTTTCCACGATGCATCAGGTAGTAGCATAAGCCATCAATTTATTTATCGGGTGAAGAATTGTGTGTCTATGATACAACAAAAAAAAAAAAAGAGGGGAAATGAAATTAACTTAATCTCGTTAATGATTACTGGTTTATTGCGGTAAGCCATTTTGTTTATTGTAGACTGTAAAATAAACAATGCAGATTGTCCTGTAAAAACAGTGATCTTTAAGAAATACAGCAATGGAAACCTGAAAATCTTGTTGTTAGTATGTTTATGTTTTCATGTATCTTTGCAATACCATCTTTAGGTCAGTATAAAAAATAATGACTAACCGCTATGGACATAACAAAACAATCACATCACATTTCATTATTTATATTTTCTATTTTCCGACCAGTAGACACAGTTTTTTCCATCACCTATAGTAAGCAAGCATGAATTATTCAACATTTGAAGATGATCCTAAATTCACACGTTTTACAATCGAGACTATTACTGTCATCTGATAGTTTTTTTTTTTTTTTTTTCAATACAGTTTGATTGAGGTGTGGCCAAATATTCATAATGTAATCTTTGGTCACTGTGTACATCGTGGCTAGAGAACTTACTACAGATTCAGGAATTATAAAATAGTTAAGAAACTCGGAAGAAATAATTTGCCAGAATATTCATTTTGGTTACCTATCGGAAGTCTGATGCCTACTTTAAATAATTTAATAATTCATGTACAGTGAAAATAAAGACTATTAATGAAAGTGCTCACTGAAATATGTAAAAAGGGAATAAAACCATAGTATATAAACTCTGGTCAAGCAACAACATTAGTGGAACTTATTAGTAAATTGAAATTTATCCTAGGCCAGAATGACAATTGGCAATTGTTAAAGCAGAGACCATGAGTAATTTCAGTTTCTTAAAAAAAAAATGTTGCTTTCATTAGCAACATGTGAAAAGTAGTTACATGCCTTTTCAACTGTAAAGTTTAACTATACTTAAAAAAAAGGGTAATTTACATGCTACGAAAAGCAGAATTAATTAATGTATTCTGGAAGTTAATTTCATAGCAGTTGCTTAGGTATTAAATTGTGAACATAACCTCAAATTTCTAATATCTCTGGTCATCGTTAATTTGTGTGTCAGCCAGTAGCTGTCTAGGTGAGAGAGTGAGCTTACAAAATTATATAGTGGATATTACATTTCTTTATGTGTAAATAACTTGAGAAAATATTATTCCAGATTCTTACACCTTTCCTGTTACGTCGTGTGAAGTCTGATGTTGAACTTAACTTGCCACCTAAGAAAGAAGTTCGTGTGTATTGCCCAATGACCGAAACTCAGATGATATTGTACACCTGTACTTTGGAGCATTCATTTGATGGCTTAAAAGAAGGGAAAATAAAGGTACGAAGTGTCCAAATTTTTACTTTTCCTTCTCGGAGTGTTGCTCATATGGCTTCCCTTATTTAATCTTGTGCACACATCAACCTATTATCCTCACATTCTGTTTTCTTCTTTCTCACCGATTAAGCTCCGTTTACTGCTCCATTACCCCTTCCCCTCTGTTCCTAATATAGTAAAATTGTTTTCTTTGCAGGATGGGGTGAATGAGATTGGAGCTAATGAAACACCCAAGAAGAGAAAGTGTGTTCTTCAGAAAAAGCAATATGCTCACCACGACGATAGTGAGGAGGAACCGGAAGACTGGCAGGAGATAGTGTAAGTGATAGTGATGTTGACAGTAATCGGATTTAATCCAATATGGATAAGGAAAGTTGAAAGAACCTACTTGTTTAAGAAAGACCAAACTATTATCACAGAATCTCTGCTACTATACTTGCAACTTTACGAAAGCTTGTCGCCTTCAAAGTACTCTCTGTTGCTCGCCGCACGGTACCCATATTGTTTCTTCCATTTTCCATATGCTTCGTGGAACTTGTTTTCTGTGATGGCTTGGAGCTGTCTCTGTGATTTTTCTAGGATTTCAACTTCACTTTCACTACGTCGTTTCAAGGAATTTTTAACTCCATGTACTTAAACATAATGATTTCTTACAAAATTAAACTCAATCCTGTTGAAGAAACTTTTTCTTATTGATCAATGTGATCTTGCAATCACTATTATCTAATGGCCTACTACATTCTATAAAGTTAACCGAATAGTATTAATCTTCTTTGACATACTGCAAATTTCTCTATCAATTTTGTTCCCATCATCTCACGGTGTTTTTCACAAAATTTCCATGCGTAGTCATCAGGCATAATCCACTTGGTGTTTTCTCTCCCATAGTGTTGTGAAAGATTATTCTACAGTCTTTATTGTATAGTGCTCTTATTGTGACTGATTTTCCATGGTAGGAAAAGAATTATTAGTTTCATTAAACATGTTCATGACTTCTATATCCCTTAATTCTATCCCTAAATTGAACCAAAGGTAAAGTTCTTCAGTGCATCATGCAGCAAAACCTTTCTGAGGGTGAAAACATGCCAAGCAGCTCGCGGTGCAGGTGGCGGTGGCGGTAGATGGTTCATCCACGTGAAACAAAGGCATTGTTAGTAATGAGTCAGCGCATGCCGAGGCGGTCACACCTCGCGGCTTTGGACGCCGCTCACCGCGATGTCGATGAGAGAACAAACTATTTTGTTTTCACCTCACCGCCTAGCGCGCCGCTGGAGGTCTGCTTGGGTCTGATTGGCTGAGCTATGTCAAGGTCACGCGATCCAGCTGCTACACTTGATTACACAGTTCGGCTTTCGTATTATACAGAGTGGTGTTATTTAATTTTGTCTTGTTCTAAATATTGATTTATTTAATGGATGTCATTTCGTTTTATACAACCGCAGATATAAATTAACAATGTACTGACATTGACAATGCTACATTCTGTTTTAAATAAATTATTGATGAAATAGTAAGTACATATTTTTATAATTGGACAACTACCGAAAAGTTAATGTTTCAAGCAATTAGATAGTCAGCGGTAAATAAATTACAACAAATTTTATAATAATAATAATATTTAGTTAAATTTCAGTTCAGCGCACGCTCCGTCGCTCCGATGGCAAATTCCATACATACACATCTTTCCCCCTTTCCTGCACCTACCTACATTTCCCCTAATTGAAATAATTATCTATTGTAGTGACTTGATTGACTATTCAGAAATTATTACACATCATATACCGACGGAAATGGAACATCAAACAATTCAGTCCTACAATCATTATAAATTTAAAGAAAGTAAAAACAAAAATAAAAAATTCTCGTGCCAATTATTATTTAAAATTAACTGTTAACTGAATTTGAATTGTAAAATTCTGATTTTTAAACAGAAATTCTGATTTTGGATTGAAAATTTTTAGATTTGACTTGAAAATGCTTTGTTAAACGGTACATTACTTTATTTACAATAATTACCAGTTTTCCCTCAGCATGTATTGGATTGTTGTGGGAACTGTTACAATCATTTGACTTCAGTTTGTCCAGGATTTTACCGTAAAGTTTGTGGTGTCTTTCGTAGGTGGGAACGGAATTAGTCTGGATGATTTTTCAGATCCTTATTTAAATGGTGAAGTTCGCCAAGCGTTTGTCTCTGTTCATTTATTTGCTGTTAACTGAATCTTCCGATACCAGCCGTAGAAAGTAGCCACCACTTTGTGGCTACTGACAGACCATCATCATCCCTATCGTTATCGCTTCCACAAATCATTGCAGGTTAATTAAAGTAAATGATACTCGCGTTAAACACAAAATATTAACGATTTACAACGTGTGGCAACTACAAGGGTTTTCAAAACACTGGTGAACGCTAGCAGCTATACCTCGACATCTACCTTTATCTGCACTGCGAGCTGCGCGGCGTGTTTGTACCCATCTACCGTGACATCGGCCTTCAGCGCCACCGCCACCTTCACGGCGACCTGCTCGGCATGTTTTCACCCTCACACTCGAGGGATGAAAAGAGTAAAGACTTATTCTATAAAAATAAAGTTTATATAAAAGTAGTTTTCAAGTAACAATTGGTTTGGTACCTCATGGTAAAGTTAAACCAAAAGTCAAATGCAGAGTGCTACGAACATTTTCAAAGATGTTATGTTTAAAAATAAACATTGTGATGTAAGAAATGTGCAAGCAGAAAAATTTATTTACATCTCTAATTCAGGTTTGAAAGGTAATGGGGAAAAATGTCACCGTTCAGTCGGAGCACAAACTTTAAAGCTAACAGTAGACTTATTCTTATTTAACTAAATAGAAAAAATATAACTTCTGCATGTCATTTATAATACTCAACAACAATAACTTTCTTTTAAAATAAATATACATACAGTATATATGCATACATTATTGAACTATATGAAATAAAACCATCATAACTTCTGAACGGTTTGCGTGATAAAGTTCGAACTTCGTGGTTGACCGCAGGGCATGATTGGAATTTGATGTGAATACGGTTTTGTTTAGCGGCTAAGTCAACTTTAATTTGGATGGGTTCGTCTGTAAGCAAAATTGGCGCATTTGGGGGACTGCGAATCCACCCTTGACGGGTGTGTGCAGTGTCCAGTCCCGGAATAATCGGTCCCATATTCGTCGACTGCACGACGACTACTGATCGATACGTGAACGTCTCGGGGAAATGGTTTCATCCCCACTATCCAAAGTGGCCCCGATTTCGACAACACGTGGTTCGTGCAAGATGGACCTTGACCCCCTCGGACCAAGAAAGTGTTCCGTGTCCTGGAGGAGTACTTTGGGGACTGCGTTCTGGGTCCAGGGTACCCAGAGGCCACTGGAATGGGACTCACTTGCCCGCCATATTTTCCGGTTCTGAACACGTGGGACTCATTTTTGTGCGGCCACATCAAAAACGATGTGTTCAGAAATAACCAAGAAACCGTTGCTGTGCTGAAAACTGCCGTTCGGGAGGTCATCGACAGCACCGATGTTCCGACACTTCAACAGGTCGTGCAGAATTTTGCTATTCGTCTTGCGCCACATCGTAGCCAATGACGGCAGCCATATCGAACATGTCGTAACCTAAATCCAAATATATGTAGTGACGTTTACATGTTGAATAAAGTTTGTGCACTCAGTTGTTTTTAAATAATTTACGTTTTATTTCATACAGTTCAATTATCGTCACCCTGTAGTTAAGCGGACAATACCCACAACTGGCAGACGATAAGGCCACTACAGGTGGCTCTTCTCTCTTCCATTATTTTTATGTATATTTGCTAATTCCTTTTTTATGTAAACATGGTGTGTATATATATATATATATATATATTGAGCATTGGATACGATAAAAAACCACCGCTTACCAAAGAAGGGGATTCCATCGGCGTTGGTACACGAAAAAAACACGAACACACAAAGAATAAAATTTTCGAGCATGGCTCTTCCTCAGTAGAAGTGAGATGGCTGCCGGCAGCGCTTGCGTGCAGCCATCTCACTTCTACTGAGGAAGAGCCATGCTCGAAAATTTTATTCTTTGTGTGTTCGTGTTTTTTTCGTGTACCAACGCCGCTGGAATCCCCTTCTTTGGTAAGTGGTGGTTTTTTATCCTATCCTAATGTTCAATATATCCACTTTTAGCGCCTTTGTTTCCTAACAATCTATATATATAATAACAATGAGCAGGAAAAGCTTAAACGTGCAGAAGGTGAAGAACCAGGCGCCGTCACATGTGTACACATAGACGGCCGACCGGTGAATGGCGTCTCAGGCGCGGATGGTAGTTTTGGTGGAAAAGGAATATTTTAGCTTACTCCCCCCCCCCCCTTTTCTACCTAAACTACCATCCGCGCCTGAGACGCCATTCACCGGTCGGCCGTCTGTGTGTACACATGTGACGGCGCCTGGTTCTTCACCTTCTGCACGTTTAAGGCTGCTGTAGGCCGAAATATTGCGCTTCTCTTGTGTTTGTTTTTTGTTCGTCGTCCCAGCCGCCTTCATCTGTGGTAAGTGCTGGGTCATATTTCCCTATCCTTTTTTAATTTTATATATATAATTCTCATATTTGTACCATGCGGCATCAAAATGGAATATTATCCTTTCAGATATCCTAACAAGTTGCCTGTGAAAGATAAAAAGATCAAAGAATATTTCATGAACATCAAAATGCAGAACCCAATGATGCAACTGCGGAAGTTAGTGAACCACCCGTACCTGGTGAAGCAGCCCGTGAATCCCGATGGGACTGTCAAGGTGGACAAGTGCGTCGTGACGGAGGCCGGCAAGATGCTCGTCCTGGACACCCTGCTGCCCCGTCTCAAGGCCCGGGGACACAAGGTAACAGACAAACGAGACAGACTTCAGTTTAATATATATTAAGAGGACAAAAGAGAAAGATAATGCTGTCCCTGTTGTTTTCGTAAGAAGCCAGTTGCAAATGCTTGCGCGCTAATGTCCTAATGTGGAGCGCAGCATTTTCACAATAGTAAAACGTGCCAGGATTCCCATTGTTTAGTATAATGATGACAAAAAAGCAAGTTAGTGCTGTCCCGTTAATATGAACTTTAAGTGCCGTGAAGAACATCTGAGTCGGTAGTATTTCCAGTACACCTGTGTATGTGGCAGTCGAGACTATAGCCTTAGGGGCATCCACAAATTACGTTAGGTGTTTTTCCGGACACCCCCCCCCCCTCTCTGGTGAGATCTAGTCCGTGAGGACACCCTTCCCCCCTCCTAAGAATGGACCTTGCAGCTTTTTTCCAAAAGCCGGTTACACCCCCACCTTTCGATGAGATACCCCCCTAAAATTGACTTTCGCGACAGTAGTAGACTTTTTTTTTAGCTCTACGGTCCAACAACATTTCAAAAACCTCACGTGGAGATTTCCGTAGACCCCTCCCCCCTTGGTGATTTTCACCTCTCGTAATTTATGGATGTCCCCTTATCCATGGTCAGTAAACTTATTTCATTCAGCTGTGGTATGTGGCAGTGTGTATGTTAAGTGAATTAAAACCAGGAGATACTATAAAGTGACTGTGTAATTATTTCTGGACTTAATAACCAAACCTGCAAGCCTTGACAATCTGCATAACATATAATTACTACAAGCCCACACGTCAGCAAGCATATTGCGACAAAACTGTCTCACCAAACATTCTTCATCTCTATTTTTGTTTTCTACCACTCTCTTAGCTTATTATGGAATGATGATAAATATATTTTTAAAAAAAAGCTAGCTTATAGAGAAATTAAGGTCTCATTCTATTATACAGTGTGGGGAATTGCTAGTTGAAAGTATAAAATCTAAATATAGGGGCATATTATTTGAACATTCTCAGCTGGCCAGCTCACATTGGCAACATTATGAGGAATGGGTTCAAAACCAAGCACCATTTGGAAGGAGGAATGATGCGGTATGTCGGAGAATTGAGGGAACCGGACTATGAAGCCTTCGTTCAGCTTTGTAGGGTTTCCCACATTATTTGTATAATTTGACAGTTGTAGTGATACTAAGACTGGCAGCTACTTTTGTCTATGGAAATTACTATAGAACTAAGTTGGCAACACGCATATAAATAAAAATTAAATGTTGTCAGTTGATAATAGTATCACTTCAGAGTGGCTGGATTGATTTAGCTTTATTTTTATTGAAAAAAATGATTGTAGTAGTGCGAATCAGATTTTTAGAAAAAAAAAATTGTAAAAGTTGCCTGGGACCTTGAAAAATTTTGGGAAACTTAAACTGCTTTTATCTATGTACCGATTTGACCAATTTTTTAAAAATGTTCGTAATAGTCCCAGTAAGGTTGTTAGACAAAGAAAAATTGGAAAAAGTTGCCTGGGAAATTTGGGAAAACCTGAAAGTGTGTTTTCTATGGACTTATTGGTTAATTTTCTAAAAATGTTTGTAAGAGCCTACATAAGGTTGTTCTTTATACTCCCAGGGTGGAAATAACCCAATTGAAAAAAAAATACTGATTGCGAGAAAAATCTGGAAAAATGCATTCCAGCCGTAATTAAAATAAAATTACCTTTTATTTTATTTTTGTGTTTCACAATCTTTCCAAAAATGTAGTAATTTTATTTCTATTCCATAGATATTAGTTAAGGAGATGGATTTGATGATATCGAATTAGGTATTACCTCAATAAGCTATTTGACTATTTTTTGAAAATGGTTTCAAATTGTTTATTGTTAGAGACGTTATTCACCAGGTACTGTTTATTTTTTGACAGAAGTGCTTATTTTACGTAAAATTCAATGTTAAAATTTTAAAGTATTAAAAGTCCGCCCGAACACCCCTCAGTTGCCCGGCAGGGGTCAACGACACTCTTCTCGTCGTGTGCCAGCAAGCGCACGCGTTCTCCAGTTAAGTAAGGTCTGGTTCATTTCTCTGAATCTGTGTATAAATTGTCCCTTTTCTGCCCCACCGCAACTGTTTTACTTATCCAGCCGCTGTGATGCTCCATACATGGTATCCCGTAACTTTTCTTGTTTCTCAAACTCAAAAGAACATTTTCCAACAATAGGAAAGAAAAAGGTAAAATTGCAAACTGAGTTCAAGACCGTACCTAAATAGACTTACCAACAGTGTCTCTCAAACTGGAAACTATGTTGGCATATGTGTATACTTTCAGTGGGAAGCTACTTTGAAAGGAGTGGAATAAATATTGAAGATTAAACAAATAATTTCTGAAAAAAATTAAAAATTCTCAATACTTTTTGATGACACGTTGTATGTTGTGTTAATAAATAAAGTGCAGGTGTGTAATATTGGTACGTGCGGAGTTTTAAGTGCTGCAGCTACCGATGTTCCGATACCATCAACGTATCGATACCTACTCAAATGAGTAGTACTCAAAATGTCTTATAATACTTACTCATATCAGTACTTCAAAAGTATCGATACTTACTCACATCGATTTGTTTCCTAACATATATATATATAACTACCACTTACTCCAATCCTACCACAGGTGAAACATTCCCTATCATTGGTCATGCTGCTTGCATGACAACACACCTCATATACCAACTGACATGCCTCCATTGCTCCAGCTCATATATAGGCCTCACAACCAATCCCCTAGCTATCAGAATGAATGGCCACAGGCAGACAGTTTATACTAACAATGAGGCCCATCCAGTTGCAAATCAAGCCAGTTCCCACAAAATCAATAATTTGAACATCTGTTTTTCAGTTAGGGCAATCAGAGTTTTCCCTAACAACAAGACCCCCTCTGAACTTCGTAGATGGGAACTAGCCTACCAGAATATCCTTGACACCAGACATCCTCCTGGACTCAATCTCCAATAAACTCTGCCCAGCACTTATTATCTGTACCATTTATATTTATTTATTTTAAATTTTTTTTTTTTTTTAGTTCTGTATTTACTATTTTCCATGCTACTTACATTTATTTTACTTTTCACTTAAGTTATATATATATATATATATAATTAAGGAAGGATAGGGAAATATGACCCAGCACTTACCACAGATGAAGGCGGCTGGGACGACGAACAAAAAACAAACACAAGAGAAGTGCAATATTTATTTACTTTTCAATTATAGTTATATACATATATATATATCCCCACCCAGTTATTTTTCATCTCTTTCAATAATAACATATCGTTATCAGTATCGATTATCAATCTAATATTTGAGCTTACTCCCCCCCCCCCCCCCCACCTAAACTACCATTCGTGCCTGAGACGCCATTCACCAGTCGGCTGTCTATGTGTACACATGTGACGCCGCCTGGGGCTTCACCTTCTGCACGTTTAAGGCTGCTGTAGGCCGAAATATTGCACTTCTCTTGTGTTTGTTTTTTGTTCGTCGTCCCAGCCGCCTTCATCTGTGGTAAGTGCTGGGTCATATTTCCCTATCCTTCCTTAATTTTATTGCCTTAAAGCTTTTTCCTGCTCATTGTTATTATATATATATATATATATATATATATATATATATAAAAATAAGATAGGATAGGGAAAATAAACAGTTACCCGTCACTTACCACAGATGAAGGCAGGAGGGCGAGACACGTAAATCTTCGTGTGTTTCTGTGTCACAGAAACACACGAAGATTTACGTGTCTCGCCCTCCTGCCTTCATCTGTGGTAAGTGACGGGTAACTGTTTATTTTCCCTATCCTATCTTATTTTCAGTGCCTCGCGGCAGTTTCTTTGTTTCCTTTATCATATATATATATATATATATCCCCACCCAGGTATTATTCACCTCTTTCAATAATAACCTATCGTCATCAGTAATCGATTATTGATCCAATATTTGAGCTTACTCCCCCCCTCCCATTTCCACCTAAACTACCATCCGCGCCTGAGACGCCATTCACCAGTCGGCCGTCTATGTGTACACATGTGACGCCGCCTGGTGCTTCACATTCTGCACGTTTAAGGCTGCTGTAGGCCGAAATATTGCGCTTGTCTTGTGTTTGTTTTTTGTTCGTCGTCCCAGCCGCCTTCATCTGTGGTAAGTGTTGGGTCATATTTCCTTATCCTTCCTTAGTTTTATTGCCTTAAAGCTTTTTCTGCTCATTATATATATATATAGTAACAATGAAATCAAGACGTTAAAGCGGAAAGAAATCAAATTAGGATAGGGAAGTGAGCCACCACTTACCTTTAGATGATGGATGTGGGGCGCGAACACACAGAAAAGACACAAACACAAATAATAAAGTAATTTGCTCAGGAACCATAACTTTTAGTTTTTATGTGCGGCTGCATGGGAGCAACAACTGGCCAGGTATAGCGAAATGCGCTCCAAATATGAGAGTATTTCATTGTAATAAAGTCGAAAATTACTAAGCAACTAAGTAGCCCATGTGAATCAGAAGAAGAAGAAGCTGCTTCAACTAGCGTTTCACAGGAATACGACTTCTGGAAACCTCACAAAGAGCCAGACCACGGCCACAAAAAGAAAAAGCAAACGCTCCGTAGTGACACAGTCTCTCTCCACTTGTCAAAGTCTGTAACGTCTCCAAAAAGCAATCCATCTACGGAAAGACAAGAAATGAAACTTGTATTTCCTTATCTGTATAAATATGCGTAACAGTATCTTATTGTTGTAGCAACATTAGTACCGAGTGAATGTTTGTTTTCTGAGGCAGGTGAAACGATGACAAAAGAAACGAGCTGTATCAAAAATATCTGGAGCAATTGCTTTTTTGGGAAACCTTCCAAAAGCGGACACATTTTTTGTTTAAAAGTGTTAAAATTGTAATAAATAAAAATTTGAAGATAAGACAAAACCTTCAAAGTTTGCTTACAATGTGCGCTTTATTATAATTTTAATAAATAAATAAAAATATTTGCTCAGTGTTATTTAATTATATTACATTGTCCAAATGAAATAGATAATTTTACAAAATGTCACTATATTCTTACATATCTACATTAATTAAAAAAGTATTTACTTGTATCGAATCATCACTAGCTGCAGCTTAGACCATTGCTCGAATATGGTAGTGTAGTATGGGACCCTAACTTTACTATCAAATACAGGAGTTGGGGAGGGTGCAAAAAGGGCTGCTAGATTTGTTTCTGGAAATTAACACAGAATGCAATCAGTGACGTATATGATAAAGGAGCAGAAATGGGACTCATTACAAGACAGGAGGAGGATTAGGAGGGTTATGGGAGTGTACAAGGCATATACTGGCGATGAGGCATGGAAAGATATTGCAGTAGGTATGAAAAGTAGTGCATGGAAGGGAAAAGATGACCATGATCACAAGCTGGCACTCGATTTCAGGCACAAGGGTGTGGGAAGATTATCTTTTTTAGGTAAGGGTGTCAGGGATTGGAATGAGTTACCAAGAGAAATAATGGATAATTTACCGAAAACTTTGAAAGAATTTAAAGATAAAATTTGTAGATGGCAAATGTAGGTGGGTGCAGGATAGGGGGAAGATGGGTGTGTGGGGAAATTTCCACCGGAGCGTGTGCTCCATTGCAATTAAATTAAAAGTTAATACTTGGTAACAATTTTATTTGTTTCAGGTGTTGATATTCTCGACTTTCACCATCATGTTAGACATCATCGAAGACTACCTGGTGATGAGGAACTACGCTTACAGTCGCCTGGACGGGACCATGAAGTACTCTGACCGCATCGACAACATCCAGAATTTCAACCAAGACAGTGACGTCTTTGTCTTTCTGATATCGACCCGTGCTGGGGGTCTGGGTTTGAATCTCACTTCTGCCGATACAGTCATCATATATGACAGTGATTGGGTATGTTATGGATTGACACTATTTAGAAAAGTATATGGAAGCTAGATTGCACTTTTTGTGTGGTTGTTCTCCTTATGTTTGTAAGACCCTTTATCATACAATGTTCAGAATCATAATATAATGTCAGGAAGTCTACCATTCTCACTGTGAGTGAGGTACATCACTACTACGGGACATTCGTGATATTTTTGTCTCGTGCACTTCACAAAGCAATTCACCACTTACAGAAATGAATTTTTAAAATCAGAAATTGCTATCTCGTAAGCAATACGAACAGTTTCTCTATCGGCAGATCTAAATTTAACTAAACTTGTTTAGTCCTCATATTTTCATTCAGTCATGTCATATGGCATAATTTTTTGGGGAAACTCTTCACAAAGTAAAAAAGTTTTCACAGCACAGAAAAGCTATTAGGTTGTTGTGTAGGGTAAAACCAAGAACTTCTTGCAGACAACTTTTTTTAAAAACTCAATATTCTTACAATGACTTCTCACTATATATATTCTCTCATGTGCTTTGTCATAGATCATTTTAACCTGTTTACTTCTAATTCACAGGTACACAATTTCAACACAAGAAACAGAAATAACTTGCACAGAACACAAACATTTCTGTCATTAGTACAAAGAGGAATTAATTATTCTGGTATACATCTATTTAATAAACTTCCCAAGAGTGTAAAACAGTTTGTAGATAATAAAGATATATTTAAAGAAAAACTGAGATATTATCTCATTGGCAACTCCTTCTACTCCATTCAAGAATTTGAACAGAATAATTAATTGTATTCAATATGACCTTTTGCAAAACTCAGTTGTAAAAATTAATGTTTGTTTTTATTATCTTTATTTGTCTTTGTAACGTATAATTGTTTTTACTATGATTATGCCTCGTATGTATGTGTATTAACCATGACATGTTTCACATCCCAGAGGTCCTTCCTCAGCAGGGATCCATGAAACAAGATTTGTAAATAAATAAAATGCTAATAATTTTGGAATGGAGTTATTTGCTTCTATCATTCTTGATGTAGTGTACAAGTTTGGGTTTAGAACTCCATCACTTTCCAATAAATAATAGAACATTAAATAAATAAATCTCGTGAAATTGATCATTTGGTCTTTTTTTTTTTTTTTTTTTTTTTTTTTTGTAAAAATATTGCTGAGATTTCAAACTTTTTAATATAGTGCATTCATTTCTTTTTATAAAATGCAGTCATTTTTTCTCAATTTGAAATTTGTTAGTTGAATAAGATGAATGTTCCTAACAGATAGAATGCTGATGTATACTAAGTGTAGGGTTCCATGTGATTGGTCAATAAAATGTGGATGGTTTAGGGATTGCATGTTTTATTTTAGATTTTACTGCACGAATGTTTAACACCTTATTGGCAGCTTAGTTCATCAAAAAAATACAAGTAAAAGGAATACAGTTTGTTGTGCTAGTGGATTTGTGTCACCTTTTTGGACAATGTTTATTTTTCTAGCTTTGAAAACTATATTTAATCGTACAAAGCAAAATATTTGTTATGCAGAAAAAAACAATTGAATTGTTTTGTTTTGTTTTCGTGCTTAGCTGCTCTGCAAATCCACTGAAAATTCAGAGAAGTTTGTTTTTATTTTTTGCAGAATCCACAATGTGACCTCCAAGCTCAAGACCGATGCCACAGGATAGGGCAGACTAAACCTGTTGTCGTCTACAGGTTTATCACGAAAGCTTCAATTGATGAAAGAATTGTTGAGCGGGCTGCTGCTAAGAGGAAACTCGAGAAAATGGTTATACATAAAGGTAAGGATTATCACATGCTCACCTCATCCTTAATACGTATATGGTAATAGTGACGTGAATAAATTTGTAGCCTGTGATGTATAAGCCAGACTATTGCTTATTAACAAGTTGTTTGAGAGTATAACTAGACCTTACGTTTCTCACAGAAATATGAAAATGAGGTGTCCACCAGTGAAGATGTGTAGAACATCTATGCACACTTTATGAATGTTTTCTAGCTTACCAGTAGTATTTAGCCAATGATTAAGTTTATAAAATGTTTTTAATCTCTTATAAAGAAAATCACATGCACAGAGAGAAGGTGTGTTGATCAAAACTTTCATTTGTCACTCTTGTGCCTTAGTTCTTGCTGAAAGTACCTATAAAAGACATAATTTCAGTGTATGGTCCAACTAAGCTCTGTTTTATATATATATAAAAATTGGCTGGACAGACTATTGCTTAAACTTAAGAAACATGTACCCTGCTAGAAACTTCCATCATTCCCTGAAGAACATGCAGTCAAACACACATTTCAACATCACCATAGGACAAAAGACAAGCAAGCAAGTCATTTACAGAAAAAAATTAACTACCTCAAGAATCAGTACTAGTCCCATTGCTCTTCAGGTTGTACACCAGTGTTTTTTCCTTTACTTCCTTTATTGCTTCTTCTACATGCAAGTTGAATATTTTATTTATTTATGGCCTTTGCACAAAGATAATACAATTAAACATTAAATTACAATTAAAATTCAAAATTAACATGGTGTAGCCAATCTAAAGCTTCATTTGATATATTAATAAAATCTATTAGTGATCCCCTCAAGGCTCGAAGTGGGCAGTCAAATGTCACGTGACGGAGAGTTTGTTTATCCTCACCACAGTTGCATCTCGGTGAATCTCTCATTCCCCATGTATACAAAGATGAAGCAGATCTTCCATGACCAGACCTAACTCTGTTAAGAGCTGCCCAGGTCTTGCGAAGAAGGTCGAGTCCCTTTAGTGCCTGTTGACTGTCAAACGGGGAGTGCCATTCTGGTGGGGCTGAGGCTATCCACTCCAATTTCCAAGCTTCTCTCAGTTGAATATTAATGGGGACAGACTACAACCTTGTCTCACGCCCTTTTTAACTGATGCGTGTCTCTCATGATTCTCTACTTTTATTACATCCACTTGATTCTTATATAGTTTATAAAGTATCCTGCTATCTTGATATTTTAACAATATTGATATCTGATATTAATTTTTAATACTTACTTTACTTGTTTTTAAATTAATTCTATTGATTTCCTGTTATTTCAGAGCTCAGTCTTAACAGCCTTTACTCCTTGTTAATTCCCCCACATACCTCCTGCTATTCTTAATACAAAGCTTTTGTCACTACAACCGTTTGGTGCACACGTGGTTCTCTTATGGAGATAACCGAAGTCTGGTACTAAAAATTCTATATCCTAAGCATGTTGAGTTTTTTCCTCCTGTAACATGAAATTTCCATGCTGTATCTTTGTTTCACATCTAACCCATTGTTGTTTCTTTACAGGAAAGTTCAAACATGCTTTAGAAAAGAACGATGCCTTGGATCTGAAGGAGTTAAAGGAAATGTTAAATGCGAATGACCATCAGAAAGTGGTTCATTCTGGAGGATCTGGTGGGTAGAAAACTTTCATTTTGTAAACAATTATGACATAGTAGTATTAGTATCTAATAACTGTATTTCACTTTGACTGTTTAAGAGGTGAATCGTTTATACGTTACACTATGATTCAATTTTATCTTCTAATTGGGGAATGTATTATCAACCACTTTGTTTAAGGAAACTGTGTCATTATTTTCTACTTATTCTCTTACTAGCGGAGTTCCCGGCGGTGCCCGGTATAGTTTGCGTAGATGTACCCTATTTTTAATCCTGCAATAAGAAACGTGTACAAAGTTTCATAAAATTCGCGCCAACTTTTTTCAGAAATAAAGCAAACCTTGATTCACCTGCCCCCTACCAAGAAACGGATGGGTTGAAGTTAATTTGCACATACACTATTTTCATTCATGTATATCAAGCTTCGTTAATTTTGCTAAGAAATTGCATTACTCAACAATGCTAGATTATGTTAGAAACTCGCATTTGATTCAATTGCGAAGTGGACGGATATACTTTAGCTCGAAATGCCAGATACTTTAACTTCGCAGATTCAGTCTTTTATACAAATATCAAAAGTGAATCCAAAATAATATTATTGTAAACAGAAGACTAATGCTGAAGGACAGACATTGTCCAGAGATCATGCTTGAAGAAAATCTCTGTTGTTTTTACGACTATCTACGGCGTTTAAAAATTTAATATCCCGAATTAAAATAAAGAATTCTTCAAGGTTTGTTTAGTGTGCAAAATAGTTATTATTATAAAGTTATCTTATTGCTTTCATTAAAGGCTATGGTTAGAGACATTGAAGTTGTGTGTTTAATGCGAAGTAAGCAACATCTAATCCTTCCTTCTTTGGGATTTGTCATCATACGTTCAGAATTTCATTTAATTCTCCTGCGTTATTTAACGTTGAAACATAAGACATGCCAAACAACTGAATTGAGATTCTAAGCTTTAAAACGGTGAAAATCCCATCAAAATCTGCTCCGTAGTTTCCGAGTTTTAAAAGAGCTATATATCCGGTTTTCGTTTTATAGATATAGATAGATTACATTTTGTTATGGCATGAAGAGTTACTGTTCATTGCTTAGAGCTGCCCTTAAAATGTAAGTTAAGAAGTTTAGATATCTGAAATAAGTTTTCAAATGGTTTACCTTCATTGCCAGTTCCAGAAATAGCAGTTGCTTCGAGCCAAAGTAGGCACAAGATTTCTCTCTCTCTATACAGGCAGCGAGGACCAGTTCCCACGGGGTCCTTAGGGGGGAGAGAGGGGGCACCGAGTTCCTGCCCGTTAGGCTCGACGTACCTAATACATTGGAAGAAAGTGTAGTGCTGCCATCTGTGTGTGTAACTTGGTGTGCTCTGTTTGAGAAGTGTTGTAGTTGATGAGGTGGAGACTTTGTGACTGCCGTCATGGTGGCCAGGTACCCATTAAAGAGCTCCAGGAGCAGGAGTGGGGACAGTTGTTGGTGCGCAAGTAGATTCTCTCTCTCTCTCGCTGAACATTTATCAGTTAGGGGTTATAGGGAGTTGATGGCGGCTTGTATCACCGTTCAAACCTGCAATCATTTTTATTTGGAAAAGATCATCACATGCTTGAGATTGGTCATAGTACATAATGTAAATCTCATGGAATACAGTGTTTTAAATTCATCTGGAAGTCTACAGCGAACTTTATTTCTACCATACCGTCTCTAGTTGAGATTATCAGCTAGATGGCGACGGGAAGACCGAATTGACAATCTCTCCTTAGGCTACGCAAATGGCAGTACCGGATTAGCCACGTAGCTGGAGTTAGCAGATGTTATGGGCCTCGCGCTACTGGGGGGGGGGGGCGGCTTCTAGGGGGGCCCAGCCACACCTATGATTCTTGGGAGCCTCCTCGTCAGGCCAGATAGGCGAACATTTTTTTTTTTTTTTTTTAGCTCAACTACTGCCCTGGATGGTGAAAACCAAGGGGCTCCATCTTCACATTTGCTACGGGCCTCGTGCTGTTTTAATTCAGCCCTGGCAAAAGGTCAAAGTTCAGGACTAGGCCGCATTATACAAATGCTGATAATCAGCTTCGCATCTAACAGTCTGGCACTGACTTATACAACAGTTTTCTGTGTCGCCCTGGAATGTATGGTGCTGGGAATATGGCTCGTGAGTGTTACCTCCTCGGTTCAATGCACCAGACGAATACATCGATGTGAAATCCTTATCTTCAAGAGCACTTGGACACATCTGTTGAGGAGATTAGGTTTCAACCAGAGTAGTCTCGCGTCTAATACAGTTCTATCGTTTTCTACTCTCACTGTGTGTAAGACATTAGTTCTATCCTCTAAAAGAAGCTATGTATGCATCATCTAATAACAATTTTGTGCTTTCAGCTAAATCATGCTAGTTGCTTCGTGCTTACAATTTGGGTATAATCTTATTGTACAAGATAGCCTGTAACAGAGTTCAAACTTCAAGTCTGCTATATCTATATATATAAAGATGAATGTATGTATTGATTGTTTGTTTGTTCTTCATACAAATCCTCAGTTTTCATCCGATTTTGATGAAAGTTTGCGCACTTATGCTTTGAAACATAAAGAGAAAAGTATTGTCTACATTTGGTTGAAAAATTTTCTTTATAAATAATACATGTTTTATGATTTTGAAAAATTAGTGGACGGTGATAGACGCATAGGATGTGTAGGTCTCTCTGTACTGCCTTTCCTTGTAGCGGTCTGGTAGCTCAGTGGCTAAAGTGCTTACTTACTGCTGTTTGCATCATGGTCTCCGGTTCAAATCTCCATTGAGGCAAAGATTTTTAAAAATTGTTTTTAATTGTAAGAGTCACGCCTGTACCGTCGGTTATTCGGATTCAATGTTAAACTATAGATATCACAAATTTAGGGGTTCAATGTGAGGCAAATCGTAGGTATTCTTGCAGTGCTGTAGGTGTACACTTTTTTACATTATAATGATCCCTCAGGGGTTGTTCACATCAGTGTGTGTGTGTGTGATCTGCAGTAATAAAACTATAAATGCGGAAGTAAGTCTCTGTCTTTTTGTTACGTTTTAACGACTAAATTGCTATACCCATATTCATGGAATTTGACAAGAAAATCTGTATGAAAGACACAGGACATTTTTTCCAGTATGATTAACAGTTGTAGTCACGAAATTTTGAGACCTTATAGAATGATGACAGAAATATGTTGGAAATTGATTCTCTTCAAGAGACAGGTTCGACGGTAGAATGATATAGTGATAGCTTTGCTGTCATATTATGCCGACTCGGTGTTGTTTGGGACCAATCCTTCGTTACCAACAACTTTCTATATTCAATTCTGGCAAAGAAATTCTTAATCCACGCGTACGAAGTCGTGGGTATCAGCTAGTTTGTCAGCTAAACTTGCATACTGCTTATGTATTTTCTTGTATTAAGAGCTGATAGATTTTGTGTTAAGAGTGTCATTGGTCTCATCCTTCCTCTTTCACTAAACTTAGCTTTCAGAATACAATTTTCTTTCTTACTAATTCCCTCTTGTAAATTCACTTGAGCAAAAATTAATAGTTATGATAAATCATTAGTGTCTTATCTGAACTTTGTTTCTTTTGTCGTCTAGTTTTGTCTGAGGAGGAGATAACGTCCATGCTGGACAGGAGTGATATGATTGCCGAGATGAGCAGCCGTAATTGAGGGGAAAGTTCTTGTCGTCTGTGTGTCGGCGGGCCGGCACCTTCGCCTCGCACTCTGCTGTGCGGGGTTCAGAGTACTACCTCGAGTCGTCACTATTTTCTGTCGTGATTTGCCGAAACAGTATTTTTGTAATGTTAGCTGTGATATACGTGTTTATTGTGATAAAATACCAATATCATTTCATTATCTTTTAATAACTGTTTGTATGTTCGTAGTGTTTTTTTTAATAAAAAAAAAAGCTCTTGTTATTTGTAAACACTGTATTTACATGATTATTGTGATAAAATATCAAGATCTTATTATTGTCTTCTTTTAATATCTGTTTGTAGTTTTTGCAATAAAAAAAAAGCTTTTGTTACTTGTGAACACTGTATTTATCTGATAAATGTACCACTGTGATTAATACCTCTTCATTCTGTCAATTTTTTCTAGTTGCAAGATGACAAGCTGACTCAGCATTGCTTTGCTATTTCTTATAATCTGCACATGTTAGGATAGGAGAATAACCAGCACTTACCAAAAAAGAAGATAGCTGTGGCGTCAAAACACAGAAAACGCGTACACACCCAGAGCGAAATTTTCGAGTTTGCTAACTCTTCACCAACGATAGAATGATTTATCTGCCTGGTGGGAGCTGACAGCTAACTGAAGTTGCAGGTCATTGGCTGTCAGTTTGTGGTTGGGGGAAATCAACTCGGCGGAAAGTGTGGATGGGCGTGAAAGGTGTATACTTGAAAATTGAGAACAATATCACGGGAACAACTGTCTGATACGTGGAAGAAAAAAATTGTTTTGTATGAATATAATGCATACAAAAATATAAACATTTTTTAAGACCGAAGATATTCCACATTACTCAGAGATTAGCTCTGGTGAGCAGTGGTTATGTGGTAAGGTATACTGGGTGGTCAGGACTCCAGATAAAGTCTGTGCCTTCTTTCTGACTACCAGTGAATTCATGATATAACCTATTTGTGAGGCAGGGCATTAGTTGCAGGCGAGTCGATACAAAAGTGGCAAGTGCTATGACGGGGAACTTTATAAATTAGTTGTTCTCCCTGTCTTGATTTAAATGCAATGCAACCACATACATTTTTAATCTTCGCATTGTTAGTACTAGCATTGCTTGTTTCACTAACAATTTCTAGATCTTCAGTTTTCATGATTTAATCATGATGAATAATGGTTTAATTTATTTCACTAACAAACTCCAGACCAACACAAACTTGAAAGTGGCATTATATTAGTAAAACAGTTATAAAAATATCAAAACCAAATCAACGATTTAATCAAAGCGTGTAATGAACACCGGTTTTCAGATATAAACTACAAACACTCCACGACTCTATTCCTGCTCACAGCCATGCTGTCTAGCATAACAGTTATATATGCATCATGCTCACACTTGTGCTTTGCATTACCTAATTTGTTCAATATGCGCGAAGGTACCAGCATGCTGTGGTATGCATTTCAAATAAACAAAATGATGTCAACAACCAACATAACATACAAAAGTTAGCGGAAGTTCGATTTAATGGAAGCTAAGAAGAACATTAATGACTTTCAGCTTTACTTAAAAGTTAAATTTTGTCAACTTCATTAATTAACGACTAAGTTTTCTGCCGATCTGTGTTAATAAAACGTAACTACCTTAGTGTAAAGGTCTGGAAAAGACTATATTAGCCTTTTCCAATTGCCATCCTCTCCGTCGTGTGGTGCACCCAGTTTGCACGGACGAGGCTCTGGTGACTGAAAGATTCCCAGTATAAGGAGTCACCCACTGCTTGCCAACGGCCTCCGAAAGGACGGCGGAAAAGCAGAGAGTGGTCCAGGGAACCCTCTTGCCCTTGGTGTTGGAAATGGTCCCTAAAGGCGGATGAATCGGAAGTCATCTACGGCATGGGGACGCAGAAGGCAACGGTAAATGACTGCATTAACGACCCAAAGGGTATCCCGAGGACATGTAATCCTCTCAAATTACATATATCATGATGGCTTCTTCCTGGATAAAATATTCCGGAGGTAAAATAGTCCCTCTATCGGATCTCCGGGTGGGGACTGCTCAGGGAGGAGTCATCAGAATGGATAGAAACATTCTACGAGTCGGAGCGTGGAATGTTAGAAGTCTGAATAGGGCAGGTAGGTTAGAAAACTTAAAAAGGGAGATGAAACGACTTAAGTTAGATGTTGTTGGGATTAGTGAGATTAAATGGAAGGATGCACAGGATTTCTGGTATGTAGAACACAGGATAATTAGCACACAAGTTATCACTGGTGTAGAATTTGTAATGAATAAGAGTAGGGAAACGGGTGAGTTGAGTGACAGGATTATTTTGACGAAGTTAGAATCTAAGCATACCCCAATCATGTTAGTACGTCACAGGAAGATGACAAAGAAATAGAGAAAATATATTCTGAAATTGAAGAATTAATCAAATATGTGAGGGAAGAGGAAAATCTAATAATCATGGGTGATAGTGAGAGAAGGAAAAGGGGGGAATGCTGTAGGAAGTTTTGGTCTAGAAGAAACAAATGAGGGAGGAAGCAGGTTGTTAGAATTTTGAAGGAGGGAGTACTAGACAATGAGGTTTTCCCCTATGGCTACAGAGTGTACTGCAGAGGTAGGGGAGGAATTCCTGGAGTAGTATTCAGACAGGTTAGCAAAGACTACTACAGTTCATCATTACTTTTGGTGCAGTAAAAAATACTATTAAAATAGTATGAATGATGTAGATCAAGAGAAACTAAATTCATTCTCAGAGTTCAGAAGTTATTAGTCGGTATTTAAATTTACCTTGTGTCAACTGGTTAGTAATTAAGATTAATAATATAAGAGATTCACAAATACTTTATAAAAGAAGGAGGCTTTACACAAGTGGTGGAGCAGTACTCAAGGTAACTAAATATGTTACCGAGCGTGATGGTTGAGCGGTTAACGCTCTGGCCTCAAATTCGGGAGGACGATGGTTTGAATCCCTGTCCTGGCATCCAGATTTGGGTTTTCTACGGTTTCTCCAAATCGCCACAGGTGAATGCCGGGATGCTTCCTTCATAAAGGCCAAGGCCAAATTCCTTCCCATTCCTTGTCCCCAGTCCCATCCGGCCTCTAATGACCTCGACGTCGGTGTAAAGCCACAAAAAAAAAAACGAAATATGTTGAATATCTCCATAATAAAACCCAATGATAAACTTGTGTGGTGTCAAGTAACTAAAGGAATAACCGATCATGAATCAGTTCTGATGGATACTAGAGGATTCAGTAAGCCAGTGGCCAAAGTTGAAGGGGAAAACAAGTACATTTACACATTAAAAAAAAAAAAAAAAAAAAACAGAAATTAAGAGAGATTCTAGGAAAAGTGTGAGGATATGGAAGGATGGCACAAGTACAGTGGAGTCAAGCTAGTCTAAGATAAAGTCTTAAAGATACCACAATGTAACATTGTACATTATCTTGAAATGATATTTAAATTGTGTCTGCATATTTGCTGCTTGCCAGAGGACTGGAACAGTGTGACAGTAGTACCGGTCCATGAAGAAGTTGTGTACAAATAGAGTTGAAAATTACGGGCTAATCTGTCTGACATCAGTGGTAGGTAAATTAATGAAGAGATTGATAGGCAACCACATCAGAAATGTCTGTGAGGAACATAAGCTGTTTTCAAGTCAACAACATGGATTTAGGGAAGGATATTCATGCAAAACACAATTAATATGCTATATGCAAGATATTTCAGACGAAACAGATAAAGGAAGCCAAATTGATGTGTTGAACTGGATCTTTCGGCAGAGTGAGCAATAAAATTGTACTAAATAAAGTAAAAAAAAAAATATTGGAGTGGATGAAAAAGTTACGTGCAGTGTAGAAGAATTCTTAAAAAGTGGAAAGCAAAAATGTTAGGCTAGGAAATGTAGTATCAAAAAAAGTGGAAGTAAAAATGGGAGTGCCACAGGACAGCAAATTGGGATCACTGCTATTCGATATTCTAATAAATGATTGTGTTGTTTGTTTAGTATCAGAAGTTTGCTTGTTTGCAGATGACATAATTCTATATAATAGGATCAAAAGGGGAGAAGATTATTTTTTAATTTAATTTAATTGCAATGGAGCACACGCTCCGGTGGCAATTTCCCTACACACCCAACTTCCCCCTATCCTACACTTGCCCTCTACAAATTTTAACTTTAAATTCTTTTAACGTTTTCGGTAGGTTATTCATCATTCCCCTTGGTAACTCATTCCAATCCCTGACACCCTTACCTAAAAAAGAAAATCTTCCCACACCCTTGTGCCTGAAATCGAGTGCCAGCTTGTGGTCATGGTCATCTTTCCCCTTCCATGAACTACTTTTCATACCTACTGCAATATCTTTCCATGCCTCATCGCCAGTATACGCCCTGTACACTCCCATGACCCTCCTCATCCTCCTCCTGTCTTGCAATGAATCGCATTCCAGCTCCTTTATCATATCTGTCACTGATTGCATTCTGCGATAATTTCTAGAAACAAATCTAGCAGCCCTTGTTTTCACCTTCTCCAACTCCTGTATTTGATACTCAAAATGTGGGTCCCATACTACACTACCATATTCGAGCAATGGTCTGACCAAAGTTTTGTAACCCAATTCCTTTACTTCTCTCGTGCATCCCCTCATCACTCTCTCCAACAAGTGCAGAATTTTGAAACCTTTTCCTACCACCTGTCCAATGTGTCCTGCACAGTTAAGCTTGTTATCAAATGTAATGCCAAGATATTTACATTTCAAGTCTTCAGCAAGCCATTCTTTCCCCACCTTATATTCATAATTAACCTTATGTTTTTTATTTGTGTATCTAATTAGCTGACTCTTATTTGCATTTATCTTCATCCCATGTTTACCAACCCAACTAGATATCCTGTCCAGATCATCATGAAACTGTTTACAGTCCTCTATCATTTTGATCCTTTTATACAGCATTATATCATCTGCAAACAATCTAATTTCAGATAGTAAACAATCAACACAATTATTCATTAGAATAATGAATAGCAATGGTCCCAATACGCTATCCTGCGGCACATCCATTTTTACTTCAACTTCTTTTGATACTACATTTCCTACCCTAACTTTCTGTTTTCTACCTTTTAAAAATTCTTCTACCCAACAAATCACTTTCTCATCCACTCCAATAGTTTTTATCTTATTTACTACAATTTTGTGGCTTACTCTGTCAAACGCCTTTGAAAGCTCTAGTGCTACACTATCAATTTGGCCTCCCTTGTCCATTTCATCTGAAATATCTTGCATATATCCCACCAACTGAGATTCGCATGAATATCCTTGCCTGAACCCATGTTACCTACTTGAAAACCATTATTATAAGCTGTTGTAGGATGATCTGGATGGGTAGGTCTACATGGGATGAAGATAAATGGAAAGAAGATTCAGCTTATTAGATACACAAGTAAAAGACTGAAGGTTGATTACGATTATAAAGTGATGAATGAATTTGTTGTTAAGACTTGAAATTCGTTAACATATCATTTGATTACAAACTCAACTGGGAAGACACATTGCACAGGCAGTAGGAAAAGGTGTCTTACATGTTGAAAAGAGTGATGAATGAATGTATCAGAGAAATAAGGGAATTGGGTTACAAATCTTTGCTCAGATCATTTCTTGAATGAGGTTGTGTAGTACGGAACCCACATTTTGGGTATCAAGTATAGGAGTTGGAAGGACTGCAGAGAAGGGCTGCTAGAAATTGCCAAAGAACAGAATCAGTAACTGATGTGATAAATGAACTGAATTGGAAGGGAAGACAAGAAGATGGTGAAGAGAGTCTTGGGTGTGTAAAAGGCATATACTGGTGATGAGGCGTGGGAAGATATTGGTGGAAGAACTAAAAGAGGTGTATGGCTCTCAATTTCTGGATTTAAACCCACATCCTTGTATACTTGTCACACCAACAGCATTCAGCGGTGGTGCAATATTTTCAACTGGGAATCTCAGTTTAATGTTTGGCTTGTTTTTGATGCTGACAAAACGTCCATGCCTGAACTGAGTTGCCAAATTTCTGTAGTCTGAATCTGCTCTTCTTTTCTAAGGTACCGTAAGTTAAGGAAATTACAGTGTTGTAACTTCCCTATTACTGGAATTCTTGTCCTTAAACATATTTGGTGATACGTTTATCTATATTAGAATTAATGATAAGCTGACCAGGGTAGATTAATTGCAAATCAAGTATTTTTTTTAGCAATAATTGTTTTTATTTAAAAATATCAAAATTTTGCTTGTCTAGCTGCTAGATAAAAGTTTTTAGTTGTTTATAGGGGGCATCCATTAATTACGTGAGGTGAAATAGGGGGGGGGGGGGGGGGTCCAGCGAAATTTCACCAAATCTCACCAAGGGGGAGGGGGGGGGGATCACATGAGGTTTTGAAATTCTTGAAGGACAGTAGAGCTTAAAAAGAGGTCTAAAAACGACGCAAATTTCGACTTTAGGAGGAGGTGGGGGTAATAGGTCTAGAATTGCGGCAGAAACTGGCCTTATGGGGGTATAACTGCCTTTGGAACAAGGAGATCTAAAAAAAAAAAAAAAAAAAAAAAATGGGAGCCTCAAAAATCTATGAGGTCAATCAAAATCTCTCAAGTCATCTTAGGGGGTCTGACCAAATCTCAGCAGAGGGGGGGGGGGCAGGGGATTGAATTCCAGAAAAAACACATCACGTGAGTAATGGGCACTCCCGTGTACTAGAAACTGTTTCAGTTTTGTGTTGTACATTTATAGAATTTTTTGGAAATGTATGAACGTTACAAACCAGGAGTAACTTTTGAAGAGACAAATAAAGTTTTATGGTATTTATTTAATTGGTAATAAAATGGTAATACACTAGTTGTTACTTCAGTGTGACATGGTAACTTCAGTTTCACCCGCACTCAGTTGTCTTAAAACTATGACAAACATAAGCAGTGATCAGAGTCCTCGTAATTGTACTGATTTCAGTAATACATCTTGTACACAGTTACTTAAGCGAACAAAATACAGAAACATCTCTCAGGTAACTCTTTGGATAGTGTAGTTTTCATGAGATAGTTTTGTTTTCAGGTAATTCCAGTGGTGCAGACATTCCAGTTATTGACTTGACATGTAACTGAAGAAGTATTTGAAGAATAGCTCTTTGACATCTTACTTCTAAATCTTTATACTTTCTATTTATGTTTCTTCAGAATTATATAAATAAATTTTAAGTTTCATTTTTTCAGAAATTAACAGCTTAGCAAATAGTTTTAAATCTAATTTAGAAGCAAGCGGCTTGTTTGTGTAAATTTAGTCAATATTGTACTTTACTTAAGATTGTGGCACAATACAAAATGCATTTTATTGAGGATAGTAATACCCTACATTCAGAGGGTTTGTAACATTTGATTTAATTCCTTGTTTTAAAGTAATACTTTGGAATAGCTCTTGATTTTTGTAAAAAAATAGATTGGCTTACAGCCAATTGAGTCTGTAATAATGATATATGGATTTTTGTTACACTCTATCACTTCCACAACGGACTAATAATAATATTTACAATTTATTTAAAAAATATTCTTCAAAATATCACTTAACATTAATTACATATTAACCTAATTACAGATAAATGGTAATCGCTTTATATATTGGTAACAGAGTGCATGTGAATAAAAACTGGAACACATTTAGAAATTTCATGAGCATACTTATTTACTACCCTGGCTATCACCACATTTCTCAAGGCTCAAAAAATTAAACAAGGAAGATCAAAATGTAGGAGTCCTTCTGAGGTTTTGACGGAGGTGTCATTGAACACTTTCATGTTTGATCAGATCGTTTCGACAGGTGACGATGTGAGTGCAGTGCAGGGACGTGGCTCCCTGTCAGGGGGACGCTACCACGACGATCGAGTCCGTGTCGTCGTCTACGACCGCCTCACCTCTGCCCTGGTCGGCATTCAGCGCCGCTTCATCTCGAAGCACCTGCAACACGAGTCGTCACTTCAGAGTGGGACCAGACTGCTCAGCTTTATTTCCTCTGAGATGAATTTTTATCACTGATAATTATTAGTTCCAGTTTAACAATTATGAAAAGGAACAGATTTCAAATTTGAAGAAATATTTCAGAGAACGTTTCAGCAAATTGAAGGAAGGCACAAATACAGTAGAATCAAGGTGGGAAGAGTTCAAGAAGATAATAAGAAAGGGGGGAGAAAATTTGTTTCCAAAGAAGAAAATAAAGTGAAGTAGGGAACCTGTGTACTATAACATGGAAGTGAGGAGGTTAAAAAGGTTGGTAAGAACAAAAAACCAGAAGTTACAATTCAGAAGACAAAAATCAGATGACGAAAACTTCACAGACTAACGTTTGAGAAAGTTAGGCTAACATGGCTGCCGTAGTTGAGCTGCAATATGTTGTTCTAGTTTTACTTATTGCTGTTGGCTGGCAATACCTCCTTGACTTTGAAAAACATCGAACTTCATTTCGCACCGGTACCCCGTTGTACATCGGGTTAACCCCCTTAGATATTTATGGTTGGTGCATCGCTGCTAAGTTACCAAACTCTATTACATTGTTGATTCTACTCCTTCAGTTCACCTGAAACAGTCACTTAAAAGGCATCTTCATATCATGAACAATACTCTTCACTCTCCTTGCTGTGCCCCCACCCCACTATTTATTACCTCGTCAGTTGCAACGACGCGTATTTCTTTGGTAATCACAATCTGCCCATCATGCATCTGTAACAACTAATCCTAATTCCTTACATGCAGTATTCCTAATTCTTTGACCAATATCCCTCCAAACTGAATCACCAACATATGCCCTGTACATTCTTAGCACTCTCTTCACCCTCCTCCTTTCCTCCAATGAGTCTCAACTCAGCTCCTTTATTATATCAGTTACTGACTGTGTCCTGTGATAATTTGCACAAACAAACCTAGCTACTCTTCTTTGCGCACTTTTATTTGAAAACCACAATTTGGGTCCCAACCTACATGACCGTATTTAACCAATGGTCTGAACAAAGTTTTGTAACCCAACTCCCTACCTTTTCTGGTACATGTGGGAGCAATGTGCAAGTCCGGTCTGTGCACAGTATAATTTCCAAGATCAGGGAGGCATAATCTCTGAATTCTCACTGTAATCCTTCTGTTTGAGTACACTTGTAGGTGTGGCACTATAAAATTACTATTTTTTTTTTATCTGCTTAACGTCTCTCTAACAGCGAGGTCTTTTAGAGACGAGAAAGGATGTGGGGCAAGGAATGGGAAGGAATTCGGCCATGGCCTTTTGAAGGAAGCATCCCGGCATTTGCCTGGAGTGATTTGGGAAACCATGGAAAACCCAAATCTGGATGCCCAGATGGGGATTCGAACCGCCGTCCTCCTGAATGCGAGGCCAGAACTCTAGCTGTTACACCACCATGCTCGGTACTATTACTGTTACTCCGCGATTCACTAAATGTGTGTGGTGGAGGGTGCTTTACACCTATCCGGAAAGGTAATGGTTTGGAAGGGATATATGGGATATGGCAGGAGGCGCCCATGGGCTATTGTGAGGAACCATCCCAGCATTCGCCTGGAGCGATCTGGGGAAACCACGGAAAACCCAGATCAGGATGGCCAGAGTGCTTTATCGAAAGCTACTCCTGTCAGATTTTATGTTTACTCGACCGGTAAATCATTTCTATTTCACTCCCTAATCGCTCGTAGAAAAAATGAGTACAGAAAAGAATCGCTTCTGGCCCTGATTTCTCTTACCTTATTTTCTAGGTCATTCCTAGACAGCAAAGTAGCTGGTAGTAATATGTGTTTGCTCTCATCCAGATCAACGCCTTCGGTGTTCCAGGTCTCCCAACCTAACTCCTTCAACATCGCACTTACGCTTTCCCTCCAACTATATATACCTGTCAGGAATCTTGTGGCTCTTCTTTCGACCATCTCTAATGCCTCCATTAATCCCTTTTGATGGGGACCCCATACAGAGAAACAATATTCTAAGTGAGGCCGCACTAGTGACTTGTATGCAATCGATTTAACTTCCGGAGTGCATTGTTTTAAATGATGACCTAGAAATTGAAGCATACAATTTGCTTTCCCAATTGCATTCTCGATATGCTCATTCCACGACAAGTTATTACGAATTGTTACCTGTAGGTATTTAGCGGAATCTACCGTTCTAAGGACAGTACCATTAATTGTATATTCAGAGCTAAATGGTGTCACCTTTTTACTTATACCCATGACTTGGCATTTTTTAGCGTTTTACTCCAACTGCCAATCTTTATATCACGCAATTATTTTCATGATATCGTCTTGTAACAAAGTGCAGTCGTCCTGGGTTGTGATTTCACGATAAATAATAGCATCGGCAAATAATCCTTTCACCCCCCTTATTATGTCGCACAAATCATTGACGTGTATGAGAAACGACAGAGGCCCTATCACGCTGTACCTGCAGCAGTGGCGACTCCTTGGAGTTGACGAACACGGAGAGGTTGGGGCTCGGCGCTGTGGACTGCACGACGCCCGCCGGCACCACGGCGAGGGGCGGCTGCCTGTTGCCCAGGTCGTCGGCGTCCTCGAGCGCCGGCTGGAAGAGTAGCGCCGTGGGCGTCGCGACGACCTCGGGGAACTCGAGCACTGTCACAGTGACGGGCGCCAGCAGCGGGCGGCGACTCGGCGCCAGCGCGGGCGGCGCGAACGGCCTGCGGGCAGTGACGTCACAGTCCACGTGAAAAGGGTGTCATGCAGAAGAGATGGAGAACGGTGACGTCACGACCCAGCCTTCACTCTCAAATTAACAACAACCAGGGTGTCATAGAAGAAATACGAGATTGCTTGATAGCTAACCAACTGCTGCCAAATTAACTATCACAATCAGAGCCGGTTTATGTTACCGCAAGAACCGCAGTCGCGGGGGGCCCCTAGCTTGAGGGGGCCCCACCACGATCCACTTCAAAATTTGTCCTTACTTAACTAACTATTTTCCTGCAAAAATAAATAATGTACAAATTTAGAATGCTAACAAGCTGCGTTCACATTAGACGTTTCCGAGGCATGGAGTTCCACGAGAAGTCCTTCATCAGATTCAGTTTTGAGAAAGTTGCATCTGATGTAATTACAATCGGCCTATATATTTAAAGGCATGTATTGGTATGAACCTGTTTCAGCAATTTATGTAATTTCGTTCAAATAAACTCATTCATATTTTGAGGTTTCATATAAAAAGTTATTGAATTAAAATGCGTATACCTGCTCACGTGTCTCCAGCCCCAAAAACCTTTATGTACTAGCAAAGAAGGCAAGGAAAGAAATTTTGTATACAAAAAGTGTATTATAAATATAATAGCTATAAAACTGAATACAAAAACAATTTCATTTGACACAATGGGCAGCAGGGCTCAGTCAGAAATGAAACTGACAGTAGTTGGGAGATCCATATGAGATGCATTGATAAAACACCAGAGACTCGGCGAAGTTGGTCCCATAAAGTCACGAAAATTATCAAAAGATTAGGCATAAGTACATCTAGAAAAGAAGTAGGCGGTCTCGAAATCAAACTTTGTAGGGGGCCCTGAAATTCCTTAAGCCGGTCCTGGTCATAATACATTCATTAGGTTTACTTTCCGCAGCATTTCATAGTTTAAAAAATATCGATAACCTTTATGGCTGAAAAACTGCTTTTTAATAAGATGTCGCCAATGAAAGCATCATAAAAAACTTTAAAAGGCTTAAATTACTCATGATCTCTGTTGCAACTACAAATGCCAATCGTCACTCCGGCCCACGCTAAATTTCAATTTAATTGAAATTTTAATGTTGCTTCTTGACAAAAGTTAATGCCTTACACATTATTTACTTTTTACTTACTTTACTTACCACTTTGGTTAATAATCTTTGTTCATGTACATTGTACGTGAGTTATTAGGTTATTTAAAGTGGACATCAAACAAAATATGTAACCGAATTAAGTATTTTGGCAATTCATTTCATGGCTTCAAGAATTTAATAATCTCTATGAACGTTCTCTGGCCGTTACAGATACTATGACCAACGATTACATTATGAATGTTCACCCAGCCTTAATAAAAAAAAAACAACCTGGTGCTTTCGAAGCAAACAGAAATTCTTTAAATTTTACAGAGTATTATTTTAGGTTCAAATACAAGTTCGTATTACAGCAAATTCGAGTCTACGACCTTTGAAACAATTATACGATACCGCGATCGTTCATGTACTTCCTTAATACGTCTGTTAATACTTCTGAGTTCTTCAACCCCAAGATATTTGATTCACTCTAAGGTTGAAATACAGGACAAGTACGTATTTAGTCAGATCGTTAATCTCTGACCCCAAAACTAGAACTTTCTACACCCGTGACGACACGCAAAAAACGATCATGGGCTTACACTAGTCTTGTATATATATGCGAGAGTATGCAGAAACTAAGTTTGCGACCTCCGACACCCTCGGCACAATTTTCTCCGGCCAAAAAACGTCAACATTTTGGTACATTTTTCAGTTTTTCATCTATAACTCCTTTCTGATGAGTCCTAGCAAGAAATACTTTATTTCGAATTTGAAAGACGACAAAATTTCCCACAACTTTCGTAGCACAAAGTTTTTTTTTTTCTAAACTCAAAACTAAGCGAGATTTAGTTCTTCAAAAATCAGAAAAATTTCACACTATTCCTAAAAGTTGGGTTCCAACCTACTTTGACGCTCTAAATAACCTAGAACTCCTGTATATATAATTGATATATATAGGCCTACATTTCTGTATGACATAGTATATACATGTACTGTTCTTTGATTATGGATGGTCAATTCAGTAATCATATGGAATTATTGGCCGGGAGATCCCGAAGGATTGTTCGGCCGCCAGGTGACAGTGTTTTCGATTCGCCGCACAGTGCGCCCCTTTGCGACCTTTTTTCTTTTACCTTTCATTTGTACCATGGGCGCCGGCAGGATTGCTTTTAGGGGGGTGCACCAGGGCTGCATTGGTGCCCCCCCCTATCGGCCCAAAAATTTCCGGGCTGGGCGACCTTTTTTTTAGCTCTACTACTGCCCAGACGGCGACCCGGGATGTCAGGGGGGTGCACCAGGGCTGCATTGGTGCCCCCCCCCCACCACTATCGGCCCAAAAATTTCCGGGCTGGGCGACCTTTTTTTTTTTTTGATGTACTACTACCCAGACGGCGACCCGGGATATCAGGGGGGTGCAAATGCACCCCCTTGCACACCCCTCCCGGCGCTCATGATTTGTACAAACCAATATCTTAGTGACTAAATTAGGCCTTACATATTAATTTTTTTATTGTTATTACATAGTGTCAACAGCTTTTCACGTAACATTTGTATACAAGGAATTTGGCATATAGTTCCATTACACTTTGACTTGTAGTCTAATTAATTGTATAATATTAAATTTGAATTGGTTTACTATTATAACAGTTACAGCTACTATTGCAAACTCTTTAATATTATAAATAATAACAAATGTCGCTTATTGTATTTATACTCTGTACCACCTGCTTACAATTTACATTTTCAGGAACTGAGCTTGATCCCTACCCTCACCTGATGGCGAGCGGCTGCACGGGCACGGCGTAGAGCACGGTCACGGGAACGCGGCCGCCACCCAGGCTGAACGGCGCCGCCGGTAGAGGCGCCAGCAGCGCCGCGACGCGCAGCGGCACCCGCTGGCCGCCGCGCAGCACCGTGAAGAAGGCGGGGAACGGCACCGAGCACCACGAGCCCGTCGGCACGCGCATCGGCCGCCGCAGCTGCACGCGCACCGCCGGCAGCATCTGCGACACACACGGTCGCAACGAGCATATCGATATCTATATCGACTCTTTAAATGGTCGATACGATAATATCGACATCATGCAGTGAATATCGATATTTAAATCGACATTTTTAAATGATCGATACGATGATATAGACATGATGCAGTGAATATCGATATTAATATCGATTTTTTAAATGGTCGATAATATCGATACGATGCAGTGAAATATCGAAAACTACAAACCCCTTCGCGCGATAAAAAAAAGAAATGCCGATAAAGGATTCATGGGATAATTGGAAAGAAGGAGATAAAAATTATTAAAGGTATTCTGGGTTCCAACTTCAAGAATGGCGTCCATCAAAACAGATTCAACAAAGAAGTCTACAGCAAAATAGAGAAAATCACCGAAATAATACGCAAAAGACGGGAACGATTCTATGGTCACCTCAAACTGATTAAGGAGAACAGACTAACAAAAAAAATGTGATTCATACCCAAAACTGTAATGCCCTGTTTCGTAAATATTAAATAAGACCTTAATTTGATGGAACTAGAACCAGAAGATGCTTTCAACAGAGATCTTTTCGGACAAATGGAACAAGCCGAGACGAACACTCCAACAGAAGACGCGGTACACTCTGGACAGAGGAGCGCAAACAGGCACAGTCGAAACGAATGAAGAAACTCGCTGCCAAATGGACAAAGGCTTAACATGGTCCTAAGTTGGCCTCAACAAATGTATATGTATATATATATATATATAAATACTGATAATAAATGTGTGGGTGAAAGGGACCAAACTTGCATATACTAAACTCTGATTTAGCTCAATAAAGACCTTTGCTACTGTGTGGTTCCACTTCGTTTCGTGCGCCTTATTCGTTTCCCATTCATTTACGTTCGCCGTTTTATTATTTAATATGTTGCGTGACGATTGCGTTCGTTAGTTCTTGTTTCTCTCTGGAACGTACTACAATAATCTAGAAAGGGTAAAAAATATGACCGCCTGACCGATACAATTGTTTATTTTATCAGTGTTGATAATAGACTTTTTAATGCAGTTGAAAGCAAAGGTTTTAAGTTTTAATGAAGCACTTAGCACCATTATGAAAAGTCCCTGTTCGTGGAATTATCAGAACAAAAATTGGTGAAAAATATGAAAAAAATTTCGAAATTTATCGAGGAGTTGAAAAGTGTGAAACATTTTTTATTATTACATATAAAATAACACCGGTACATTTTTTTGCTGGAAAATTAAATTGAAAAACAATAATGATTGTTATACTAGTTGGATTGAGATATGTTCAAAATTGCAATTAGTCGTCGGCACCTTGTGAACGCCTTTCCTCACAGGCAGGAACCACTGCCACTCAAAGTAGGAATAGACTTCATTGGAAAAGGCTAAGCAAACTACATTTACAGGATCTGTTGACGCTTAATATATGCAGACCTCATTTTCTTCAATAAACTACCTCAAATTTATTACTTGATTTTGATTTGCATACTTATTTCTAAAATAATATATACAAATATCGAGAAATATCGATATTATCGGCTATCGATATCAGCCTGGTATCGATATAAATATCGATATATTTATTGATATTACCTAGCATTATTAACAACAAAGCTTGCTGACCATTCCGATCATACTTCTGATTACGCTAAATAATACAATTGACGATACCAGACAAATGATAAACTGTCAGAGTCTCAGAGATTAGTAAGTTATCTTGGAGCTTGTTTCAGCGAATTTAAACAAAGATTTCGGAATGAAAAAGGTTGCTACCAAGTTTATTCCTCGGGCTCTGACTGACAATCAAAAGGAGCGTCGAGTTGAAACATGTCTTGCCTTGAAACAACAGCTTGAAATTGATCAAGATTTTCCGTCAAAGGTCATTACTAGTGATGAGTCATGGTGCTTTGGTTACGACCCAGAAACAATGCAACAGTCAAGCCAATGGAAGACGTCATTGTCACACCGTCCAAAAAAAGATCGTCAAGTCAAATCAAACATCAAAACAATGCTCATTTGATTTTTGATGCCAAGGGCGTAGTTCATTCAGAGTTTGTTCCCCCACATCAGACCGTCAATCGAAACTTTTACTTGGAAGTTTTAAGAAGATTACGCAACAGTGTTTGTCAAAAAAAGACCCGATTTGTGGCTGACAGGAGACTGGTTCTTGCACCAAGACAATGCACCTGCACACACAGCTGTCTCTGTTAGGCAGTTTAAATGGCATGGTTCCACTGCCCCGCATACCTTACTCGCCTGACCTGGCTCCGTGCGACTTTTTTTTATTTCCACACATGAAAAGGGGCATGAAAGGACACCGATTTAACAACATTGAAGTGGTCGAGAAAAAAACAAGGGATGAGCTGTCAGCCATTTCTAAAGATGACTACAGGAAATGTTTCGAGCAGTGGAAGCACCGGTGGGACTAATGTATTGGTTCTAATGGAGAGTGTTAGGTTGTGTTGTGGTGGCGTACCTGGTGGTAGTCGTGTCCCTTGTCCTCCGTGACGACCCTCAGGCTGTAGCTGGGCACCGCGATCAGAGGCACGGGCACGAGTCTCTCTGCCACGGAGGTGGCGGGCTCGGCCAGCAGGGTGAGGGCTGCGCCGTGGTGCGCGCTCACCACGTAAGCAGACAGCCAGCACCAGCACACCTGCAACGGACAGTCAGAGATAACGGACAACCAGAGATAACAGACAGTCAGAGATAACGGACAGCCAGAAATAACGGAATACCAGAGATAACGGACAGCCAGAGATAACGGAATACCAGAGATAACGGACAGCCAGAGATAACGGACAACCAGAGATAACGGGCAGCCAGAGATAACGGACAGTCAGAGATATCAAGCGTTCAGAAATAACGGAAAACCAGAGATAACGGACAACCAGAGATAACGGACAGTCAGAGATAAAGGACAACCAGAGATAACGGCCAGTCAGAGATCAGGGAGCGTCCACAAACTACGTTTAGGGGGGAGGGGTGGCTTGAAAGCTACGCTGGGCTTCGTGGGGGGAGCGGGTGTTCCGAGCCAGGTGACGTAGCTTTCCATTCATATTATTTGTCACAGTTAAAATGAGGTACAGAACACTGAAAAGAATGTGAATATTTATTTGCTCCATTTAATTATCTCCGTATGTAATTTACGATAGCCTGACAAGAGATAACAGTACAAAATGCCTTCTGGAATCCATTGGCGGATCCAGGAATTTGGTTAGGAGGGGGGGGGGGCTCTAGTGGATATTGGTTTGGGGGGGGGGTGGCTTCACCGGATTTCGTTTGGGGGAGGGAACTTGAGTAGGGCAGGGGAACTTTATTATGGTCATGCCGCCCTTAAAACAAAAGTAGAGATAAAAAAAAAATTCTCCAGTCTACAAAAACTGCGATGTTGGGGGGCGGACGTAGAACTTTTTTGGGAGGAGGAGGGGGCGCTTGAGCACCATAGTTCCCCCTGCATTCGCCACTGCTGGAATCAATAGGGAAAAAAGCTACGTGCCGCGGGGGGGGGGGGTTATAGAGACAGAAGACACTTCGAGCTACGTGGGGGGAGGGGGTTCACAAGACGCCAAAATGGAGCCACGTGGTTTATGGACGCTCCATAAGTGGTATTGGTTTTTTATTATTATTATTTGTCGAATTCTTTAGAGGCCGAATATTTATCGGTTCCAAGGAATGGGAAGGATTTGGTCCATTGCTTTTCTATTCCCGCATTCGTATAAGTGATTTGGGTAAACCGTAGAAAAGCCAAATCTGTGCCCGGACGGTGGTTTGAACCCGCGCCCTTCCGAATGCGAGGTCCCAACACGCTCGGTAAGTGCCGTTGGTATTTTGCGATTAAATTTAAGTAATAATCGATAAAGGGAACAAATTCTTAAGTTTATCGGTGAAACCCCCGGTAGCTAAAATGTTCCAAATTCTACAGCGGCTAATCATATCTTTTATTTGCTAGTGAAAAAAAAATCGAAAAAATGTATTCGTCCTGTACTCGCCGAGCATTAGAGATATTTTGTTGTTTGGTCCCTATTATTAGTTTTAAAAGCCTGAGGCGTGTGACAGGCGGACATACTGTGGAGGCTCCGGCTGCAAAATCCTGGCGATACACATCGTCTTTGAAAATATGTTATTGTGTTGAAGCTAAACTATGAATGGGTGCGCAATAAAATTTCGTGCGTTGAAAATTATTAAGGCGAATATACATCTTTTTCTGATGGCTTCAAAATCGACGCGTCGATGTAAGCAGAGGCGGATGCAACGAAAGTTTTTAGTTCAAGATCACAAGAACGATGGATCCAGTGTCAGATGTGCTACTTTCGGGCTCACGAACTCTGTGATGGAGTTGAACGAAACAGCTATTCCTTCGTTTGCGAAAATTGCAATTAAAGTGGCTTTTGCCCCCAATAATTTCTATTATTTACAAATGATATGACTTTTTTTCTAAATACAGTGCACTGTTTTGCAAATTGAGTTCGTTTTTATCACTATTTCTGATTTTTGAAGCCAAGAGACCACTTTGCCCGACCATGGGTACTTTTTTAAACAAACTGGTTATTTTAGGTACTAAACTTAATGTAAAGGTAATTAAAAAATTCAGGTTTGGACTAGGAAAATTGAAGGTTGTAGGTTGAAGGTGTCCACTTCGCCCGGCCATCTACATCTACATATAAACTCTGCAATTCACAAAACTGAGGGTGGCAGAGGGTGCTCAGCACCAAAGCTAATCTCTTTGCTGTGCATTCCAATCCCTAATGGTACGAGGAAAAAAAGAATTCATATAAGAATCAGTGCGGCACCTTATTTCTCTAATCTTATCTTTCCTGTCATTCCGACCCAAATAGGTTGGTGGACGAAGTATTTCACTGCACTCGTAAGTGAAAGTGGGAGTACACATGTTTACCAATAAGTTTAAACGAAACGTGCGTCGTCTATCTACCAGAGACCCCCAGCCTAGTCTACTAATCAGTTCTGTGACGCTTTCATAAGGACTGTAGCAAGCGGTCACGAATCGAGCGGCTCTTCTCTGTACTTTCTCTATACTTTCGATCAACCCCTTACGAAACGGATCCCAAATGGCACAACAATAGTCCAAATGTGGACGCACAAGAGATTTGTACGCTATCCCCTTTGTTTGTTCATTACAATTTTTCAAGATTCGACCTATGAATCGCAGCCTAGAATTAGCTCTACCTACTATCGAATTAATGTGTAAGTCTCATTTCATGTTCCTTTGTATTGTTACTCCCAAATATTTCATAGAATCGACCATAATCGATAATAACTGAATTGTTTAACTCGAATTTCTAAACAATTGGATTCTTTTTGTTAGTTATGCTCATTGTCTTGCACTTTTTACAATTTAGCGAAGTTGCCACTCAGCGTACCATGCCAAAATAATATCCAGATCACGCTGAATTTCTAAGCAATCGGCCAAATTCCTTACTTCCCTATAAATAACCGCGTCATCAGCAAACAATCTAAAAAGGCTTTTCACTTTGTCTCCGAGATCGTTTATAAAAATTAAGAAAATTCCCCCACATCGCAGCTCTGCATACTAGCTGTACCTGGTGCAGGCTACGATAGGGGCGGAAAGTCACGTGGTCACTAGGGACGCACTGGACTTGGCCTGTCCTGCAGTTGTTCTTACGGAGTGCGAAAATAACATTGAGATAATTCATTTGGCCACGGGCGATGACGTCAGGGCAGTCGGAGGGTTGTGTACCGTGCATGGTGGGTGAACGGTTAACGCTCTGGCCTCGCATTCGGGAGAACGCTGGTTCGAATCCCCGTCCGGGCATGCAGATTTGGGTTTTCCATGTTTTCCCCATATCAGTCCAGGCGAATGTCGGGAAGCTTCCTTCAAAAAGGCCATGGCCAAATTCCTTCCCGTTCCTTGACCCCAGTCCCATCCTGCCTCTAATGACCTTAGCCGTCGACGAAGCGTTAAGCAATAAGTAAAAAAAAAAGAAAAGAGGAACGGAGGGTCGTGGATAAACACAGAGTGCGTTGACGGGGTGAAGCAGGTGGCAGGGCGCTGCTCCGTGTGGTCTTCATCTGGTCACCTGGCGTTGTCGTTGTCGTTGTCGTGGTTGCTGGTTACCTTCACGGGCCGCGCAGATCCCTCTATCAAGGCTTTCAACATTCGCTTCCTAAAGAGAGAGCCCGCAGGCTAATTATCCGAAAGTTGACCTTACTGGGCCGTCTGATTGCTCAACACTTGGCGAATTCCTCGCCGCAGTTCTGTACTTCCTGATCCACATTCCCAGACTGCAGCGACCTTGCGGCTCTTCGTTCCATCCTGCCCCGCACCGTGGCTTCACAATGCGCAGTCCGATTGCTTCAATGATTAACGGTCTCCAGGAATGAAAGGACAATCCTGGAACCGCGGATAGGGCACATCATGTCCTACTATACGACACAATTTTGTTTTAGTAAAAGTCTCCCGATTTTAGAGACTGATTTTTTAAATATTTTTATGAAACATGTGACTTTTTTCACTTTATTCCATTCGATTTCTACAAATTAAGACTTTTTGAGATAGTTTTTTTTCTTAATTTACTCAGAGATATTTTAGTCATCTAGAACAATATTCTTTTTTTCTTAAAACGTTTAAAAAATGTTAAATGCTATAATTAATTTATACTTCTTTTAAAATGATTGTTTTATAGTAGTTGAGTCTGCTAAACAGACCATTGAAAATGAACTTTATTTTAGATAATTCAGACATCTTTGAGTAAATTAAAAAAAAAAAAAGGGTTCAAAACGGGTTAATTTGTAGAAATGACATTGAATACACTGAACAAAGTCACATGTTTTGAAAAAAAAAAAAAAAAAATCAATATGTCGAAAATGGTGAGCCTTTTCATCATCATCATCTAGGACAGTTTACAGCCACTGGCAGGGTCTGCTGGGAACAAAAGCCTCGCCATCGCTTCCAGTCCAACCACCTTCTCTCTTCTTACATTTTCGCCCAATTTCCTCCTCTTTCCTCCACACATTTCTTAACACCATCTGTCCCTTGGTCTTCCTCTTTCCTTTCAGCTCCATGTCCAGCATCTTCCTTGGTAGCCTCTCCTCTCCCATCCTCTTTACATGCCCGTACCACTGTAACCAAGATTTTTCAATTCTCTTTTGTTGTGGTTCTTCCCTTATCAACTCCCTGATTCTTTCATTCCTTATTCTGTCTCTTCTTGTTACTCCTAGTCTACTCCTCTGAAATTTCATTTCCACAAATTGTACTCTCCCTTTGTCTCTCTCCTTTATCACCCATGTTTCTGATCTATTTGTTAAAATTGGCACAAAGTATGTTTCATAGATTGCCACTTTGCTCTTTTGCGGGACATCCATACTCCATACGAGGCTCCTAATACTTTTAAAAAATCCATCTGTACATCTTCCTCTTTAATTTATCTCCATCTTGTTTCCTCCATTTTCTTCAATACAGCTTTCCAAGTATTTGAAACATTCCACTCTATTTAGTTGCTCTCCTCCAAGTGATATGCCTATGTCCGTCCTGTTCTTCTTTCTTGTTGTTATCACCACTTCGCTTTTTTTTCGCAGAGGGCTTCATGCCATAAGCTGCAACTACTCTCTCCCACACATCCAGCTGATCCTGCACCTCTCTGTCATCCTCTCCTCAAACTAATAGGTTGTCCGCAAATACCATTGCTTTCATTTCTCCTTCCCCAATGCTCTGCACCGCCTTCTTCAATATTTCATCCAAAGTAACAGGGGTGATAGGGCACCTCTTTGTTTTAGTCCATTTTTCAAATGGAACCATCCAGTTTTATCCCTTCCCACTTTTACACAGCTCTTACTACCTTCAAATATATCCTTCACTCTTTCGACTATCTCCATTTTTACTGACTTTTTTTCTCAGTCTTTCCCACACTTTGTTTCGGCTGAGGCTGTCATATGCCTTTTCAGTGTCCAGGAAGGCCATCACCAGATCTTTCCCATACTCATAGTGCCGCTCTTGTAGCTGTCTTATTGCAAATATAAGATCGATAGTTGATAGGTGAGGCTTTTACTGAAATAAAATTTAGATATACAGTAGGGCATGATGTGAGTTGTGTGGGGTTGCAGGGTTGTGCTTTGAGTGCTGGGCGCCGTGTATGTTGTGGAGTTGTATTTAGATATACAGTAGGGCATGATGTGAGTTGTGTGGGGTTGAGTGCTGGGCGCCGTGTGTACTGTGGAGTCGTATTTTTGGGCAGTGAGGCCGCTGGCGGTGTAACCGGAGCCCGCGCGCCCCAAGGGCGCCTGCTCGGCTCCCCATGGCCGCCTGGTCGCGTCGAGGACGCGTCGCGTTGCTCTTTTTGGAGCCGCCGCGCCGCGCCGTCCGTCCGCTGTCTTCCCCGTCGGCCGTTTGTCGTCGGTTTATGACTCGCGCGCTCAAGGCCGCGCGCTGATGAACAGTTAGACGGGACACTCGGTGAACCACGCGGAGCCTCGGCCATACACGATCGCTCCATCCGTCCCAATGGAGCGACGCCACTCCATTATCGCGTCGTCTGAGTGGATGACGTCGACTGACAGGATTATTTGGATATCCGGTCAGTTCAGTATCCATCATTTTCGTCCAACATGCCATCAAGCAGGCGCGTACCTACTATGGGGTAAGGCAGTGCAGTGCACCGGGGCCCCTACGCTCAGGGGGCCCCCTAGCGCAGTTCAAAGGGCTCACGGGCCTTCATAGCAAACTGGCGACCTTTTTTTTAGCTCTATCGTCGTCTAAGGGGACCCCTGAGACACAGGGAGCCTCCTCAATAAGAGGCCCTCACTGCTCATTGGGCCCCAAGGACAACTGAGGGGCTCCCAGCCTCAGCTCAGTAACACAAAGCAATAAAAAGGTCGCCCATCTGGCCTGAGGGCCCAAAATAATTTTTTTTTCACGGGGGCCCTTGTTGACCTAGCTACGCCACTGCCATCAAGCCGACTGACGGTGTGTGGGGAAAACCACGTGAATCGACATCAAGCCATCACTCCAGTCGGCTCGTGTATGGTGAAACCGCGGTCCAAACACTTATTATTGATAAGTATAAAGACTTACCACGCCTGTAGCATATCTCTAATCCTGACTACCATGACAAAATAAAAATAAATGTGGTAATAGATCAATTGCTAGGTTTATATAAAAAATAAAGACATAAACGCCAACAGAGAAACCGTGTTGAAAAAAGATAATTGTTAGCGGTCTTCTTTTTAAAAAGAACATAGTATGATAAGATTAATTTTATATGAGGCTACTTGTTTAAATTTGTTGTTTTGAAGCATGTGACATACCTGTCACTATTTTCGGCCTGCTAAACTACTTAAATTTAATAAATCTGTTTTATAATCATGTTGTAGTAAATTATTCCTAAAAGTTTTCGTAACACCACACAGCTATTTTTCATCATGTCGCGATTTTTTGTACGTTTATTTAATTTTCTGCATTTGTATTCAGTATTAGATTAGTTTGAATATCGTTTAACCCTTTCGCGGGCAAAATAGTTCTGGCAGCCTAACAAACCAAATTAATCTTAAAAACTATCTAAAACTGTCTTCTTAGTATTATGGAGAAGCGAGTCCAAGTTTCTCACTTCGTCTTTTCCTATACGAAGAGGTGGGAAGTAATCTTCCCACGGAAACTTCTAGGAAGTAATAAAAAAAGCTTGTTGAGTATCAATTTTATTTTTGTTTATTGATATAAAATGAATAATTTATACACAAATATGCTCCTTTCACTTCCCATGTAAGTTTCTGAAGCAGGATTCACTGCATAAAGGTACATCACATGTTGTGCATTTTGCGTTTTTCGGCAACTTTAGTTCTGCACCTTCTGTACGTAAGTGTTACTTACAATTGGTTGATGTGTCCCTACACCTATCAATCTTACATCATCAGGCACTTTCCCTCTTTTTTCCAGAAATGCTGGTTTGCAGACATACCGTTTTCTATAAGAAATTCCTGCAATCAACTTCCTGTCAAGGTGAGCCTGTATGTCAGTTGATCATAACTTCCAGAATTTCTTTTGTTTTGTTTCCATAAAAGCTATTTATTATTACAAGATCCAATAAAAACTAGAAGATCATGTGCCATTACTCTACAGAACGCATTCCTACTGCATATCGTTCCCTAAGTTGGTCATATCTGTCCACACCTCCAATAATTTTGATGTAACAACCCACTACTAATTTGTTTTTGATATTGTGAAAATGCGAACAGTCACTTCCCCATTCCTCATTACTTTCTTCCGAATCTGAGTATTCTCCACTAGCACTAGGAATTGCAGGCATACTTATATCAATATCTGTCTCTGTATCTTCATTCTCAGATTTACTGTTTCTATTTATGTGTGAATCATCCAAAGCATTCAGTTCATCTGGAGCTTCAGGACTTTTTCCCCACATCAGAATCATCATGAAAATAATATATCATACACCACATCTTGATACCTTGGGTTATTCAGGTCCAAGTATTCAGACATCTGATTGTGGAATAAGCAGATAAATAAAAATGTATGATAGCGTACAAGGCAGGAAATATATCACTATTATTCAAAAGTGTGTTACTATAACTATAATATGAAATGTTAGGGCCACAGCAATAAATATTTGTACATGAATTATCAAATAATAGGTTAGGTTTACAATCAGAAGATCGATATATAATTATATTTGACATATATAAAACCTATTTAGTGCAAATATTCCCAACAAGTTATTGAGCTTCTCCATGTAATACTAACAAGGGACAGTGCCGTGGGAAGATTACTTCCCACTCGAAAAAATTAACTTTACAAATTGCATGTACAATATTTTTTTGTGTGCAACACTTGAGAATATTGCTAAGGTATCTAATTACATAAATAGCATTCAAAATTTGTTAATGGTTTCCTTTAATAACAATTTATTTGAAAAAAACATCAATTTCGTCCAACACAGCTTGAAAATTGACGCAAATTTCACAATGATCATCAAGAAATTTGCGTTTCACAGACCACAATGTAAAAAATGCACTATAAAAGCGATTTTAACATGTTTCTTCAAGCTTCTGGCAGATGGCAGTACTTGTCAGAGGTGGTAAATGCACTTCCCTCAAGAGCTTTACTTAAATTTTTCGAGTGGGAAGAAAGTTTCCCACCGCCCGCGAAAGGGTTAAAATTAATTCAGGCTCATTTTATTTAGTACTTGGCATAACTAGATTGTTGTATAACAAATTGACAACTTTTGCTTTGCCTAGTTTTTCATTGTTGAGGCTGACTGGAGTGATGGAATGATGGTGTATGTGCTAAGCTTTTGGATGTCATCCAATTGGACGTCATCCATATGGATGACATCCAAATGGAGCGATCGTGTATGGACACCTTTACGCATCCCTCGGCTGAGATCTGACGGAAAAGTACAATTCCAGAAGTGTTTCAGAGCACAAGAATCGCGATTCTGCCACAGATCACCCCCTATATGGTACATAGCGGCAAGCCTCCGACCTCCACGTTCTGTGATGAGGCGTGGACGTCCACCACCTTGTCGCCTACCCGTCCTTCAAACGCTTTCCATAGATGCTCACTACAGTAGCACGCGAACAGCCGACCAGCCTCACCGTTTCCGAGATGCTCGTTCCCAGGTGCCGCGCCCAAAAACCGCTGGCTCGTTATTTAAGGGGACTCCGTGACCTGTGCGTGGAAATCTGGTGTCAGATACCTCTGGAAGCCTACCAAGGAATTGTAGAATCCATGAAACGCCGAATCGCTGCTGTATTGCTTTTGAAAGAAGGGCCAATATGCTAGTAATTAGGTGGTGATAATGTTTTTGGATGATCAGTGAATTTTGCTTCTGATCAATGGTATACAGACAATTCCTTCACTGGGTGCCGGCGTTCGAACCGAAATCCCTATCTCGGATTTCTATTGATCAGCATCTGCCGCTCGTAATGCTAACTGTACAATGGAATTCAGAAGCATTGTATAAGTCGAAAAGGAGAGCGCATACAACGTCCGCATCGAAATGGATTGATAGGGAAAAGTGCAAAGAGTCTTCGCCTTTGCCGTAGCACAGACTGGGTTCTGCAGATGGACAACTTAACTCCCGCCTATACCCAGGGAAGAGATTAAGATCAGGAAATCTATATATTAACACGCTAAGCAAAAACTTCGGATCCCTTTTTAAGAATATTGCGCAAACGGAGGAGTGTGAGATTTTTAGATATGGAGACGAAGTGCAGGAAGCTAAAATGTATATATAATATGTGTTACAAACACATTAAAATAAATAAAATAAAACATTCGTTGATTACATTCAATTTTTAATGCAATTTTTTTATGCCATTGTCTGTGATTTTTGGTCAACAGTAAAGAAAAAATATAATAAGCATAGTTAATACACGTTAAAAATACATTATTAAATAAAAATTAAATTCGCGAACGTGTGTGTGCTTTAAATCGGATCGGAGCCAACTATCTGACGTGTATTCCAAGCATTGAGATACTCTGTGGTCTTTGGTGAAACAAAAGACTCGCATAAAGTAGTATCTTTGAAGTTATAAAAGGAAAATCTCCAAAAGGAATGAAGTGGGTCTGCCAGATACTATATGGTCTGTTTATAATTTAAAAGGTTAAACTTTAGTTAAGGGACTTTTGATTTTTGAATTTCAGTGATTTCATTACGATTTTTTTTTATTATTTAGATATTTGCACCTCCTTCTGTTATCCCTTGATATAAACCTTGATAAGTCGGAGAAAGAGAGAGACAAAAAAGGATTACCAATTTGCGTGAAATTCAAAATGATAATAGACGAGATTTAAATAGTGAACACACAAAATGATGAAATTATTTTGATGGATACATTTAAGTGCGCACTAAATGTCATTCCAAGAAATTTTGATAGTATCGAATTTACAATGCAGGTTTTGAAATGCAAAACATTTCGAATAAGAAGTTACATCAGGGGGAAGGAATGCATTTACGTAATGTTATCATAAAGCTAAAGCAGTTTTATGGGCCTTGAGTCAAAATGAATATTTTAAATCATTGTATGATGGACTAAATTCAAATTAAACATTGGTAAATAGAAAATAAAGAATTAATTAAAATAATGATCATTACTCTTTCACGAATGAAACTATATAATGAATTACGGTAGAATTTCGACCCCTGGGCGGTCACTAGTATACAGAAAAGTGCAATGTTAACAATTATATGTATTGTTTCACCCATAATGGCGTTTGTGGCGGGAAAACACACAGAACAGGCACTTAGCGTTCTTGGTTTTATGAAGGGTGCGGCATAGACGCTTTGATAGCGTGAGCAAACTAAATAATGCTCAAAGGCGGCTAGCTAGTGTGAACGCTAGTAATCTCCTATAACAACCAGGTCTTTAGAGACGGGAAAGGATGGGGGGCAAGGAATGGGAAGGAATTCGGCCATGGCCTTTTGAAGGAAGCATCCCGGCATTCACCTGGAGTGATTTGGGGAAACCATGGAAAACCCAAATCTGGATGCCCGGACGGGGATTCGAACCGCCGTCCACCCGAATGCGAGGCCAGAAGCTAGTAATGAGGCGAGCATGCGGGACAACGACACTTGCTTGACAACAATTAATCGGTAGGTATCAAAGAAGTTACTTAGGGAAAGCTCATACGAACAGTATTTATAATCGAAGTAAATGAGACGAAGCATGGCTTGAAATCAGCGAGGTATTAAACCAGAGACACTGCTGTAAGAATTAAAATTAATGCATGTAAGGGAAAATATGACCATGATCACAAGCTGGCACTCGATTTCAGGCACAAGGTTGTAGGAAGATTCTCTTTTTTAGGTAAGGGTGTCAGGGATTGGAATGAGTTACCAAGGGAAATGATGAATAACTAACCGAAAATGTTAAAAGAATTCAAAGTTAAAATTTGTAGAGGGCAAATGCAGGTGGGTGCAGGATAGGGGGATGTGGGGTGTATAGGGAAATTACCACCGGAGCGTGTGCTCCATTGCAATTTTTAATTTTAATTAAATGGTATTGATGACGTAAATTTAAAAAAATATTAAAAAACATAAATATATATTGGTAGTGAAAGTCTATAAAAATAATAAATAGGTACCAACCTAAATATAATTTTGGAGCGACTGAACAGTATCATCACAGATTACCGGCTGCTGATGTAAGGTACTTTGGACATATGCTGCAGGTTTGTATGGGAATCTCCCGAAGGCAGAAATCTTAAAATTATCATTAATTTATTTCCTGCTGGGATTGTCTCAAGCACATATATTCAGTGCTATTTAATATGAGGCTCAACTAAACAAAGGAAATGTTCGAAATCGATATGTGACTTGCTCGTAAAGTTTTGAAAAGGCTCATTATCTCCTTCAAATATCAATTCACGAATTAAATTATTAATATAATTTCTTCGCTGTCGATAACTTTCTCTCATCCACCACCTTGGCACTTTTCTTCTTTGACATCGTATGTGTAACAGCAAAGGCCGCAGCTGCCGCGCGCACGCATTAACCGAGCGCTTTCTGAGTACTAGCACCTGGCTCGTTCGACCACAATTTCCTTTTTCTTTAATTTATTTTAATTGCAATGGAGCACACGCTGCGGTGGCAATTTCCCTACACACCCATCTTCTCCCTATCCTGCATCCACCTATATTTGCACTCTACAAATTTTAACTTTTAATTCTTTTAACGTTTTCGGTAAGTTATTCATCATTCCCTTGGTAACTCATTCCAATCCCTGACACCCTTACCTTAAAAAGAGAATCTTCCCACACCCTTGTGCCTGAAATCGAGTGCCATCTTGTGGTCATGGTCATCTTTTCCCTTCCATGCACTACTTTTCATACCTATTGCAATATCTTTCCATGCCTCATCGCCAGAATACGCCCTGTACATTCCCACGACCCTCCTCATCCTCCTCCTGTCTTGCAATGAATCCCATTCCAGCTCCTTTATCATATCTCTGAGCACGCTCATTCTTTGAGCGCGCTCTTTTGAGCGCGCTCAAAAGAATGAGCGGCTCTTTCGCCTGAGCTTGCTCAAGTGGATACGAGGCCTAAAGAAAGACGGTGATGTGACAGACACCTCCCTGACTATACGCGATTGCCGCGTCTCTACGTCAACTGCATGCCTCTGTTTGGACTACACGCCTTGAGCCTGAAAACTGATCTCTGGGAATACAGTGCGCTTGTGGTTATACACATTGGCAAGATCGCCTTGGAGCGAGGCGGTGCGGATGCCTTGAAATGCGACGCTGGCACGCGGATTCGTTGTACATTTGGAAGAGTGCGCCCCATGTGAGCAGCAATGTGCACCGAGTGATGGCTGCGACCTACTAGGTCCTATGTCGTCATTACAGCAACTCACGGAGGCATCAAATGATCAACATTTAATACTCACGTACACTTACATCAACACTTGGTATAACCTTTCAGATGTTGCTACGAGTTTTGGAAATGATGGGCGAGGAAAGAAGTTTGTGGAAGAAGCTTACAGAAAGAAGAGACAGGCTGGTAGGTCATATTTTGATACATGCTGGATTGGTTAATTTGTTAGTGGAGGAAACAGTCGAACGAAAGAAGTGTAGGGGAAGACAGAGATTAGAATATATGAAACAGATAATTGAGGACGTCGGTTGTAATGGATATGTAGAGACGAAGAGATTAGCACAAGATAGGAAGGGCTCGAGGATTGCAATAATCCAGTCAAAAGACTGATGACACACACTAAAAAAAAAATAGTTTATTTTACAGTGCGATATTGTGAACCTGTGGCCACATTTACTGCAGTGTTAGACTCACAGCTATCCTGTCATGAATTTTCACGCACAAGCTTTGAGTTAAATCAAATTAAACAATCTGGAACGTGTTCTTTGTCAACTACTAGTCTTTGAGCAGCCATAAGCCTCGTGAAAGCTAAATCCCTTATCTTACGTGAAACGATTCGCTTAAATCTGTACTAAAGTATGGAAGATTTCGGTCGTCTAAGGTCGGTCGTCCACTGTTCGGCCGAATATGACCGACTAATCGCGAGACAGGTGGACACGACCTGCTCCACCGAATACGGCCGAATCTGGCCGAGTGACGGACCGATCCCATTGAAATGGAATCAGTCGGATCTATTCGGCCGAATGGCAAACACATGTTGTCTTCATTTTTTATCTTTTATTTGATCTTGATTTGCATTTTTTCAAACTCTATCATACACTGTGGTGGTACGCAGTCACTATAAATATTTTAATAAAAATATCTACGGAAATAACAATTATTGCAAATGTGTCTACGCAGTTATAATAATTATTTTATTAAAAATTTGTACAGTAAAGACAATTATTTGAATTTCGTAGTGGAATATTCTCACACGATTATGAGATATCACTCTTGTTGGGACCGCATTTAGACATAGGCTATACAGGCTGCAGTCTATGAACCCACATCACAGAAACAAAATATGCTTGTTTCTTATAATTCTTCTTTTTGTATCTTGTTCTTTTTTTTTATGTTCATTTATTTTTAAAACTGAAATATTGACTTTTGCGAAATTGGCAACATGGACATAATTCTCAGCTTCTCATTCTTTTTCTTCTATATTTGTTCAGAGCGATGTTAATAAATTGTATTGAATATCTTAACGATTTTCAGTTATTTTCATTTCATCTTAACAATCCTATATTTTTCTAAATAAGACATAGTAATATATTCTACATTTAAATAATACATTTCAAATGTTTATTTTAGAATTCTGGTTAGATAATAACTATAAAATGCGAGGTTGAATTTGAATGTATTTGCGGGGCAGGGCGCACATCACAGGGTCTACACATCCTAAATACAGCCCTGACTCTCTTAATATTTCGTGAAAGCAAGGTAGAGTGTATTTTTATGAAATGTAAGTCACTACATTTCATAAAAAACACCCCGTTCGCTTGGTGACGGATCGGCAATGTGTGTGGGACGTTATTCGGCTGCTGTGGACGAGGTTGATCGGACGAACTGGTCGGCCGTCACATCGGGCGTTACTCGGACGAAATTCTGTTCCAGTAGACGACCGGTCTAGTAGTGTCTTTAGACGAAAGTGAAGCATGATATCCAGCCAGTCAGCGCTGAAAACCACTGTGCAGAACAAAGTATTTCTTCTTCACTACCTCTTCAACATTTATGGGCTACAACATTTATTCCGATATAAGACGGAACGTAGCTGCAATGTCAGAAAGAAACAAGGCTAATCAAAACGCTGCTCATCCCTTATTCGGGCATCAACTCTCCAGACAAGGGCTGAAATCTAGGAAAAGATTCCTTAGGATGACAGCCCCTTTAGATGTACCACCGAAAGTTGACCGGCTCAATCTGTGGCGAGCGAGAATGACTCGTGTGAATCAATGAGTTCCTCCTGTAGAGGCACTACCACCAGGTGGCAACCTCAACTGGAAGATCTGTAGAGCGCTAAATCGGCTGAGAAGTGGCGTGGGCAGGACCAAAGATAACCTGGCAAGATACTAATACTACGTGTGAGTGTGGGGCAGAACAGACCATTCAAGATTAATACAATTACCCGCTGTGCCCATCATCCTGAACTTCGCGTCAGTGACAATGCCATACAAATTGCTGACTTTTGGTCATCCATTAGATGAACTATTTGGTGTTGATTGATATCATTTTATTTCTGTTATTATTATTATTACTGTTTCTAACAATTTGTAAAAGCACGAAATAAATAAATAACATTTATGGTTCTGCTGCCTTTGATGAGATTTGCTCATTATTTTCAACTGCACGTCGTAATAATTTGTCGTGGAATGAGCATATCGAGAATGTAACTGGCAAAGCAAATCGTATGCTCCGATTTCTAGGTAGTAATTTAGAAAAGTGCACACCGAAAGTTAAATCCATTGCTTACAAGTCACTAGTGCGTCCTCACTTAGAATATTGTTGTTCTGGATGGGGTCCCCATCAAGAGGGGGGTTAATGGAGGCATTAGAGAAGGGCCAATGAAGAACCCCCCGATGCGTGACAGGCCTATATTATTTATTTATTTATTTTCACAGCTTTGACGATCCTTGTTTTAGGATGCAGCCTCTTTAAGCATGATAAGCTGTATTTTACAATTTAATGCTACATAATTTTGTTCCATTTCCTTCCAGGCTAATCGATCTTGAGCCACCCTCTTCCAGTTCACGCCTGTAACACGACGTATGTCTGATCCGGGGGTCTTCCTCTTGCTCTTTTCAGGTCCCTTGTTGTCAAATCCAGAACTGCCGTAGCCCATCTGTCGTCTCTTTTTTGACCAATATGACCGGCCCATTGTCATTTTTGGGTCGTCACTCTTTCTAAGATGTCTGTCACTTTAGATATTGAACGACTGTAGACGGCCCTTTCCCTGTCTCTTATTGTAAACCCTAGCATTGCTCTTTCCATACTTCGCTGGGCAGTTCTCAGTTTTTACTTCGTGTGACTATTTAGGGTCCAAGTCTAGCAGGCATATGGGAGGACCGGTAATACCCATTGTTCAAATACCTGTTTTTTAAGATGTACTGGCATGTTGGATTTAAAAACTATGGAATTTCTTCCGTATGCTCTCCAGCCCAGCTTTATGCGTCTGTAGATCTCAGGCTTTGAGTCGCCATTCATGTTGATCAGTTGGCCAAGATAGATTACTGATCTACGGACTCAATACCAGCTTCTTTCGTGTCTGCCTTGTCTTTGTCATTTTTATCCATTTGTTTTGCTTGATTTTGCTTTTTGACATGTTTATTTTAAATTTCTCAATGCCTCAGTCAATGGTCCTCCTGCACTGACAACACTCTTCATAACCCCATCTATAGCCACTTTTTTTGCTATTATTAAGTCCTTGTTTAGTTGTTTTAAATATTCCCTACTACCCTGCTGTCTCTTAACTTTCTTATATTTTCTTCTTGACAACATCTTTAGCCTCCTCACCTCCCTATTATAGTACACAGGTTCTCTTCTTCTCTTTATTTTCTGTTTTGGGATAAATATTTCTTCCCCCTTTCTTATTATCTCCTTGAACTCTATTCTTGAATCTATCGTACTTGTGCCGTGTCTTCCATCAATTTGCTGAAACGTTCTCTGAAATATCTCTTCAAGGTCTAAATCTTTGCCTTTTTATATTTGTACCTATTTCCCCCTTCAATTTTGGCTGCTGGTTCACTGAATCCTGTAATATCCATCAGAACTGCTTCATGATCACTTGTTGTTTCAGTTACTTGACACCCCACGAGGTTATCATCGGGCTTTATTAGGAATACATCCAACATATTTTGCCCCCTAGTGTTTTGCTCTACAATTTGCGTAAATCCTCCTTTCCTTATTAAGGTATATGCAAATCTCTGTTTCCTTGTGTTATTAATCTTATTTCTTACCCGGTTTAGACCCGGTAAATTTAAATCCCTACCAATAATGACCATTCTACTTTTTACCTCTGAAATCTGAGTATGAATTTAATTTCCCCCTAAGAGCCTCATCTTCATCTGTCATTCTTCCACTGCGGTAAGCAGTCAACACCCTGACTTTTTCTTTTTTATTTCCCCAGAAATCTACCCCAAGTAACTCGTGGTCATGATCTATGGAACGCCAGTGAACTGTGGTAGGTTTTGCTAACTAGTATGAAAACTCCTCCACCAATTGTTCCTCTATCTCTGCGGTACACTCTGTAACCATCGGGAAAAACCTCTTCTATAAGCAATAGCGTACCCCTATAATTACTTGTGGTTCGCGTATCTCTATTAAGTTTGCAAATTCTATTACTGAAATGGCGTATTAGTATCTGTTGGTTTTACTGCTGTGCATTATTATCAGCATAACTCCGTTATTCCTGATTGTCACGATCGTCTGCTTCCAATGTCCCCCACGCCATGATTCGCCAGCACATATGAGGGCGGTATTATGTAGTGGAATGTTGGGTGGGTTCTCAATCCCCAGTTGATAAAACTCTCACGTCAGAAACAAGATGTGTAATTCTTTATGAGAAGCCAGAACAGAGGCGCCCCTGGCTGATAGGCGACACGCTCCACACGGGCAGATTCCAGTTTCGACTGTAGCCTCGAGAACCGTTCGAGCAGCGATCTTAGTCTGGCCTTGACGAAAAGAAACGAGTTCGCGATTTGAGTCATTAAAGCGACTTCTGTCGACCACCGGGACATGCCTCAGATAACGGTTCACAGTTAATGTTTCGACGTAATCGTTTCTACTACGTTTGACCATACCACAGAGAAAAATTTCTAAAATATTAAATCAATACAATTTAGGATAATATAAACCATTAAAAATCATTATTATCCATCCATCTTTTTATCTATAAAACGAAAACCGTATAAATTTGTGATATAAAAACTCGGAAACTACTGAGCAGATTTCGATGGGTTTTCACCCCTTTAATGCTTAGAATCTCAATTCAGTTGTTTGGCATGTCTTATGTTTCAACGTTACATAACGCAGGATAATTATATGAAATTCTGAACGTTTCGTGACAAATCCCAAAGATGTTGCATACTTCGCACTAAACAAACAACTACAATGTCCCTGACCATACCATTTAAAGAAACCAATAAGACAACTTTACAATCTACATCTACATCTATACTCTGCAATTCACAAATATTATGGGTGGCAGAAGGTGCTAAGCACCAATCCTAATTCTGTGCATTCCAATCCCGAACAGAACGAGGAAAGAAAGAATACATAGAAGTATCAGTACGGGCATCTTATTTCTCGAATCTTATCCCTCCTGTCATTGCGAGCTAAATAGGTTGGCGGAAGAAGTATTTAATTGAATTCGTAAATTAAAGACTTTCGCATATTCTCCAACAAATTAAAACGAAAACGACGTCGTCTGTCCGCCAAACAATCCCAGCCCAACCCACGTATCAGCTCTGTGACACTTACGTAAGGACAGTAACTAGCGGTCACTAATCGAGCGGCTCTCTTCAATAATAAAAATTTTGCACACTAAACACAAGTTGAAGTATTCTTTCCTTTAATTCGGAATATTCAGTCTTTAAACGCCATATATGGCCATACTGAATGCGATAAACTAATAACGAAAAAACAATAGAGATTTTCTTTGATAACCATCTGTGTCAGCATAACTACAATGTCTCTGGCAATCGTCTTTAGCGTTCTTCTGTTCAGAATAAAATGGCGCCACAATTTGTAAATCCCTGAAACAAATCGAAAGTTAAGAATATTTTTACAGGTACGGAATATATTTTAATTTTGAGTTCGAGTGGCAGCTGAAGTAGCATAATTATCAAATTTTTATCTTTAGCGGCAGATTGGTAAGCATAACGAGACATATCTAACGTTTGATACTGTGAAAACTCGGTCAAAATCTATTCCACAGTTTTCACGTAATGCTACATTATTTGTAAAATAAACATGTAAGGTCTTAAGACATATGTTAAACTTTAACTTTGACTCAAAGCTTTCAGATTCTGAAAATCTATTCAAAATCTATATTTTCTGAGCGACGCCGGAATAAATAGACACATTCCTGATACATTTCTAATTTTTATGTATGTGGTATATATTATTATTAATTTAATTTCGATGAAGCCAACACACTGGTGGCAATTCTTCTAGTAATCTAATTACCCATATATATTAAATTTTCTTTCATGATTGGAATATTAAATTACTCCCGCATTTACTTTTACAATTTAAAAATTTTAAATTCCTTAAGCGTTCACGGTAAATAATTTATCACTTCGGTTGGTACTATGTTCCAATCCCTGACACCCTTACCAACAAAAGAAAATTTTCCCACTCCCTTATGCATAAAGTCGAGCGCCAGCTTATGGTCATGGTCGCCTTTCCCCTTCCATGCACTATTCCTAATTCTTTGACAAATATCCCTCCAAGTCCCATTCACAACATATGCCCTGTACATTCCCAGCACTCTCTTCACCTTCCTCCTTTCCTCCAATGACTCCTAATCCAGCTCCTTTATCATATCAGTTACTGACTGGGTCCTGCAATAATTTCCACTAACAAATCTAGCTGCTCTTCTTTTTGCACACCTTCCAATTCCTGTATTTGATAACCAAAATGTGGGTCCGAAACTACACCACCAGATTCAACCAATGGTCTGACCACAGTTTTGTAACCCAACTCCCTAACCTCTCTGGTACACCCCCTCATGACCCTTTCCAGTAAATGAAAGATTTTGTAACTTTTTCTTCGCTTTGTACTTCCTAAGTGGTTCCAGTCAGGGGCGTAGCTACTATAGGGCTAGGCAGTGCAGTGCACCGGGGCCCCTACGCTCAGGGGCCCCCAGCATACTTCAGGGTGCCCCAAGCATAACTCTGGGGGCCCCCAAGTGCAGTTCAGAGGGCCCATGGGCGTTCACGGCAAACTGGTGACCACTTTTTTTTAGCTCTACCGTCGTCTAAGGTGGCCCCTGAGACACAGCGAGCCCCCTCACTAAGAGGCCCTCACTGCTCAGGGGGCCCCCCAACCACTGCTCAGGGAGCTCCTACCAGCAACACAAAGCAAAAAAAGGCGCCCATCTGGCCTGAGGGTCCAAAATAAATTTTTTGCACCGGGGCCCTTGTTGACCTAGCTACGTCACTGGTTGCAGTAACGACTCGAACTTTCGAGTTTTCTTAGTGCTTAGAAGCGCATCGCGTGCTTTGGCTTGCCTGTCCCAGGCTACTTGTTGGCTGTCATCAACTCAGGACGCCTGAATGCTAATCCCAAGGGCAGTGGCGACAGGTGGCGCTGGTCGGCCCGCCTGCCTAATAAGTCACGCGATTTTAATATTAATATCCGCATACTGATCACCGCGAGATCCGGGACTGCCCGACGGACTCCACTCACAAGTTTACTGCACAATTTCTCACAAGGCCAGTTTCCATTTGGCTTTCCAAGTACGCTTGGAGTTATTAAGTGTTATATACTGTCGGGAAAAAGTAGGTATACAGTTACATATGCTAATTTTTAAGATGGGTTTTAGGGGAAATCCCTAACTTTGGTTTCTGAATTCCGTATTAAAAGATTTTTTTTTTTTTTTTTTTTTTTTTTTTTTTTAATTTTTTTTTTTACGGCTTTATGCCTCGTTGACGGCTATGGTCATTAGAGGCGGGATGGGACTGGGGACAAGGAACAGGAAGGAATTCGGCCATGGCCTGTTTGAAGGAAGCATCAAAGCATTCGCCTGGAGTGATTTGGGGAAACCAAATATGGATGCCCGGACAGGGATTCGAACCCACGTCCTCCTGAATGAAAAGATTTTAGCCAGAACTTGTAACTCTACATGTTTCATGTTCCAATTTAACAAACTGATTATTTTACTCAAATATTGCAATTATTTTTTTCGGGGATCGCACTGCTTTGATTGATGGATTAGTACCGACGTATCGGCGCCCAACCTGGTGCCTTCATCAGGGTTTCCAGAATCGAAATATCACTTGTGATGGTTTTCACACAACTCCGTCGCTGAGCTAGTTGTTTTGGTTACCGGCAGCGGATGACAACTGTTCGAGAGATCTCGTCGTTGGAGGTTTTGTGTTTCGAATGTCCATCACTCAATGCAGTGCGATCCCCGAAAAAAGTAAGTGGAATATTTGATTAATATGACGCCTGCTAAAAGGGTAAAATGTTGTATGATTATTTTTCTGTTTTTCTAAGATGACATTGATTGCGCCCTTTCTATTGTGTCTAGGGTAAACGATGGTTTTTTTTATTGCTCTACGCCTCGTCGACGTCGAGGTCATTAGAGGCGGGATGGGACTGGGGACAAGGAATGGGAAGGAATTCAGCCGTGGCCTTTTCGAAGGAAGCCTCCCGGCATTCGCCTGGAGTGATTTGTGGAAACCATGTAATACCCAAATCTGGATGCCCGGACGGGGATTCGAACGCGCGTCCCCCCGAATGCGAAGCCAGAGCGTTAACCATTCACCCACCACGCTCGATTAAACGATGGCTGGAAAGCTGAGCCAGGAGCAACGACGGTGGATCCTTTAAGACCTACTGGAAGTATGGATTTGCAGAGAGCGTGCGTAGGTTGTGGGAAGAGGAATTTCCTTTGCCCGGGCCGTCACGTCTTCCGATTTATCGCATCAGAGACGATTTTGAGGCCACGAGTTCCGTCGCCGATGCACCGAAGTCTGACGACGTCGACACAGGGAAATGAGACGGAGGTAGTCCTCACATTCGTAAACAGTCCAAACAAGTCCACGTGACGTGCGTCTCGGGAGCTGGGTATCACATGAAGTCTGATGCAGCAGCTGCACCCTAAGCCGTACCGCACGGCATTGTTGAGGCTACAGTTCTGCGTGATGATGCGCAATCAACTGACTGAACAACTAGACCTGCTTTCGAAAATCGTGTGGACGGATGAAGACTGTTTTAAATTGTCTGGTCACGTCAACAGACATAACTGAGTGTACTGGACCGATGGAAACCCACAAGTCATTATGACTAAGCAATTGAATCAGCCAGGCGCCACAGTGTGGGGTGGCATATCCGACGGTTGTGTCGTGGGTCCTGTCTTTTCCGATGGAACTAACTGTCGATGGCCCCAAATATCTGGACATGATGATCGAAGTTGTGGTGCCGCAGCTGTAACCACTGACCGAGCGTGGTGGGTGAACGGTTAACGTTCTGGCCTCACATTCAGGAGGACGCAGGTTCGAATCCCCGTCCGGGATTCCACATTTGGGTTTTCCATGGTTTCGAGAAATCACTCCAGGCGATTGCCGGGATGCTTCCTTCAAAAAGGCCATGGCCGGATTCCTTCCCGCTCCTTGCCCCAATCCCGTCCCGCCTCTAATAACCGCGCCGTCGACGAGGCGTAAAGACCAAGCAAAAAATGTAAGCAATGCCCGACTCAGCGGAATTGTTGTTTCAACAGGAGGGGGCCCGTCCCGCAGTTTTGTTTGGCTGTCCGTAGACAGCAGGACGAGGCACTGGATTGGGCGACGGCGAGCACTGACTGGCCATCTCGTTCCTCGGACTTAACTCCAATGGATTTCTTCGTCTGGGGAGTAGTAAAAGATAACGTTTATTCCAGAAAACCCGTCACAGTACCACAGTTGAAGAATTTCACCGATGGTGCGTTTAAATAAATTCGTTGTAATCTGAATTTGTATCGCGCGGTGCCTGAGAGTGTCGGTGATAGGTTGCAGGACTGCATCAATGTTGCAGGAGGACATTTTGAGCTCCTACGGGATTAAATATGGTGCATATGTAAATTTATACCTTCTTTTAGGCCACTCTATAGTTACTACCCCGCGAGAAAAGGAAAACAGTTACTGCTGCAAGCGAACCTCCTGCTCATGTATAATGCGGGACAGAACAACTACTTTATTCGCGCGGAGCCCAGCCGACGGGACGTGTGGGTTGAGGCGGGTTCACCGCAGTCAAGGCCGACGCCCACGACACCGGCGGAAGGACACTCAATCCCGGTTCAAGTATTTTGCTACATCCCAGCATTTTGAACCCATTCATTTGTTCTTCGGCTACAATCTCGTAACTTCTGAAGCATTCAACTTTTTTTTGCTGTCATCAGTCTTTCGACTGGTTTGATGCAAACCTCCATTCCCTCCCATTTTGTGCTAACCTCTACATTCTCCTTACAACCCATGTCCTCAGTTATCTGCTTCATATATTCTAATCTCTGTCTTCCTCTGCAGTTCTTACCTTCGACTGTTCCCTCCATTAACAAATTAACTAATCCAGCATGTCTCAAAATATGACCTACCAGTCTGTCTCCTCTTTCTGTAAGCTTCTTTCCTCACCCCTCATTCCCACTGGCAACAGGGCCACCCGCATCAGGTGTGTAGCCCAGGGGCCCACAAACCCTGAGTCAATATTTGAAATCTGTTCCTATTTCTGTGTGTTTATTCGTATTTCCAAGTAAATTTTCTGCAAAAGTAGAATAATTACGGCATCTTAATGCCAACAAGTGCTCTTTGTATCGAATTCCGAATTTTATGGCTGTTTGTCCGATGTAAATAGCCTTACACTTTTTTTCTATATAATTTATTTTCGATATCCCATAACACAAATGTACTATTATACAACTGGATGCATACATTTCAGTACTTCTAGATTCAGGAGTTTACGGCGTTTGATTCGGGTATTGAAGGTCCCCGGTTCAAAATCTGGGTCTCGGATGAAATTTTTACAGGCCTTAAAATCGACCTTCACCCCTAGCAAAGCTATGATTTGTTAATGCAGACATGCAAGGGCTCTACCTATATTTTACCCCATCTGATGGACCTGAAGTGAGACTGAAAAAAAAGGACACTTTTGTAAGGCAATCAGTAACGCTAACAAACATTTAATCGTAAAGGATCGGAAATTTCCGAACTCTCTCTCTACGCTTCTCCACATCGACCAGCCCGACACCGTCAAAAAGTAAAACAAACTAACGGCGGTGTCGTTTGAACTCACTTCAATCGGGTGAAGCGTCGTTGCGGTGTCGGTGCGGTCTAGGGTGGCTCGACCTTGATTCGACACGGGTTGCTCTGCCACCGATTCAACTAGAAAAAAATGAATTTTTAGGCTTTTGTTTTTGGTTGTCATCAGCGTTTAAACTGTTTTGATGCAATGCTCCGCCCCTTCCTACCTTGCGCTAACCTCTTCATCTCTATATACACCTTACAGCCCACATACTAAATTATCTGCTTCATATATTCTAATCCGTGTCTTCCCCTACAGTTCTTACCTTCGACTGTTCCCTCCGCTAACGAATTAACCAACCCAGCATGTCTCAAAATAAGACCTACCAGCCTATCTCTTCTTTCTGTAAGCTTTTCCCACGAACTTCCTTTCTCTCCAAACATTTGCAAAACACGTTCATTTTGTTCTTAGTCTGTTCACTTAATTTTCAGCATTTTTCTGTAGCACGACGTTTAAAATGCTTCAATTTTCTTTCTTTCTGGTATTCGTAACCATAAAGTGCTGTGCTCCATACATAGAGTTCCAAAAAGTTCTTTCTAATTCCTAGATCAATATTTGAAACTAAAAGATTTCTCTTTTTCATAAAGGCTCTTTTTATTAATGCTATTCTGGTTTTAATATCATTCCTGCTTCGGCTACCGGCTGTAATTTTGCTTCCCAAGTAGCAAAATTCACTTACTTCCCCTATTGCATCCGATGCTATTTTTATATTTAATCTAATGTGATTGGTATCATTTCTGCTATTTTTCATCATTTTTGTCTTGCTTTGATTTATATTCAGTTCAAAATCTTCCTTCATTATTTTGTTCATGCCATTCAGTAACTTCCCAATACCCTCAGCCTGTTCTGCTAACAAAATAATGTCATCAGCAAAGCGTAACATACTGATTTTTTTCTCCTTGAACACTTATGACACATTAATTTTTTTCCTTTGTTTTACATACAAGTTGAATATTAACGGTGATAGACAACAACCTTGTCTAAACGCTTTTAACTGGTGCATGTCTCTCATGATTATCTATTATTTTTATAGCCACTTGATTCTTATATAGTTTATAAAGAATTCTTCTATCTCGATATTTTAGACCGGACTTCTTTAAAATTTTGAACATCTTGTCCCACCTGACATTATCAAAACTTTTTCTAAATCAACAAACACCATAAAAGTATGTTTTTTTTTCTTGATCCACCCTTCAAGTATTAATCTTAAAGCCAGAATTGTTTCTCTTGTACCGCGGTTTTTCCCAAACCCAATCTGATCTTTACCTACTATCTCTTCTACTACCCTTTCCATTCTTCTATATTGCATATAATTCCGGTCAGTAATTTTGATGCATGTGATGTTAGACTAATGGTGCGATAATTTTCACATTTTTCGGCTTTTGCTTTTTTCGGAAGTGTGTTACATATTAATAAGAAATTCACTAGCAAAAATAGGTAACTTTTTACAAGAACTGGATAACTGAACTTAAGATTACACCGACAGAGCAGAGGCTTTTCCAAGAGCATATAAACGATTAATACGAAGTTTGATTTTATTTCAAGTTTCCGAGTCGATTGTTTTTAATCAGGATTTCACAAAGGAACCTTCTTGGCGATCTTCCTCACGATAACACGGGACCCAGCAGATTAAAACGCAATCCTCCAGGATCAGCTTGGCTTCTTGTTCTAACATTCAGAAATAATTCTCAATCGTTACATAACTTTCAGTTTCGTGATCACATCTAAGTTTGCTTCTTTATTCGATTATAGACATCTTTTAGACTTCTATCCGACAAAGTAAGTGACACGACTCTTTATATACATAAAAGGTATAGCCAGGATTAGATTTATATAATGTTTACATATCATATCATACAACAACAAAACACCTAATTAAAACCGCACGATAGACCACACTCAATGCAGTGGTCTTTAACAGGACTTAATATGTTATGTGAAACAGACGACTTATTTAATTTAAAAAAAAAGCTGCTTAATGTCTCTTAACAGCGAGGTCTTTAGAGACGGGAAAGGATGGGGGCAAGGAATGGGAAGGAATTCGGCCATGGCCTTTTGGAGGAAGCATCCCGGCATTCACCTGGAGTGATTAGGGGAAACCATGGAAAACCCATATCTGGATGCCCGGACGGGGATTCGAACCGCCGTCCTCCCGAATGCGAGGCCAGAGCGTTACCCGCTCACCCAGCACGGTCGGTTTGAAATTTTTAATGATGTGTTACTACTGAGACAATTTTAGTGACCATCTGAAAATTTTAAGGAGAATCAACTCCCTAATAATCAAAGATATACTACTCTTACATTGCATTTAATTCCTTCACGAGTCATAGACAAGATGTCAAAACAATCCACGCCAGAAATTTCATGATGTGATTCTGATAAAATGTCAAGCATTTTGAAATCTGTGTTCAAGGTCTCTAAAAGTATCTACCGGAAACATGTTGCTAGCGATTGTTTATTGTCTTTCTATACTTCATACAAAACTTTAATATGGCATCCTAGGATTCATAAGAAATAAATTCTGTGACTGTAAGTGATCAAAAGATTAAATTTTCACTGCTGTCTCTCTCCCGAGAAAGTTATATTTAAGCTAAAATGGCGTTCAAGCCTAAATAATGTAACATCTCTGCCTTCTTATTATAACAATCCTTTTAATTTAACAATAACCATGAATAGGTAGTGTCAAAATACTAAGTCAACAATATTCTGAATAATATTTAAATTTAGTTAGAATATTCAGTCCTGTCACGCGCACGAGCCTTGTCAGAATATTATTTAAACTTTAACTAAATTAAACAGTCCTGATCACCGTAAACATGTCAGAGTATTTATTTAAATTTAATTTTAGTACTCTGATAGGTAGGAGTTCTGAGGATGAAGCCATATTGAAATTTTATTACCGCACATTTAAAGTTATCCAGTTTTTATTACCACTGCCTCTGAGCAATCGGAACTTCTATTTCTAAGTATATAAAGAACACTGGCGCATCAGCCTAGTGGTTAGAGTTTTATTTACACCCGTTACTAAGCCAACCACAAAACATAGTCCAACCACCGAATGATATGTATAGTAACTTCTAGTACATCAGAAATACTTAAACATATCCGAAGACTGCAGATTCTTTAACCAAGTGAATATACACAAGAATTGACCACGTTTGCTTCAGTTTTGCAAATTAATCAATTTGTAACAGCTCTAAACAGTCACGACAATGCAGATGCTCACGCGTGATAGTAATTTCCTCTTCGCATCACTCACAATTTCTATTTCACCGACACGACGGGCACGGGGATGACCGACTTCAGCTTACAGCTGCGCATTTACGAGTCCACACATTGCGCCATAAAATACTTTATCTCTACACAATTTCGTAGAAAACAGTTCCCGCTATACACGCGGACATTTCGCGGCACGGTCCGGCAAAGACTCTACTCTCGCGGTCCCAGTCAGTATACGCACACATCGATCTGCTACTATCGATATCGCCTTCATACGTCTTTAGGCGATAACAAATGTCAGAGTTAACCTAATAATAATAATAATAATAATAATAAATGGGTGGGCCTCGATACTGTAACGCGACGTTAGGCCTATATTTCAAAGCAGCAACCGCGATAATTTTAGCCACGAGCCGCCACTGCAAACGATATTGAAATATGTGGTGTGCTGCATCAACTATGATACGAGGTGAGATTTAAAAATAAATAGAAATTTCAACCAGATCTGTTTTAGCAACTCGCCAGTAGAGATGTGCATTATTTGAAATACAAAATGCAAAATACCTTTTTTCATTTTGTGTTTAAAATGCTTTCATACAAAAAGTATTTTGCATTTTATTTTAAATACTTTTTGAGAATATTTCCTATTTTAATAATCCAAAATACTTTTCTTATAATTTAATATTTTGTTTCATATTTATGGCATATATTATGAATTTGATTTACTAACGCATTCAAACTATTGGCAACCTTACAAACAAAAGTCAAATGATAACTTGGACTGTTATTCAAATAAAAAAGAATTTGACAATATTGACACAGTTGACGATGCTGCAGCAGACTTTTGTGTTGTGATTGTCTTGATTGTCATTTTTATGCCAGTATTGTTCACTTGGTGATGCAAATTATTAAGATGAAAGTAAAACATCGAAAATAAGTTTCCATTTACAACTGCACACCGTACTCAACACATCTCATTTGTTCCTAACCTAAAATTAAATTGCTATTTTATTCGCCTTTATGGTAAGAAGTTAGGTTAATTCTTGTCGATTTGTCAGATTCCAGTTTGTAAAATGTTTATTAAAAGTTTTTAGTCTGGAAAAATATTAACATTTTATTTATCAGGGGCAACAGCAAAAGCATATAATTTATATTGAAACATTGTTTCAAAGATATCAAAAAAGTCAGTTTGCAAGACATGTCCGAAAACTCTTAAAGGAAATGTTAGTGCCACTACAAACTTCTTGAACCACGTAATAGTAATTCAGTCGAGTATATGTATTTGCTGGTCTTGTTCTCTAGTAACAGTAGCAAACGTTATTCTGATCTGAGTGTTAAATGCCAAAAAGTAACTACTTAGAAATATTTTTGGTTATATTTAATTCAGTTATGCTGGTAGTAAGAGAAGTGAGGTAAGAAGGTATAAATTATGTATTTATTTTCAGAAAAAATAATATGCTGACATTTTCGATGAGTTTAAGAAAAACAGACCTAAACATACAAACAAGGGGAACTGTGTTGTTGATGCTACTTCGAAAAAAATTAAACATACCACTCTTGCAACTATCTTCTAGAATTTAATTATTTTTGACAAATTAATTGTGAATTCTGTAGATTATATTCTGCCACCAATATGAACTGTAGAAAATGATTCATTTAGGGCTCTAATTGCAGTGTGTTGTTCAGAAATTATTAACCCCCCCCCCAAAAAAAAAAAAATTGTGCACTGGCGCACTTGAAATTAAAAAAAAAAGATAAAAAAATAAAAAAGTGCTCAAGAATGTATGGAATTCTACGAAAATGTAGAACAAGTATTAAAAGTCATTAATTTTGTATTCGGATATTTGTTCTTGATCCAGAGAATGGGTATGTCTGTTTATTGGGTTGATTGCATCTTATTTACAGGAGATTTAAAGGAACTCTTACATCTGATAAAGAAGCTGAACTGACAGTTATGAGTATGATTTGAAATTTTGAAAACAATTTCTGACAATGAATCAACATAGTCAAAGCCTTTCAAATATACAGGAAACCCACTTTGATAACATACACAAAATGCTATATAGATTCAGCTAACATTGAAAATATTGAAATAGTTTTATTTTTTTACTTATTGATTTACGCCTCGTCCATGGCTAAGGTCATTAGAGGTGGGATGGGACTGCGGACAAGGAACGGGAAGGAATTCGGCCATGGCCTTTTGAAGGAAGCATCCCGGCATTCGCCTGGAGTGATTTGGGGAAACCATGTAAAACCCAAATCTGGATGCCCGGACGGGGATTCGAACCGGTGTCCTCCCGAATGCGAGGCCAGAGCGTTAACCGTTCACCCACCACGCTCGGTTTGAAATTGTTAGTGATGTGTTACTACTGAGACAATTTTAGTGACCATCTGAAAATTTTAAGGAGAATTAACTGCCTGATAATCAAAGATATACTACTCTTACATTGCATTTAATTCCTTCACGAGTCATAGACAAGATGTCAAAACAATCCACGCCAGAAATTTCATGATGTGGTTCTGATAAAATGTCAAGCATTTTGAAATCTGTGTTCAAGGTCTCTAAAAGTGTCTACCGGAAAATCCCATACTTCTCTGTGCCCAACACTATGTAATTCGTATTTTAATTTTATTCAAAATATTTTCGCAGTAAAAGATACCCTGAATGAAATGTTCAGAACACTAGATTTCTTAATGAATACATAAGCTGCACAAAATCTATTACAGGAAACGTCAGAAGTTTCGAGGGAGACAAAGAAACATTCTATGAATGTTTACTGCCAGAATGAATGAGAATTAAATAAATTTATAATCCTAAACCCTGTGATGTGTTAATAGAGGTATTTAAAGGAACCTTAAAAGGGGTTTGAGAGATTCTATCAATTAGAAGATCCCGGTGCAAAGGATAACATATATTTTTCTTTTAAAAAACTCAAGACAGAGAATTCATAAAAGAATAATTTGTTGCTGAAGTATTAAATATAAAACAAGAAGATGTTCAAGGTACAAACAATCCAACTGTTTTAAAAAAAGTAAATGAATGTTTGTAAATGGCTCAGATACTTCTGCAGCCAATGTCGATGTAAAACTGCCATAGACCCGCAAATACTGCAATATTGAAAGGATAATGATACTAGCTTAGGTTGCGTAAATAAAAATCCAACAATCTAAAAGGTGCTGCTACAAAATGTTACTTATTTGGTAAGTTCTACTCGGGTGGAATAAGGGACGATAATGGGGCCTCGTAGACTGAATATGAAGGATGACTTGTCTGAACAAGCAGCAATGTTAAAATCCATGAGTTAGGTTAAATAAATAACATTCATAATACTCAAAAAATATTTTATTTCAATAAAAGTATTTTAAAAATACCTATTTTGCATTTCGTATTTAAATACTATTATTTCAAACCATTTTGTATTTGAAACAGAAAAACAAAAAAGTATTTGTATTTAAATGATTTTTGAGGACTGTGTTGTACATATATCTCTGCTCACCAGCAGTGTAGTCGCCGCCATGTTGCCGCCGCGCCGTGCTAGTTCGCACTGTTGGCTCCCCTGCCGCGCGGCGGCTTTTAAACGCAGCGATGCGCATGCGCGATGTCGAGGCCGTCGACCACACTCAAGTCGCTCCGGAGTATCGTAGGCCCCTCGTCCGAGTAAGGCTCTGTAAATCCGAAAGGACATACTCGTTCATATTGTGCGGTTTCTTTACGGCTTTTTTCTATCACCAATACAGAAAGGGATAACATTTACTGGAGCTTCCTTATTCAGTGTCTTACCAAAATAAATTAAATGTTATCTAAGAAAACCCAACAACTTTAAGTCAAAACTGAAATAATTTCTGCTCCACAACCCATTTTACTCTGTGAAAGAATTTTCTCCTTGGAATTTGGTAACTAAGAGGACCAAGCATGGTGGGTGAGTGGTTAACGCTCTTGCTTCGCATTCGGGAGGACGCGGGTTCGAATCCCCGTCCTGGCATCCAGATTAGGGTTTTCCATGGTTTCCCCAAATCACTCCAGGCGAATGCCGGGATGCTTCCTTCAAAAAGGCCATGGCCGAATTCTTTCCCGTTCCTTGTCCCCAGACCCATCCCGCTTCTAATGACCTTAGCCGTCGACAAGGAGTTAAAAAAAAAAGGGTAACCAAGAATGGCTAAGAAAATACTAAATATGGTGCATGAAAGGGGAAGGTGACAGAGTTGTCCACAATTACTAAAATGATGTATGGTTTTTCTTTCTATTGAAACTGTTGACAAATGAAGTAATTACATTGTTTACAAAATTCACTCATATGCAGTAACTAACATGAGACAGCATGCACTCAAAAGTTGCTTTGAAAAATTATCATACCAACAGGTTTTTAAGTAATTGACTGCTTATCAGTTGTTGGTAATATAATTGTTGTTGTTAATAAGTGTGTGTACTGTTCCACATAAATAGTAGGACTAATTAACATGATATAATATGTAGTTGCAGATTACAGTAGAAACTTACTATGGTAACTGGTTGATAAGAAAATAACTGGTTGTTAGATATTGATAACAAGTGTATACACTGTTCCACATATGTAGTCTAGCAATTAACATGTGATTGTATTTGCAGATTACAGTGGATACTGATTATACTAATGGTTGTTAAGTAGCTAACTCGTTATCAACTGCTGGTAATATAATTGATATTATTAATTAGTGTATGTACTGTTCCACATCCCCGAGACTATTCTCACAGGGGATCAAAATGAACATATCTATCTATCTATCTATCTAGCTCCACGTTATTGAGTGGTGTGTTGTTTAATGAAATTATTGGTTTATGAGTCTTTATATTCAACGTTATATAACCGTCGACGAACGATAAATATAATTTTTGTGCATCCTATGCTTGACTGTTCTATATTCTCGAAATAGGTAATCAAGATACTGAAAGAATATGTACACATATTACTTCACTACGCCTTTATTGAAAAATATAACACAGCAGAATGAAATACGTAGAAGACAACAAACATATTTTAAAAGAAATACTGAAGTAATACAGGATGTCCCAGAATTATCTTTACAACTTTGACATTGAATAAATTATGTTTGGAACGAGATATCACAATGCAGTTTTTTGCATTTTGAAGAGTATCTCTCAAAGTTTTGTTTCTGTCTCTAGAACACTTCTTTGGAGCATCCCTTGATCAATTGTTGTAATAGCTGCAGAAATCCTCTGCCTGAGATCTGCCAAATTTCTAACCGGGGTTTGATACACGATGACTTTTACATATCCCCAAAGAAAGAAATCCAAGGGGGTTATGTCAGGTGAACGTGGTGGCCAGTCAATTGGACTCCGACCAGGAAATTGTTTATCTAGAAAATCACGGACATCATGAGCCCAATGCGGAGGTGTTGGAAGATCACTGTTGGTTGAAAGACTTCCAGTTAGGGAACAACAAATTTTGCTAGCTTATCCAAGTAAACTGGCCTTTGATTGTCTTCTCAGCAAAGAAGAAGGGACCAATGATTTGGTTGTGCATAACACCGCACAAGACATTAACCATTGGGCTGTCGCTCTCTCTCTCTAAATGCATGCGGAGGTTCAGAACCCCAAATTTGAATGTCGTGCCTGTTAGGTAGCCCTTGTCTCTATAAACCAGAAAACACACTGAGCTTTTTCCTGTGGGGTGTACATTTTCAATAAATGTGATGTAACTACCTACTTGTCACCAAACTGCACCTGAAATGAAACAGAAAAAAACTTTGAGAGATACTCTGTAACATGTAAAAAAACTGCATTGTGATATCTCGTTCCAAACATAATTTATTCAATGTTAAAGTTGTAAAGATAATTCTGGGACACCCTGTACATAACGAAACGCCAACTACAGTGGCTCGAGAACTCGACCGTACGATTTGAAACCGTCTGATGTGAGCGTGCATTTTGCCGCGTACGCCGCTCAGTTACCGCTCGCCCGGCTGCCGCCCGGCTGCTACGCGGCGACCGGACGGCGTTTTGCCGTCCTGTCGCCGCGTAATGAGAAAGGGGCCATGCTGTTCGTCACGCCACTGATGGAATGTCGCCGCACGATTTTCTGCGGTCAAATCCGCATAGTGTGAAAAGACCCTAACGCCCGATTTGACGGCCCACGAGTGTGTCCTATTAAGCTCGTCCACTGCAGCCGAATAACGTCCAACACACATTGCTGCTTCAACATCAAGCGAACGGGGTGTTTTTATGAAATGTGCACTGACTTACATTTCGTAAAAATAGACCCTACCTCGCCCTCACGAAATATCACAAAGGGCCGTACTTGGGCTGAACTTGTGATGCGCGCCCTGCCCGCAAATGTTTTGAAATTCAACCTCGCATTTTATAGTTGTTTTCTCACCAAAATTCTGAAAAAAAACATTGAAATTTATTATTTAATTATAGGATATTTTACTATATCGTATCTAGAAGAATATAGAATTGTTAGGATAAAACGATTGAAAATCTTTAAGTTATTCAAAACAATTTATTATCATCGCACTGAAAAATTATAAAAGAATACGAAGTTGAGATTAATGTCCACGTTGCCAATTTCGAAAAAGTCAATATTTTAATTTTAAAAATAAATGAACATACTAGAAAAAAATCAAGAAACAAAACGAAGAATTCTAAGAAATATACAAGAAAAAAAACAAGATACAAAAAGAAGAATTATAAGAAACAAACAAATTTTGTTTTTGTGATGCGGGTTCATAGGCTGCAGCCTATATAGCCTATGTCTAAATACAGTCCCGACAGGGGTGATATCTCATAATCGTTTGAGAATATTCCACTACGAAATTCAAATAATTATCTTTACTGTACAAATCTCTAATAAAATAATTATTTTAGCTGCACCGAGCGTGGTCGTGTAACGATTAGCGTTCTGGCCTCGTATTCGGGAGGACGGCGGTTAGAATCCCCGTCCGGGCATCCATATTTGGGTTTTCCATGGTTTCCCAAATCACTCCAGGAAAATACCGGGATGCTTCCTTCAAAAAGGCCATGGCCGAATTCCTTCCCATTCCTTGCCCCTCATCCTTTCCCGTCTCTAAAGACCTCGCTGTTAAAGATACGTTAAGCAGTTTAAAAAAAAAAAAAAAAAAAAAAAAATCAACTGCGTAGACTCACTTCTAATAATTTTCCTTTCCGAAGATGTTTTTATTAAAATATTTATAGTGACTACGTCCGGAAAGAAAGAAAATTGAAGCATTTGAAATGCGGTGCTACAGAAGAATGCTGAAAATTAAGTGGACAGACAAAGTAAGAAATGAACGAGTTTTGGAAATGATGCGTGAGGAAAGAAGTTTGTGGAAGAAGCTTACAGGAAGAAGAGACAGGCTGGTAGGTCATATTTTGAGACATGCTGGATTGGTTAATTTGCTGGTGGAGGGAACAGTCAGAGGTAAGAACTGTAGAGGAAGACAGAGATTAGAATATATGAAGCAGATAATTGAGGACGTGGGTTGTAAGGGGTATGTTGAGATGAAATCGTTAGCACAGGATAGGAAGGGATGGACCTTTTTTTTGCTTTGTGTTGCTGGTAAGGGCCCCCTGAGCTGAGGATGGGGCCCCCGGAGTATTGAGAGGGCCCTTAGTGAGAACTAAAAAAAAAAGGTCGCTTGGCTTGGGGGCCCCCAGAGGTATGCTTGGGGGTCCCCTGAGCGTAGGGGCCCCGGTGCATTACACCCCCTAGCCCCATAGTAGCTACGCCCCTCGTCCAGTGGACGCGTGGCAATGCGTTTACCTGTCTCGGGACTAGTCGGTCATATTCGGCTGTATTCGGCCGAGCAGGTCGTGTCCAGTGGACGCGTGGCAATGCGTTTGCCTGTCTCGGGACTAGTCGGTCATATTCGGCTGTATTCGGCCGAGCAGGTCGTGTCCAGTGGACGCGTGGCAATGCGTTTGCCTGTCTCGGGACTAGTCGGTCATATTCGGCTGTATTCGGCCGAGCAGGTCGTGTCCAGTGAACGCGTGGCAATGCCTTTACCTGCCTCGGGACTAGTCGGTCATATTCGGCTGTATTCGGCCGAGCAGGTCGTGTCCAGTGGACGCGTGGCAATGCTTTCAGCTGTCTCGATACTAGTCGGTCATATTCGGCCACACATTCGGTCGGACGAATGCGGATCCTTATTTTTCCGTTCAGTCCGTGTCTCCCTTACTTGTCTCTCGGTCTCGCATTGATTCCCAGCGCCGCTCCTTGAACTGACTTGCTTAGTTATAACCAGTCCTAGGACCGTATTTAGGGTGTGTAGGGCCATAGGCTATACCTGTGGCGCGGGCTCCTGTATGTACAGTATATAAAGCAGTATCGATTACTTCTTCTTCTTCCATCGTTCTGCCCAACTCAGGAGCGCGAGTGAACTTATCTAGCAGACGTGTTTTTCCTCTGTTCCCAAAACCTCTTCATCCTTTCTCTGTGCTCTTTCCTTCCTTCCTCCGTCCAGCTGTTCATCCTTCTAATATACTGGCTGTCGGCAAACTGGTGGCTGTTGACCATGCTACTAAATCGGCGACTGTCCTGTATGATGTCGTCTGTTATTCCTATTTCTCGGAGATCCTTTTCAATTTCAATTAGCCAGCTGTTTTTAATTTTCATTGAAATGGCTAGGTTTATAATTCTTTTTGTTAATATGTTATTACTCATTCTGATAATATGGCCGCAGAATTTAATTCGTCTTTTCCTGAATGTGTCTGAAATTTTTTCCGAATGCTGATATAGTTCGTTTGATTTAATTTTCATCCAAATTCCTGCGGTACAAACAGGGCCAAAGATTTTTATTAAAATTTTCCTTTCTTGTTTTTCAATATCTTTAATCAATGATCTGCCCCCAATAATCAAAGTTTCTGATGCGTATAATGCCTCCGGTTTGATTACAGTGTTATAGTGTCTTAACTTGACATTTCGGGATATTGACTTTTTGTTGTATCTGTTCCACGTGATTCTGTAGGCTTTTTGTAATTTAGTTATTCTCTCCTTGTTTGCTTCACGATTTAATCCTGCAGGTTGAATAATTTCTCCTAGATATCTGAATTTAGCTACTTGAGAGATATTGCCAAACCGCGTTTTTAAGGGTTGTCCATCTTGGTACGGTCGAGATCCTTCCATATATTGAGTTTTAGCACGTGAGATTTGGAGACCACATTTAGCTGTAATTTCATGCAGTTTTTCAAGTGCGTAGACTGCCTCTTGCCTGTTGTTAAAGAGAATTGCCAGATCATCTGCAAAGGCCAAACACCGCAAGTGAAGTTTATTTCTTTCTCCCAGGTTTTGATTACTTTGTCCAGAACAAGATTGAATAAAAGGGGTGATAGTCCATCTCCTTGTCGAACTCCTAGGCCAGTTTTAAAAGGTTCCGACACCTCACCTCACCTTACTTTTGAAATGGTATCCGCAAGAACCGCAGTCGCGGGGGGCCCCAAGCGTGAGGGGGCCCCGCCACGATCCCCTTCAAAATTTGCCCTTACTTAACGAACAATTTTCCTGCTAAAATAAATAATCTACAAATTTAGAATGTTGATAATCTGCGTACACAATAGACGTTTCCGAGGGGTGGAATTCCACGAGTAGTCTTCCATCAGATTCAGTTTTCAGAAAGTGGTATCTGATGTAATTATATATATTTAAAGGCGTGTGTTGCTCGGAACCTGATTCAGCAATTTATGTAATTTCGTTCGAATAAACTCATTCATCTTTTGACATTACAAAAAAAAAATTATTGAATTAAAATGTGTATGTATGCTCACGTGTCTCCAGCCCCAAAAACCTATATGCACTAGCAAAGAAAGGCAAGAAAAGAAATGTCGTATACAAAAAGTATATTTATATATATAAAAGAAAGTCGTGTTAGTGACACTATTTATAACTCAAGAACGGTTGTACCGATTTGGCTGAAAATTGGTAAGGTGGTAGCTTAGAACCAGGAGACGGACATAGGATACTTTTTATCCTGTTCGACCGCGTTCCCATGTGACGTGACAAGTCACTATAAAACGTGGAGTAACAAAAACGCATCTGACTTGGAATAACAAAACGTCAAAGAGAATACAAGTCACTATACAACTAATAACAAAAACTCATCTGGCTTGGAATAACAAAACGCAAATGACAGCTAAACGTAATTTTGTGTATGGTTAAGTATGGTTGAACGTAAAAATTGGAAGGAAAATAGTAAAAACAACACTTTTCGTGTCCCTCATTCAAAACAAGACAAAGGCCTTTAGGATTAACTTTGGTATGCCTTCAAGTTGATTAGGCTTTATGGATATTGATCTATGCCTGCCTGTGATCAGCGAAAATAATACCACTAAAGTACGTGTTACCATTCCTTTCTCCGTATGCGGCATTTTCTTGGTTGCTTTTAAATTTTCGCTTCTCTCGAAAACCAATTGTGTGTTTATTTGTTCAGTGTGTTTACATTTAGACCCATGCCGCCTATCAGGAAAGTTTCTACTATGAAAATAGAATGCATCAGTTTAAAAGCATGCAATACTAAGATACCTAAAAAACAAAATCGATTACTGGTATTTTAATTGAGAAGCGATATGCGGTAGCGTCTGACGATCGAACCACACTTATCCTATTATTTTAAGAATGCAAAGTTCTGGTAAGCCTTGTGTTGATGGGTTCCATTCGTTTTAAAGTTTGCTTAGGTAGAATTCACGATGATTGAATTGGCTGCGAGTAATAATACTTTCTTACTTTTAAAATCTATATAAATGAAAATGAATTACCAAATGTGTTTCTAAGCGTAAAACTCGAGAATGGCTCAACCAATTCGGCTAATTTTTTCCCTCATATTTTCGTTAATCCATAAGGAAGGTTCTTATGGAGAGAAAAAACGTAAAAATTGCGAGGAAAATAGTAAAATCAACACTTTTCTTTTCCCATACAAACCAGTCAATCAAAACAAAACAAAGATGCGTTAGGATTATCTATGGTATGCCTGCAAGTTGATAAGACTGTATGAATATTAGTCTATGCCTGCCCAAAATAAAGTTCCAATGAAAAAGGGTTTCCGTGTCATCAACGAAAATAATATTACTGCCAGTCAATCAAAACAAATCAAAGGCGCTTTATGATTATCTTTGGAATTGCAAAATGATTGATCTGAAGAAATGTTTTCAAAACACCTCATTGGCATGGGTAATGACAAAAATCCCCGTTTTTCCCATGGTCAATGATATGTGGCATGTTCACGGGTCGGAAGACCATCTGCGTTGTTTGTTCTTGCGCCTGATAATAAAACAAAAGATGTGGTGTATCACAAGGTACATGAACAATAAAGAATCATTAAAATACTTAATTTTTTATTTGTATTTCCTAATAAAAAATTGAACTTAATAAAATAAAAAATCTGCTTATTTATTGCCTCTATAAGGCGGAACAGAGTTCGCCGGGTCAACTAGTTATAAATATAATAGCTAGAAAGTTTAATACAAAAACAATTTCATTTGACACAATGGGCAGCAGAGCTTAGTCAGAAATGAAAGTGACAGTAGTTGGGAGATCCATATGAGATGCATTGATAAAACACCAAAGACTAGGCGAAGTTCAGCTAATACTCAATAAACTGCTGCCCCGTTTATATATATACATATATATATATTTGTGTGTGTGTATGTATGTGTATATAAAGTCACGAAAATTATCAAAAGTGTAGGCAAACGTATATCTAGAAAAGAAGTAAGGGGCGCCGAAATCAAATTTCGCAGGGGGCCCCGAAATTCCATAAGCCGACCCTGGGTATCCGGGAATGTCTAACGATATCGATTACTTATTATAAAATATCGATTACTTATTATTAAATATTAAAAGCAAAATATTTAATAATGCAATGATAGTAAAAATATACGGGGATAACTTACTGAAGAATCGAAATTTCGTAACGTGGTTTCCGAGACTGCAGTGAGTGATGCCCGCACGTTCAGTCTGTTGACTGAGGAGCTATTACAGTGCTGCTGTTGCAACCATTCAGCCTCAGCAAAAGCCGCTAAAATTACAAACTGAAAAGTTTTAGTAACAGTATGAGACAGTAAAGCCTACATATTAAGATAAAACAAACAATAAAAGATTATTAACATCGCGAAAGCACGCAATTAAGAAAGATGAAAAACACAATACTGATTATTCACAAGGCATGTCAACAGGATGACAGCATGTGATGTGGGCGCCTAGGCTACAGCCTGCGTAGCCTAAGCCCCTCGCTTCCTCTCACCACGCTCTCCAATACATGCTTTACTTTGCGCCGCGTTTACAGTTGAGTTTATTATCAAGTGATACTCCCAGATACTTACATTTTATGCCTTGAAAGGCACCTTCCGTGTTCTATAATAGCGTACTTTATAAGCTGGCCATTTTTTCTAATTTTAGTTAATAATAATATTTAATTAAATTGCAATGGAGCGCACAGTAAGGTGGCAATTTCCCTACACACCTATCTTCCCCCTATCCTGCACCCACCTACATTTGTCCTCTACAAATTTTAACTTTAAATTCTTTCAACGTTTTTGGTAAATTATTCATCATTTCCCTTGGTAACTTATTCAAATCCCTGACACCCTTACCTAAAAAAGAGAATCTTCCTACACCCTTGTGCCTGAAATCGAGTGCTATCTTGTCGCCATGGTCATCTTTTCCTTTCCATGCATTACTTTTAATTCTTACGCCAATAGCTTTTTATGCCTCATCGCATCACCAGTATACGCCCTGTACACTCCCATGACCCTCCTCATCCTCCTCCTGTCTTCCAATGAATCCCATTCCAGCTCCTTTATCATATCTGTTACTGATTGCATTATGCAATAATTTCCAGAAACAAATCTAGCAGCCCTTCTTTGCACCCTCTCCAACTCCTGTATTTGATACTCAGAATGTGGGTCCCACAATACTTCACTGCCATATTCGAGCAATGGTCTGAACACAGTTTTGTAACCCAATTCCTTTACTTCTCTCGTACATCCCCTCATCACTCTCCCCAACAAGTGCAGAATTTTGAAACCTTTTCCTACTACCTGTCCAATGTATCCTGCCCAGTTAAGCTTCTTATTAAATGTAATGCGAAGGTATTTACATTTCAAGTCTTCAACAAGCAATTCTTTCCCCACCTTATTTTTATAATCAACCTTTTGTTTTTTATCTGTGTATCTAATAAGCTGCCTCTCCTTTACATTTATATTCATCCCATGTTTACCAACCCAGCTAGATATCCTGTCCAGATCACCTTGCAACTGTTTACAGTCCTCTACCGTTTTGATCCTATTATATAGCATTATATCATATGCAAACAATTTAATTTCTGACAGAAAACAATCAACACAATTATTCATTACAGCCAACTATGTGTAAAATTAAGACGTTACAAGAAAATTGCGTTCACTGGTATTGTTAACAAAATACGCAGCGAAATCCAGGTGTCGGATTATAACTCTTGAAGATTGTGCTTTTTGATAAAGTTTCGAAAGTTGTAGCCTGACTGACTTCGAGATAGTGTTGCAGACCTGTAATTTCATCGCGCAACAAATCTCCATATTTGAAGTTGACATTTAACTTCTCTCGCAGTACAGGACAATGTCGCATAATTATTCTTTATTTTGATTTCATTCTATGCTAAACAAGAAATTCCACGTGACAGAAAAATCTTGCATCTGTTCGTAGATATAAGCACCATCAGTTATTGATTCATTGGACTGAACATAAATCAAAGCAAGACAGAAGTAATGAAATGTAGCAGAAATGATACCAATCATAGTAGATTAAATATAAAGATAGGATGGGAGCAATAGGAGAAATAAGTGAATTCTGCTACTTGGGAAGCAAAATTACAACCGATAGCCGAAGCATAAATGATGTTAAAAGCAGAATAGCTCTAGCGAAAAGAACCTTCATGAAAAAGAGAAAGCGTTTAGTTCCAAATATTGATCTATGACTTAGAAAGAACTTTTTAAAACTTTATGTATGTAGCACAGCACTTTATGGTAGCGAAACATGGACTTCAGGAATACCAGAAAGAAAGAAAATTGAAGCATTTGAAATTTCGTGTTACAGAAGAATGCTGAAAATTAAGTTGACAGACTATGAACGAAACGAACAAGTTTTGGAAATGATGGGTGAGGAAAGAAGTTTATGGAAGAAGCTTACAGAAAGAAGGGACAGGCTGGTAGGTCATATTTTGAGACATGCTGGGTTGGTTAATTTGTTATTGGAGGAAACAGTCGAAGGTAAGAACTGTAGAGGAAGACAGATATTAGAATATATGAAGCAGATAATTGAGGAGGTGGGTTGTAAGGGGTATGTGGAGATAAAGAGGTTAGCCTAGATAGGAAGGGATGGTGGATTGCATCAAACTGATGGCAGCAAGGAAAACAGAAAAAATAAAAAAATTGGTACACCAACAGCCTCTTCACCCCGTCTTCGTTTAATGGGTCTTAGTCGAGTTCGTGGTTTGAAAAATGGTGTATCCGATGTTAATTCGGTTGCTGTTACAATAGCTTGTTCGAGACCTGTTTGTACATATCTTTTCAAATAAGAGCAACTGTTATCAAGCACTCGGTAAAGTCGACAAAGTCGATTTTAGGTGACTAACTTGCTTTTCTTACAACGTTAAATTGAATAAGAGTATCATACCATATTATAAGAGAAACAATAAAGCTAAACTCCTACCAGTGCGGTCGCTTCGTGTGACGTCACAACATCGCTTTGATTGGTTAACATCAGCCAAGGAAACCAAAGCATCTTGCATATCACATAACTGATAACGAACCGTTTTGACCCTTTGAATTCCAGCTTCCCAACGTGTCTGACTTAAATTTTCCAGGATGTATATTTTCAAATGATTCGTCAAAATTTTCCATCTACTTATCGATCCCGCAAATAAATTAAACACTTAAAAAAAATCCGTACAGCGTAAGGGATTTTACCGATTACTTTGCCGCATTTCATAATACTAAATTATAACTACGCCAGCCAAATGGTACAGAAAAAGCTGGCGGATTTATGCCCGTAATTTTTTTCTGTACGCCATTACTTTTCTCCTTCATGTTTGCGCCATTATCATAATTCTGTTCCTTGCAGTCTTTAATGTTAAGGTCATGATTACTAAATGTTTTTAAAATGTTTTTTGTGAGACCTGCACCCGTTGTTGTATCATCTATTTGCAAAAATTATATAAAATATTCTTTTATGCTTACGGCATCCTCCGTTATGTCGGCTCATCTTAATGTGATTGAATGTTGCTCCTTATTTGTTTTATTATTAATTTTAATTGCTATGGTGGCAATTCCCCTAGTCATTTTATTATCCCTTTTTATTTTATTTTATAATTGGAATGTCAAATTCCTCCCCATTTACTTTTTCCGATTTACAAATTTTAATTTTAAATTACTTAAGCGTTTTTGGTAAATTGTTCATCACTTCACTTGATAATTTGTTCCAATCGCTGACACCCTTAACAATTTCCCCGCTCCCTTCTACATGAAATCGAGTGCCAGCTTGTGGTCATGGTCGCCTTCCATGCACTATTCCTAACACAAGCGACGTAAGGCGTGGACTTCGCGCACTATAGGCACTTTTCTAATTCTTTGTTTTACAAGAAGACTGAATAATGACAAAACTCAACATCGTCGCTGGTTGGTTTATCCAAAATCTCAAAATAATTCAGATGGTACAGGGAAGGTGCTGTGACTGGAGGCATGAGAATGCCAAAGAGCATATGGCATTTATGTTCCAATGTATGACATTAGAAAAAGAAATAAAGCATGAAAAAACAGTTGACCAGAAAAGCGAAAGACTAATACGCGAATCTCAAAAACATTGGCACGATTTGATGGACAGACTGACATCATGAATTTCTTAGCCTCTCATGATCTGTCATTCAGAGAATCTCTCCAGATTGGAGACGACAGTGGGAATTCTGGTAACTTTATAGACTCTTTTAAATTGATACTTAAATATGACCCTACATTACGGGAACACATGAAGCGCATTAATGACAAACAACTTGCACACAATTATATAAGCCACAACATTCCAAATGAATTCATCACATTTATGTCAAAAACTACTACCAATGAAGTGATTCGCAGAGTAAAAGAGGCAAAATACTATTCAGTTTTGCTCGACTGCTCTAGAGATTTTGGCCAATTTGAACATGTGTCAGTTATCTGAAGATTTTGTAATACATCAAACGGCGCAATAGAAAAAATTTTAATACTTTTTACTGTGACTGAGATGAATAACCAGAAGAATATTGGAAGAGTTAGAAAAAAAAAGGATTAGATATTTAAAATTGTCCTGGCAAAGGTTTCGACAATGGTGCATATTTGGTGGGCATTCGTTAATAGTGGAGTTAAAACTGGAATATTAAATATTAATCCCAGGCCAGTTGTTACACCATGTGGATTCCATAACTGGAATTTGCTATTGGTAGACGCAACTAATTCTTCTGCGGAAAAAAACTTTTATTCAGAAAATTTATTTGCTTTTTCCAATATCCAGCAAAAGCAAGAACTTAATCAAAGGCAAATTAAAGCTTACTATGAAGCCTTACGTGAGGCTAGATCGAGGCACTGGAACATTGAGAGCTTAAAAAATCTTACGGAAAACTCGGACACATTTTGTGATTCTGATTTAATCGCATTGTTCAGCTTATAATTTATTACACACTGGCCGAAATTAATAGTGCAACACCCAGGTGGAGTTATGATAAATGAATGAAATTTGGTCCCAAGTATTACAAATGGAAAGTTTTACATGTAATAGTGTGAGAATTACGGGACTATTTAATATACAAAATTGCTAGTTTTTTAGCGTATATGTGGTGCAACATGACACTTTTTTTTTAAAGAAGTCCTTGTTGGCCAAGTATGCCAAGGCAAAGAGTGACGACCCTTTACACCCAAATGACAGAGCGTGGTGGGCGAGCGGTTAAGGCTCTGGCCTCGTATTCGGGTGGATGGCGGTTCGAATCCCCGTCCGGGCATCCAGATTTGGGTTTTCCATTATTTCCCCAAATCACTCCAGGCGGTTGCCGGGATGTTTCCCTGAAAAGGAAATGGCCGAATTCCTTCCCGTTACTTGTCCCCAATCCGATCCCGCCTCTAATAACCTCGACGAGGTATAAAAGCTATAAGTAAGTAAAAAACAAAAGTCTCGCTGCGAGAGAGATTCGAGAATTGGCGTGTTTGAATTGGGTGCATCATATCGTGAAATCTCCCCGAGGGATTTTTTAAAAATTTAATTTAATTGCAATGGAGCACACACTCCGGTGGCAATTTCCCTACACACCCATCTTCCCCCTATCCTGCACCCACCTACATTTGCCCTCTACAAATTTTAACTTTAAATTCTTTTAATGTTTTCGGTAAGTTATTCATCATTCCCCTTGGTAACTCATTCCAATCCCTGACACCGTTACCTAAAAAAGAAAATCTTCCCACACCCTTGTGCCTGAAATCGAGTGCCAGCTTGTGGTCATGGTCATCTTTTCCCTTCCATGCACTACTTTTCATTCTTACACCAATATCTTTCCATGCCTCATCACCAGTATACGCCCTGTACACTCCCATGACCCTCCTCATCCTCCTCCTGTCTTGCAATGAATCCCATTCCAGCTCCTTTATCATATCCGTCACTGATTGCATTCTGCGATAATTTCCAGAAACAAATCTAGCAGCTCTTTTTTGCACCCTCTCTAATTCCTGTATTTGATACGCAAAATGTGGGTCCCATACTATTGGCCGTAATGCAACGTCAGTATAGAGTCTTGTTACTCAGTGGATGAAAGAAGTCTCTTAATACCCGTAGAGCAGGCACAGGTCCATACAGATGAACAACAGCACGTGGAGACCGCGAATTGCCAGATCCAAGCAGTGGTTACAGAGAGAGTCACCTCTGCTTGAAGCTGTGTTACACTCTCTGACTCTGTGCAATATGTTAGATTAACCTGATTGCATTGCCAGCGACGTCTACCCAGGTGAAATTCAAAACGCAAAGTGACGCATGAATGGCGTACATCTGTGTTTAGAGAAGAGTCTCGGTTCTGTCTGTGGCAGAGTGATAATCGAGAACATGGTCGCAGGCGTAGTGTAGACACGGCTCACCCTGCTGTGACGTCACACAGGTGCAGCCACTGGTGTCGTGGTTTGGGGCAATCAGTTTGGACAGCAGGACTGAGTCGGCTGTAGTTGAAGGCACAATGACAGCCCACCACTATGTGGACGGCGTACTGCACCCTATTGTGATACCCTTCACGTCCACCATACAAATCTCATTTTTCATCAGGACAATGACCTTCCTACATATGGAACTGTGGTTACCACAACACGAGCATTGTAAGGGGTTACAATCACAATTTGTACCTCACGGTCCCCAAATTTCTCCCAACTAGAGTATGTCTGGCAGGGGCGAATCCAGGGGGGGGGGGCTAGGGGGCTCAAGGCCCCCCCAAAAGTATCTAGTTCCACCTCCGACATTGTAATTTTGGAGACTTTTTTAATTTTTTTTTTTTTTAAGCTCTACTAATTTGTGGCCCGGGGGCACTATAAATACTACCTTTTGCCCGACTCGCCCCCCCCCCCCAAAGCCAAAATCCACTGAAGGCAAGCCCGCCCAAACCAAAGTCCGTCCAGACCCCTCCCAAAGCAAAATCCTATATCCGCCCCTGATGTCTGGGATGCCACGAGTATACACATTAGATCACGTGATCACCCAGCACAAACTATGCAACAACTGACTGAACAAGACATGCAGGCGTAAAGAAACATACCCCAAGAAGATATCCATGAGTTCACGTGAAAACTAAAAAGCTTTCTTTCTTCTACAAACAATTCTTTCTGATCCGGATGACAAATATATAGAATGAAAGGATGAGTCATCAATTTAACCATCTGACGATGAGTTTAAATAGTAAACATTTCACGTGATTTTCTTAACACACTAGAGATTAAACTGAAAGTCTGCATTATACATAGATAGATACGATTGGCAATGTCACGGTGGTAAATCAGAGATGGAATGAAAGATTTTTCTGTAATAGTCACTCGGCCCATCTTAACATAATTATCGGCAGATTATGAAACGAATATGAACGAGTTGTAATTACGTGCGAGATTTAGTAAGGGACGAAGCGCAATAGATCATACTCCCAGTTCCACCAACATAACACTAGCAAACGCATTATTCTTATATCATTTCTTCTATGTTATATCCGGTATTACCAATTTAATTACCAAAGTTTTGATCTGAAATATACGAGTTACAAATGTTCAGAGTAAATTTATTCACTCTTTGTTCTCTACATATCGTCGTACCAATTTGCATACCTCGTCAGTCCCAAATGACAAACTTTATATAAACGAATAAAACTGATTTTCATTTCTATCTATATTTTTTAATTACAAGTATTTTTTTATGATAATTTAGTGTGGGAAAAATTGTATTTTTGCACATTTTACAGAAAGAGTCTAGCTGAATAAGACAGTGCACCACTCGGACTGGTCTGAAATCTGAACCGTGGATATAGTGCCCATAGACGATTCTACAGTAAAAATCTAAACGTTGTCACTCAAGGAAATGACTTTGTTCACTATGTTCACTTTGTTCGATATAAACAAATTGCGATAAAACATTGTAAAATACACCCAAAAAATTCCACAAAAATACGAGATATTTCCTGTAGCAATTTGCACGTCCCTGATTTTTTTCAGAATTTTTCCGCATCGATTTCACGAGTTATGCATTTAGGACCCAATGGCACATTCACCCCCGTAGCGCCCCCTACAGTGGCGCCATTGAAATAAAAATCGGTCCGAAGGCTATGATAACCAAGATCTATGAACTGGTATGCCCCATGAACGGGATGGGCCAGGGGCACTTTTCACTGTCTTATTCCGTTAGACCCTTTAATTTATTTATGGAGTTAAAAGGTTTCTTACAAAAAAAAAAAAAAAAAAAAATACTGGAGATACGTGGTTTTCTTGTAATGAATGATAGATTAAAATCTTTTAACTGCACAATAATCTTTTTAGACAATTGAATGCTTGCTACGAGTCACGTGATTTGGCGAGAGCCAATCGCACCGCACCATGTTTCAAATCAGCCGGCACTGTGCTGCGTGGGGCGAGGGGGGGTTCACAGGAGGTCAAAATGGAGCTACGTGGTTTATGGACGCTCCCTATACAATTCACTCGCGCTATCGTATAACATTCCCGATCACCTGGCAGGTGTGAAGTCCCACCCAAATCGCCAGTCTTTTCAGAATTATTTATTTCTGTGTGTAAATCTCTGCATAACTCAAATACATTTTTCAAAATTTTAGAAATACAATTTTGAAACGGCCTGGAAAAATTTTAAGCCCAACTAAATAATTTGGTTTATTTATTTTTCATTTTAATACTTACCAAATTTGAATCTATTAAAATTTCAAAATGCCTCAAGGACGTTTCTTGTAAATAAAAATTTACAAAGTTAAAAATTCAAAGATTGACTAGGCCCCACTACCCTTCACCCAGATCTTCGATAATTGTACTTAACAATTACAAAGAAAGTGTTACACAAATTTCCACAGTGCCTCAAATGCCTACCCTAAATTTTTAACCGCTCTCGGACTATGGTGTCAACATAGTAACGGTACTCGACGGATACAGTCCGTCAAGCACGAGAAGAAGAGTTTAAACGAATAGGTTATAGGAAGAAGATAGCTGCAGAGAGATTGAAGTTATTTGATGCTGGTATCCGTCAAGCAGGATGTACTGGACGTATGAGCAGTAAGGAGAATGTGAATCAGGCTTGCGAAGAAGAATATCCTGATTAACATAGATTTGAGAAAGATTATTCGTATTATTAATAATTTAATCGCGATGGAGCTAACGCTGCGGTGACAATTCTCCTAGTCATTAATTACCCGATTTAATATTATTTTTTTTAACAATTTTCTTTTATAGTTGCAGTGTTAAATTCCTCCCCCATTCACTTTTCCGATTTACAAATTTTAATTTCAAATTCCTTGATCGTTTGGTAAATTATTCATAACTTCACTTGGTAATTTGTTCCATTCCCTGACACCCTTATCAACAAAAGAAAATTTTCCCGCCAGCTTGTGGTCTTGGTCGCCATTCCCCTTCCACGCACCATTCCTCATTTTTGATCAATATCCCTCCAAGCTCCATCCCCAACATATGCCCTGTACATTCCCAGCACTCTCTTCACCCTCATCCTTTCCTCGGACAATGAGTCTCAACCCAGCTCCTTTATCATATCAGTTACTGACTGGGTCCTGCAATAATTTTCACAAACAAATCTAGCTGATCTTCTTTGCACACTTTCGAACTCCTGTATTTGATAACAAAAATGTGGGTCCTATAATTACACCACCATATTCAACTAATGGTCTGACGAAGGGTTTGTAACCCAATTCTCTAATTTCTCTGTTACATCGTAAGGTAAAAATGTGTAAAAGTTTTAAGTCAAACTGATGCTAATATTGAATGAGTAAGGGCATGAATTGGTATGAATTGATGCTCCACATTGAGGATTGCCACCACAGTCTCAGGTTCCAATATTGAAGAAGTTGGTTTTAAGATACACATTTCACAGTCCTCAGCCGAACACTAATTCCCTTAGGCTCTTAATGTTAAGAACTATGGCGTTCCATAGTAGGCAGGGCTCTACTAATGGGTTAGACGGGGTCCCCACCGACCGGTCATCGGGAGCCCCTTCTGGCTGTGGTGTGGGCCCCCGGCCCCCTCTTTGTGCTTTGTGGTGCGGGTGCCACTTTGTGGTGTGGACCCCTAGGCTTAGCCTAGAGAGCCTATGCTTAAATGCTTACAAGTGTAGTGAAATACTTCGTCCACCAACCTATTTGGGGCGGAATGACAGGAAAGATAAGATTAGAGAAATAAGGTGCTGCACTGATTCTTATATGAATTCTTTTTTCCCTCGTACCATTAGGGATTGGAATTCACAACAAAGAGATTAGGTTTGGTGCTGAGCACCCTCTGCCACCCACAGTTTTGTGAATTGCAGAGTATATATGTAGATATGTAGATGTAGATGTAGATGAAACGCGGCCTTGCGTGGTGAGATTCCACATACATAGCGCTGCCTTTTACTCTCTGTAACACTGCCTCTTCGGAATCGAAGCCAGAGGCGTAGAACTGGCGGCATTAAAACATTGCCTAGGGCGCCACGAGGTGCCCATAAAACACACTGCGGCGAAAGCGGTTGCCTTGAGCCAAAGCGCTGACAGGCGCGGATGTTGTGCGAATTATTAAACAATAAATATCGCATTTAATGGCCGCACGTAATATTTTTTGGCTGGCGGACCCGTGTCTGATTAACATCCGTTCTGACTAGAAGATTGGAAGGGCGAATAATTCACATCAAAATGATGGCTGCCGAGGTATTTAACACAGATCCCGTCCTTGGATTGAACGCACCATATGCTCACCGCAAACACCGACCTTCGTATTACACTTTCTCTTTAAAGCTGTTGAAGGACTTCCCATATCAGATACCAGGAAGTTATCGCAAATCCTTTATGTTCACAAACGCACCGGTATCGCACGATGCGAGATACTCTTCCTCCGCGGTGTTCTATCTTACCAAGTTTCTCGCAGGATATCACTCTCCATTCCGACTTGTCTCAGTTTTTATTATTATTATTATTATTGGCGAATTCTCCCAATAAATGGAAGACGTTAAGCAAATAACTCAATCAAGTTTTCTTTGAGTTCTTCTTGTCGTTCCAATAGGCTTTCAATCTTTCCGAGAAAACTTTTTTGCGTTCTTCCGACCATTTTGGTCGGTATTGTTTTTGTTTTGGTTGCTCAGTTGTAACTTCCCATTTGTCTACTTTGTGTCTGAAGGTGTCACTTTCTTAGATGTCTGTTGCTCCTACGTTTGCACTTTTAAGATCCTTCCGAATTTCATTCAGCCAAGGTGTTGGAGTTTTAAGGGAAGTTACATAATCTTTTATCTTTTTTATCAATCGATTTTCTGATTATTATTATTATTATTAATATTATTATGGCTATACGCCTCGTCGACGTCGAGGTCATTAGAGGCGGGATGGGACTAGGAACAAGGAATGGGAAGGAATTCTGCCATTGCCTTTTGTAGGATTTATCCCGGCATTCACGAGGAGCGATTTGAGGAATCCATGGAAAACCCAAATCTGGATGCCCGGACGGGAATTCGTACCCACGTAGACCTACTTCCGAATGCGAGGCCAGAGCGTTAACCGCTCACCCACCACGCTCGGTCGACTTGTCTCAGGTCTGCGTCTTTACCTCTTGGTACCACTGACCCAAATCGCCATCAACCATCTTCAGTCGCCTTCTTTTGTGCACTCTTCCTTCCAAAATCGCTGCCAACAATCGCTTTCCCCTTAACATTTACCCTAACTAGTTTATTTTATTTTCCATGTGTTATTTGGTAATGTTCTTTCTTCATTTTTATTTCTAACGACCTATTTGCTGTTTACTTTTGCGCCTATTACACCATTCCCAACCTTCTCGATAATTATATTTTAGAACCTTTACTCTTTCACACTCTGTTTTTCTTATCGTTAATGTTTGTGGTCTGTACCTGAAAACAGATTTAACCAGTATCTATTATAACTCTCGTAAACATTTTGAACAGGTTACATTAGTCTCCTTCACTTGGTGCACCCCATTTAGACATACGACACTCTGGCGACTGAATGATTCCCGGTATAAGGAGTCACCCACTGCTTGCCAACGGTCTCCTAAAGGAGGGCGGAGGAACGAGGAATGGTCCAGGGCACCCTCTTGCCCTTGGGATTGGAAACAGCCCCAAAGACGGATGAATCAGAAATGATCAACGGCATGGGGGTGCACAAGGAAAAGGGAAGCCACTGCACTAAAGACCCAAAGGGTATCCCGAGTACGTGTAATCCTCTCAAATTACATATATCGTGATGGCATCTTCCTGGGTAAAATATTCCGGAGGTAAAATAGTCCCTCAATCGGATCTCCGGGTGGGGACTGCTCAGGGAGGAGTCATCAGAATGGATAGAAACATTCTACGAGTCGGAGCGTGGAATGTGAGAAGTCTAAATAGGCCAGGGAGATTAGAAAACTTAAAAAGAGACATGGAGCACTTAAGTTAGGTGTCGCTGAGATCGGTGCGATTAAGTGGGTGAATACACAGAGCTTCAAGCCAGGTGAAAATAGTTCATACAAAAGCCAACGTCGCAGGAAGATAATGAGGAAAAGGAGAAAATATATAATAAAATTGAAAAATTAATCCAGTATATGAAGGGGGAGGGAAATCTAGTAATCGTGGGTACCTGGAACGCGGTAGTGGGAGAAGGAACAGAGGAGAGTAGTGTAGGAAGATTTGGTATAGGAGAAATAACTGAACGAGGAAGCGGGTTGTTACAATTTTGTGAACAATATAAACTCATTGTTATGAATACAGTATTTAAGAATTATGCACGAAATATACAAACTAGGAAACGTCCAGGGGATACAGTTAGATACGAGCTAGATTGTACCATGGTCACACAGAAATTCAGAAATCAAGTTCTAGACTGTAAAGAATACCCAAGAGCAGACATAAACTCTGATCATAATCCAGGAGTTATGAAATGTACGCATAAATTCAAGAGAACACAGTCGGAACAGACCGGAAGTCCACAAACTGAAACAACCTAAAATAAGAGAAAAATTTGCAGAGATTGTAGACGCAGATATAAGGAATAGTCTGAAAGGAATTCAACTGACGACGAATGGAATGTGTCTGAATCTGTGTGTATGGTTAGTGTCGCGCATGCTCGCCACGTTCAAATCTGTAACGATTGCTATTGGCTTGTGATGCGGCTCGTCGTTAGACAATTAACACACACATTTTATCGTCCATACGGGCCGCCACGGAATTGCTGGGACACAACTGTGTGTGTGTGTGTACCTTAAATAGGCCATACACATTACGTCGGTCGCACAGACTGTCCCACGGACTTCGGTCGTGTGTGACAAAACCGATCGTGAATGGATTCTTTTCATTTAAATCTACACTCTGCAATTCGTAAATATTGTGGGTGGCAGAGGGTGCTATGCACCAATCCTAATTCTGTGCATTCCAATCCCGAACAGAACAAGGAAAGAAAGAATTCATAAAAGCATCGGTATGGCATCTTATTTCTCTAATCATATCTCTCCTATCGCGACCTAAATAGATTGGCAGAAAAAGAATTTGCATCAGTAAATTAGACATTTTAGCATATTCTCCAATAAATTCAAACTAAAGCGACGTCTTCAGTCTGCCAAACAATCCCAGCCCAATCTATGTATAAATTCTGTGACACTTTCGTAAGGACTGTAACGGAGTCTTTTTGTTACTTATTTTCATTGCTATTCACTTTTTCCAGTTAAGTGTAATGGCACCATTCCGAAGTAACATCCAGATCGCGTTGAATTTGTAACCAATCGTCAGAGCACCTTACTTCCCTGTAGATAAGTGCATCATTAGCAAACAATCGCATCCTGCAATTAACGTTGTCACCGAGATCGATTATAAAAATTAAGAAAAGAAGTGGTCCTATTACACTTCCTTGAGGAACGCCGCAAGTAACATCTAGCTTGGAAGAGGCTTCCCTGTCAACAACGACCGACCAGTTACAAAATCGCGTATCCATTCGCAAATCTGATCCGATATACCGTATGCTCGAATCTTCGCTAAAAGTCGGTTGTGTGGTACAAAATCAAAAGCCTTATGAAAATCCTAGAAAATTGCATCAACTTGTCAACCTGCATCGATAACTTTCATTACATCATGCGAAAATAGGGCCAGTTGCCTTTCACACGATCTGTTCTTCCGAAATCCGTGTTGGTACCGTGTAAGTAACTCGATTTCATCTAGAGCAGTGTTTCCCAACCTTTTTTGGGTCATGTCCCACTTTTAACATTTTTTTTGCCCCCCATACATAATTTTAATAAAAAATTATTTGTTATTAAAGAAACTCATATAGGATGGTTTTTGAAAGAAAACACTTTAATATTATCATAAAATACAGTAAGTAAAATTAAAAAACATATAATGAAATACTAAAATTCAAATTCAAAAGATTTGTAATAAAGATTTATTATGGCAATTTAGTGTGATACTTTTAAGAATTTGCTTTTTTGCTACATTTAGTACCTATATCTAGCATTGCATTTAAATAACCCGAAGAGAAAGCGGTAAAGTCGTATCAAGTCAATTTCTAAATTGCCCCCCTAAATAAACCAAATTGCCCCCCTGTGGGGCGTGGGCCCCACGTTGGGAAACACTATTCTAGAGACTTCATAATGTTAGAGCATATGAGATGCTCCAGAATTCTAGTGCAAACAGATTGGTCGTAAAGAAGACTGTACGAGCGAGGTCATGTTGCAGGTCCGTTGAAATTTTCAATCAAGCCTTGCGACGGAGCAGTCACTGTATACGTGTCGCTATGCACCTGTCGTTGCGATACGATGGTTTGACTATTAATTTATCAGTCTTCGCGGACGTCGCAACGTGTGAAGTGATGAGAAGTCGTTCCGGCCGCTACAAGTCTGCCGACCCGAGTGAGGCGCTCTGATCTTTCTGTATTCTCCACGTCACCTCCAACACTATAACTGCCATTATCACTACATTATCCTTATCTGTGAGGTCCTCATATAAAGAACCCATACAACCTCCCATCTGAGCAACGTTTATAGATACACAGGATCTGGAAATCCTATCCTAATTTTTCGTGCACTAATGGAATCACACCTCTTCCATTACTGCTACGGTGCCTAGCAGCAAGACTTTCTTTTCCTTAATTCTTGTCTGTCTGGGAGCGTGCATAAACCACGTAGCTCCATTTTACCCTCCTGTGAACCCCCCCCCCCCCCAACCTCCTCACAACGTACCCCTACGTGGCTTTTGCCGCTACCCCCCCCTCCCCAAGTAGCACTTAGCTTTTATCCATTTTCAGTACAGAAGACATTTTTTACTGTTTTCTCCTGTCAGACTATTGTAAATTACATGCGGAGATAATTAAATGACGGAAATAAATATTTACATGCTGTTGTGAGCGCTGTTCCTCATTTTAACTGTGAAAAATGTTATGAAAGGAAAGCTACGTGGCCTGGCTCGCAACTCCCTCTTCCCCCAAGTAGTCCAGCGTAGCCTTCCAGTCACCCCCCCCCCCCCTTCCTGGACAGAGCCACGTAGTTTGTGCACGGTCCCTCTACACAATTTCCCTACATCTATATAAGACTCATCCCTATATAACTTTGGCAACGAGTCAAACCTATTCGTCACTACAACGACAAAAGAATCAGAAGCCCGTCTCATTCTGGTTACCCTTTTCCCGGTTGCCAGTTGTCATGCATCTTCATTCTTTTTTTTTTTAACTGCTTTACGTCTCTCAACAGCGAGGTCTTTAGAGACGGGAAAGGATGGGGGGGGGGGCAAGGAATGGGAAGGTATTCGGCCATGGCCTTTTTAAGGAAGCATCCCGGCATTTGCCTGGAGTGATTTGGGAAACCATGGAAAACCCAAATCTGGATGCCCGGACGGGGATTCGAACCGCCGTCCTCCCGAATGCGAGTCCATAACGCTAACCGTTACACCACCACTAGGGATGCTCGATATACATCGATGTATCGAAAACATCGATGTTTACCATTCGATGCATCGAATCAATCCAATGCATCGTTTACTTTCGATGTTTAACGATGCATCGATGTTTTTCATTCGATACATCGAAAGAACACATGCGTTTCTTCGACGTGATAGAATCAGTTTTAAAGCAAAACAAAAACACAAAATTGTATTACTATACGTTATTTTTGTCACCTAAAATATCAAATTACTTTTTTTTACTTGACTAAAAAAAAAAACATATGCAACACGGTTAGTTTTAAGGCAAAACAAAAACTGGAAAATTGTATCACTATACGTTATTTTTGTCACCTACAAAATCTCATTATTTTTTTTTAACTTTGATAAAACTACAAAAAAAACTATGTTATATGATTGGTTTTAAAGCAAAACAAAAAACAGGAAATTGTATTGCTATATTTTATTTTGTCACCTACAAAATCACAACATATTTTTCTTTTAATTTAATTTTGATAAAACAACAAAAAATTACAGTTGACATGAAATTTCCCGACAGTGTAGGGCGGAGCCACACCTTAGGGCAAGGCTAAAAGTACATACCTAGTAGGCTTCAAAAATTTGTTTAAAGTTACTGCTCCTCATTATAAAATACCCAGCAGAGCAACTGTGACACGGTGGCTTGATGACAAGTATGACGTCTTGGCAACATTAATAAAATCAAAACTCTCAAATGTTGAACACCTCACATTAACAAGTGATATATGGTCAGAAATGCAGATGCGCAGTTTTTTGGGTGTCACAGCGCATTTTGGTCTAGACACAGTGTTCGAATCAATGTCATTAGGAGTTTATCAACTCAATGAAAGTCATTCATCGGAATATATAGCAGACATGCTCCTTAAGACCTGCAACGTTTGGGGATTTGATACGGACAAAGTCTCTGCGGTCGTTAATGATAACGACCCAAATATGGTAAAAGCTGTGGAATTAGGATTTGGAAAGAAGAAGCACATACCTTGTTTCGCTAACACACTTAATTTAGTTGCTCAAAATATTCTCAAAATACCTTTAGAAAATATATTGTCAAAAATAAATACCATTGTTACTTTCTTTAAACACAGTTGTTTGGCAAGCGACGATTTGAGAAAGTCAGTACCGTAAGTGCTGAAATAAAGTTAATACAAGGCCTGCCAACACGCTGGAATAGCACATATTATATGGTTCAAAGATTTTTGGAGCTTAAAAATGTTAAAGTGATATATTGATTTGCCATAAAACAGCACCTGCAATGCTGACTGGTTTGGAATTAAATATCGCGTCACTTCTTCTTAACATACTACGCCCACTTGAAGCAGCAACTAAAGAAATATCTGGGGATAAATATTGTACCAGCAGTAAAGTGATCCCTTTAGTGCACTGCATGCTTTCAAAACTCAAATCAGTTGAGACTGATGAACCTTTAGTGATGGGAGTACATAAGCTCGTCCTAAAAGAAATCAACAAACGGATGGGTGCTATCGAACAAGTTTCGTCTTTAGCTATCGCGACCTTATTGGACCCACGGTTCAAAAAAACTACATTTTGAAGACCCGATGGCTTCAAATGCTATTAAAAAGATCAAAGATATGATGAAGAGGGAGCTGGAAGAAATGCGAACAGAATCTGATTCAGATAGTTCAGACAAAACATCGGAAGATTTCAGTCTTTGGACCGATCATCATAAACTAGTTCAAAGAAACTGGAAATCAAACAAGACCGAAGAAAGTGTTTTCGAGGAGCTGTCTGCCTACTTGAGAACTCCGGTTGGCCGGCTTAGCGATAATTCGTTAGAAGTATGGTCCGATCATAAACAACAGTTTCAAAAATTGTACAAAATAGCTTATAAATATTTAACTTTGGTATCCAGATCAGTGCCATCAGAAAGACTTTTTTCGAAAGCTGCACAAGTTTTAAATCAACAACGAAACAGAATTCAGGAAAGCAGGTTAATAAAATTTTATTTATCCAAAGTTTAGAGAGAAAATATTGGGATTTATAAATTCCAATTAGATTAGAATTCCAACACTGCCTCTCTTTCAGCGTTCCTCGTTTTACTTTTATTTTATCTTTCTATTCGAATTTCTAATTTACAAATCCCAGCAACTTCAAATTGCCTTTGTAAAAGACTAATTAAAAATATAATTCAAATAAATACTTCATTTTGCTAGTTTCCTAATCTTTGTCTCATTTTTAAGCTTTCCTAACCTTTATTACCCGATATATATATATATCGATGTTTTTATTCGATGCATCGAAAACATCGATGTTTTTATTCGATGCATCGTGAAACATCGATGCAACGTTTCGATGCATCACATCGAAAAAAACATCGATGTATTTTCTGGATGAACATCCCTAACCACCACGCTCGGTGCATCTCCGTTTCTCGCCCTCCACAGCATATCCATTTCCTGCCAAGCATCTAACAGTTGCCTCAAGGGCACTAATCTTTACCTTCGGTTCTAATATCTTTTTATTTTTAACTCAGCCTATACACACCCATGGGAGAGCCGTTTCAATTAATTCATTTTACTCGCCACCGAATCCCCCTTGTAAAACCATCTCCCACACACTTCCAAAAATCTTCCGCCCTCAGTAAACTACAGCAATTACTACACATTCCACTCATAATTACAAGCAATTTCTAACAGTCGCCAACATACCAAAGTACAAAACGCGATAGAAAAATCTGTTCAACGTAAACTTACAAGGAAATGGCAGTATTAAGACACAAGATAAGTGGACATAAGCTGAAGGCACAAAGAGGTCATAAAAAGCACTCAACACAGCCTGTAGAAACAGTTACGGCTAAAAAATCGTTTTGGCCACAGTTTCGGTCAAAAATCGGCTATGCTGAAACTCAGTATTCGTGAATTGTCGGGTGTCATTCGGCTAACATCGGGTGAGTTCGCCGACCGTCGTTATTTTTTTGAGAAAAATATTAGGTAAGTATTTGTATTTGTTTTTACTTCTGACTTATATTAATGGCATTTATTAGGTTTTGTAGTTCTTTCTGGCGAGTTATTAACTCGGATTTTCTAGTATAATCACTCATTAATGGTCAGTACTGTCTGAAGTAAGTCGATTAGCCTGTGTTTTCTTTTCAGTCTATTATATTTTTTTCTGTTCGATGTTAATCCTTGGAATAACAGTATTTTTATCGACACCATTATATTTCTCAACTTACGTTGATAATGAATTCTTCTTTTAGCTTCAACTCTTCTATGGAGAGCATTCGCATTTTGGTTGTTTACATCATTATTCAACGGTTCGGGAACTTTCTTTCCTGACGTAATTTTTTGTCAGATAAAGGTGCCTGCGTATTTTGCGCAATGTAATTATTACAGATTTTCTTAGCTTTTTGTTTTAATGCTTTTCACCTTTTTTCAAAATTTTCTTTATGATGAGAATTATATAAACATAAAAAGAGGTTATGTTTGATTACTTAGGCCTACCTAGTTATTTTTAGGTAATTGCTGTTGGACTTGGTAGCCGTATTTTAATTAATTTTAACCTCTCAATCAATTACCTGCTGTGATTTAACTGTGTGTAACCATCAGTTACTTGATTTTAACCGTACGAAAGTTCGTATAGCTCGTGCTATAAACACCTGGACCCCTTTCGCGCCTTCTGCGCGAGGTGCCTGCATATTTCCTTTTCTATTTGGAATTCACTTTTGAATTAATTTTCCTAACTTAGAATGAATGCCATATGCCTACCTTATTGTGGAGGGTTTATTTTACGTCATCTATTATTTATCTATCTTTCTCTATTTTATTTTAGGTAAAAGTATCACCAAATGAAAAAAAAATCCTATTTGGCAATTTTTCGAAAAAGGCACTACCGAGGCATCTAAAGCTGTTTGCAAAATTTCTAATAAATCATATTCATTGGCAAACCACGAACCCAAAAAACAATCATTGCATTGGAGTAAAGGAACATTTATCAGTTTCATGACGCGGAACACGGGCAGGTTTCAAAACGACAGTCAGCAGTAGACGAATTGAAAAATGGCTTAAATGAAGCTAAATTAAAGCGAACGGGTTCAAAGATATTAATGGAAGTATACAGTACTGACCAACCGAATGTTGGACAGTCAACGATCCCAAGTTTTTCCTCGAAATCTAAACATGTACAATGGGCTGATAATCATGAAATTGAAAAAAAGGATTTACAAAGCAATAATCGACGTGGTAATTACGGACTTGTTGCCTCATGATTATGCGAAGCATACCGGCCACCAAATTTCGCCGATCCCCACGCAGTTCACAAATGGATGAAATCTGAAAAATATTTTGATACAACACTGATGTAGAAAATATATGAGAAAATTAAGTCTAAAATAAATAATTTAATGGCAAAAGCAAGTGGGTGAGTGGTAACACTTATGTCTGGACAAACTTCTCAACTTCACAATTCATTTTGTCGAAATTCATCATTCATCATTCATCAATGCCTAAAAGTTGTATTATTATTATTAATTTTAATTGCGATGGAGCTAACACTCTTGTGCCAATTCCCCCAGTCATCCATTTACCCCTTGTTATATACATATTTTTTAAAAATTTTCTTTTATAATTGGAATATTAAATTCCTCCCCCATGTAGTATTCTGATTTACAAATTTTAATACTAAATTCCTTAAGCGTTTTTGGAAAATTATTCATCACTAAACTTGGTAATTTGTTCCAAACCCTGACACCCTTACCAACAAATGAAAATTTTCTCACTCCCTTGTGCATGAAATCGAGCGAAAGCTTATGGTCATGGTCGCCTTTCCCCTTCCATGCACTATTCCTAATTCTTTGTCCAATTTCCCTCCAATTCCCATTACCAACATATGCCCTGTACATTCCCAGCACTCTCTTCACCCTCCTCCTTTCCTCGGACAATGAGTCTCAACCCAGCTCCTTTATCATATCAGTTACTGACTGGGTCCTGCAATAGTTTTCACAAACAAATCTAGCTGCTCTTCTTTGCACACTTTCCAACTCCTGTATTTGATAACCAAAATGTGGGTCCCAAACTGCACCAACGTATTCAACCCATGGTCTGACTTAAGTTTTGTAATCCAACTCCCTAACTTCTCTGGTACCCTCATCATCCTCTCCAGGAAATGAAGGATTTTGTAACTTTTTCCTACCATCAGCCCAATGTGCTCTTCCCAGTTGAGTTTGTTATCAAAAGTGATACCAAGATATTTATACTTTAAGCTTTCAACAAACAATTCTGACCTCACCCTATAATTAACTTTTTTTTAATCTGTGTACCTAATAAGCTGACTCTTCTTTGTATTTATCTCTATTCCATGCTGATCTACCCATTTAGATATTCTATCCAGGTCATCCTGCAGCTGTTCACAGTCTTCACCTGTTTTGATCCTATTGTATACCATTATATCATCTGCAAAATACCTAGACTCTGACCATAACCCGTAAACACAGTCAACCATTAGAATTATGAACAGCAACGGTCCCAATACACTACCCTGTGGCACTCCCATATTTACTTCCACCTCTTTTTATAATGTATTTGCTTCTTTAACACTTTGCTTTCTGGCTTTTAAGAATTCCTCTACCCAGCTAGTAACTTTGGGTGCATACGTGCTGGAACATGATTAAACCAGTAAATACATCGAGCACAGAGGTGGTGAATGAATGAAGTTCCAACGGCAAGATCCTAGGCGACAGTGCAGCAAACATGATGTGCGCTATGCGCCGTCACTATGAACCTGTTGGTTGTGTGGCATACACGCTGCAATTGATGATAAAACATGCACTATCTTCAGACGAAGAAACCAAGACTTATTAAAGATGCTGAAGAATCGTCGGCCATTGCAACCATAGCGAGCAAGAAGCCGGAAAACTGACAGTATGCCAAAACAATTCGGACTGCCAGAACATACTTTTGTGTAAGATGTTTATCTAAGGAGGGACATCACACACTTGATGATAGAAAGGCTTTTGGAGCACAATAATGCAGTTATTTCGTACAGTGTTAAATATGGCAAAATTGATACTGTTTCCTCTAATTTTTGTTCTTCTCGTGTCGATGACAGCATCAGATAAGTGGTAGTTTTTTCGCCAATGCGATGGTTTTGTCAGTATCTGATTGGAGGTCAAATTGGGATACATTCATTCCGATTTGTGGACAAGACAGCAGATGTATAATGGTTTCTCTCTCCCCGCACGAACATGTGGCATCTGGCTGTTCTCCCAGGTATCCCCCATGTGGCAAGAGTATTTTTGGAACGGCCAACTCCAACTCTAAACCTGTTTAACGACTTCCATATGGGCCACGATTGTTCAGACCCACGTGGTAGATCCTCTTTTGGCTTGATCCACTCGAATTCACGTTGCGCTCTCTTCTCCCAAGCCAATAATCTTTCACTACTTGATGCTCCATTTAGTGGCTCAGAAGTCCGCATGAAGCTTGAAGCTTGATCGGAACTTTAGTCTCGATGGAGCTGGTGTATAGCTGTGTAAAGGGTGTGAACGGGATATTATAAAGATCCTCACAGCTGAGTTGAAATGCTTGTATAGGGCCACACTTAATTTGTAATTTTATGACGCATGCATATCAATATTAATAAATTTGATATCATTATTAAACCGCAGACTGCAAGTTTGATCCGTAAACGAAGATGTGACGATGACAAGGATGAAAACTAACTACGAGTGTTTTAACATCAACTTCTCTTTTATAAAAAGGCAACCTTCATCGATGGCTATGACAACCAAAGAATTAGATCAAAATATGTCAATTCCAATGAAATCGATGTTTTGCTATGACAGAAATAATTTCTTTTTTGACCGATTAATGTCGAGCGATCCTTCAGTTTCTATAGAACTTATAACCTACCCTTTCGGTGTATTCCTGGCATATTGAAATCTTTTAAATACACTAATACTTGTTATCCTTCTTAGTTCAAGTGAAAAATATTCAAATTCTCTCTCTCGTCATTCAATAATGAAGCAGACCCCGCCAGTGGCTGGAAACTGTTGAGGATGATGATGATGACCTTGTAGTACTCCTTAAGACTTTCCACCAGGAAGGAAATACTTTTTTTGACGTCTCTTTTTGCTAAAACCGGATTTCAACGCTCGCCATTTCAGTTATAATTAATTGTCTTTATTCTTACCACCTGATAATGACCTTTATACTTTACCTGAAATTCTATTATGATTTCATCTTTTAAATAAAATCAACAACACTATGAAATCTTTCTGCAACACATCATACATTACACCGCTCTATAAATCACTTTTCATTCTATGAATAATTAACATAACACAACTTCATTAATAATAATGTTCTCTTTGGCCGCAGCAGTACATATTTCTTATAATTCAATATCCATTCATTTTCCGGTATCTCCTTACTGGTGCCATTTCCAATTTCATATCGTACAGTTCGCTTCAATCTACTTCCTTCTATTCGATCATTCTTCTTTTTTAATCTGTAATCTCCATGACCAGCCCTCTCATTTGCTCCTTGCTATCAGAGATTCTTAAAACATCTTATTAATAGTTTATATCACCGCTTTATATTTATTATACATAAAATAAATATTTTTCAATCTTTTTTTTAACATTTTACAAAGCAAAGAGATGTATGATCGTTACATGTGCCCCACAATCCATATCGACTAATGGGTTCCATTTGGACGATATGGATTGTCAACTTCATACGTCGCGGTCATCTGTTGCAATTTTTTTTTTTTTTTTGCTTTTTTTTTTTTTTTTTTTTACTTAACACTATTGACACTCATAACACAACATTAAATTAAAAATATATACATTTTCCCATTAAGGAACCCAACAAACCTTAAAACTAGTATGCAAATACGATATCTTTGTTTCGCGTATCATTATTCATTTTTTCTCTTCTTCTTCTTTCGGTTCACCCTCTTTGGGGTATGATGAATCAGTCACTTGTTTGCATGTTGTTCCTTGTTTGCGCACAATATTTCTTCATTCTCTCGGACCTTCTTCTCTCCTCTTCCGAGATGATGGGTTTCGACTTTATTTTAGATTTTTCTTGTAACCTTGCCCTATCATCTTTTAATCTAATTGCACTGTTCTATCAAGTAATGACTTTTCTGTAATTTTTAATTCTCTTAGGTCTTTTCCAATTTAGGCTTCGCTATGTGGTTATGGAAGAAATCAAAAATTTGTTTGGTTAGTCTACCAAAGATTATTCTGAGAAGACGTTCGTAGAAAGTTAGTCTCCTGTTGCGCATAGTACCTGAGAGTTTTTATTTTACTTTTTTTTTTTAGTTTCAGTCTTGAAGTATAATATTTTATTATCTTGAAATTTTGTTTCTATGCGTTTTCTTGAAATTTGTCTTTCTTTTAGTTCTAGTTGTTCTGTCTGCCCTATGCGATTCATGGTTAGAGTTTCTGCTGCATACAGTGATTCCTGTTTTACAACTGTTTTGTAATGCTTAATTTTGGACCCCCAAGAAAGGTATTTCTTGTTATTACTCAGTTCATTATAGAATCGTCACATTTTTAATATCCGACATTTAATCTTCTTTAGCTAGGTTGGAATGGCCAAATTTTTCAATAATTATTGTTCTGATCACAACACAACTTCAAATCCTCTACATTGCGCAACCGTAACCTTTTTTGTGACCTGGAATATACTAAATAGTACACATTTGGATGCGACTTCTCTTTTATTACAAAAGGGCCAATATTGAAGTCAAAAACTTTTTAATTTCAGCATTTATGTTACTCGATTTTTTATATGCTTTAACCAACACCAAAATTAATCGATACGGGTTTTGGATTCTTATCATGTCTTCTCTTACTTCGACGCGCCATTTTATCTAGGTTCTTTTTCACTCTTCTACTTATTTCTTGTTTAGCTATTCTAATTTAATAGTTTTTGCTATCAAATTTGGCGCTTCTTTGTTTTTCGTGATCATATAGAGCGTAAACCACTACTATCATGTTACTAACTATTAATAATATCTTCGAAAATCTTTACATATTCAGACCACTTCTTTTATCTTTGGATGAAAAAGGTCCGACACACTCATAACCCTTGCTGTAGGATTGCTCGGAGGGCGGTCAATCGATATCTTATTTGGCGTATAATTGCGTTCTCCATACATTTTTTCCACTCTCTGCTTATAGATCGCCGACCATTGTTTGACAAAACCGCCTTCGGCAAGTCGACTATGTCAATATTGTCTTCTTTCAACTTCGCCACTAATACCTTACCAGTCGCCTTCGTAATACAATAAAATGTTGCATACTTCGAACATACAGTACATCTAGAAACACAGATATGCTGTTAAACACACCTTCAGCTTTAGGAGCCGAATCGTATAAATTCACTCCCGGTGTAAATATTCCTCATCGAATCCTTGCTCGCCATTGTCGACTCTCTGACATCTGTCACACGACGATAGTCTCATCTAGTGTTGCAAACTGAAAAAAAAAATAGTTTTTTTTTCAGCTTTGTGAAAAAAAAAACATGAAAAAAACCTAGCACCCGTGTTTTTTTTCTAATTTTTTTTTTCAGAAAACAATATATTTGATAAATTATAGTTTTATTTAAGGATCTTCCATTTTACAAGTGTGTTTTGGGTCTTACTGAATCATATAATGTTTCACATAATGATTCATAAGTGTATCTATATAGATAACATAATTTTATTCATCCTCTATGTCAGTAGGCCCTACCACATTCACTAGTATCAGCACTACCAACACTAGTTCGGTCGGTGTCGGAATTTTCTGTCTCTTCTTCTGTCTCCTCTAGATCCATAACTTCAGAAATAGTTAAATTTTCTTTTACTGGTTGTTCTTGTATTGTACGCAAAAGATTTTGAGATTGCAATTTTAAATTGTGAGCAAAGTACACACTGTGAATAAAGACAGCGCCGATAGTTCTGTATTACGGTCTGTTAAGTTTGAATTAAAATCTATTATCATACAAAATAGGAGCTTTACACCAACGGTTACAAGGAAACGATTCATAATTAGGGACCGTGCACAAACTACGTGGCTCGGCCCAGAGGGAGGAGGGGTTAGCTGGAAGGCTACGCTGGGGCAGAGCGGGGGGGGGGGGGGTTTCCGAGCCAGGCCACGTAACTTTCCTTTCGTAACATTTTTCACAGTTAAAATGAGGAACTGAACTCACAACAGCATGTGAATATTTATTTCCCTCAGTTAATTATATCCGTATGTAATTTACAATAGTCTGACAAGAGAAAACAGTACAAAATGTCTTCTGGAAGAAAGCTACGTGCTTCGTGAGTGTTTGATCTTTCTATATGCAACGTGTACGTACACGTCTACGACCATCTCCTTATCTACTTCTTCACACTTTTCTTGTAGCCATTTTACTTTTGCTATTTTGCATTTCCTATTTATTTGATTTCTAAACTGCCTGTACTGCTCTCTTCCTGCTTCATCCTGAACATTTTTGTACCTTCTCCTCTGATCCATTTCTTCTGTGATCCAAGGTTTTCGGGCAGCTTGTTCCCTAAAGTTTAATGTTTGTTTACCAGCTTTCATTACTTCCGTCTTTAATGCATTCCATTCATCCTCGGTTGAGCTCCTTTCAGAGTTACTTCATAGACCTAAGTCTACCATTTCTGCAAATTTTTCTCTCGTGCTAGATTGTTTTAGTTTATTCACTTTCAGTCTGTTCTGCTTATACTGCTTCCTTATTCGCTTAAATTTCAGGCTGCACTTAATTATTATCAAATTATGGTCAGAGTCTATGTCTGCTCCTGGGTACGCTTTACAGTCTAGAACTTGATTCCTGAATCTCTGTTTGACCATGATATAATCTAGCTGATATCTGCCTGTATCCCCGGGACGTTTCCAGGTGTATATCCTTCTTGCATGATTCTTAAACAGTGTGTTTGCCACTACTAGCTTATATCTTTCACAAAATTCTAGTAACCTGCTTCCTCGTTCATTTCTTTCTCCTAGACCAAAACATCCTACAGTATTCCCCTCTTTTCCTTCTCCCACTATTGCATTCCAATCATCCATGATTATTAGATTTTCCTCCCCCTTCACATATTGGATTAATTCTTCAATTTCAGCGTATATTTTTTCTATTTCTTCGTCATCTTCCTGTGACGTCGGCATATAAACTTGTACTAATGTGGTTGGGACGGGCTTAGTTTCTAACCTCATCAAAATAATCCTGTCACTAAACTGTTCATAATAACTCACCCGTTTCCCTACTTTCTTGTTCATTATAAAACCTACACCAGTGACTCCATTGACAGCTTGTGTGGTAATTATCCTGTGTTCCCCAGACTAGAAATCCTGTGCGTCCTTCCATTTAATCTCACTAATCCCAACAACATCTAACTTAAGTCGTTCCATCTCCCTTTTTAATTTTTCTAACCTACCTGCCCTATTCAGACTTCTAACATTCCACGCTCCGACTCGTAGAATGTTTCTATCCATTCTGATGACTCCTCCCTGAGCAGTCCCCACCCGGAGATCCGATTGGGGGATTATTTTACCTCCGGAATATTTTACCCAGGAAGAAGCCATCATGCCTAAAGGCGGATGAATCAGAAATAATCAACGGCATGGGGATGCAGAATGCAACGGGAAACCACTGCATTAAAGACCCAAAGGGTATCCCGAGGACATGTAATCCTCTCAAATTACATAAAAGTATGAAGCTTAGATGGGAGTAGTATACATTGTGATACACGTTGTGTCACTAACATGGTGCTCATGAAATTACTAACAACTAATAATAAATAAATTGTTTGTACTCTTCTGGTACAAGCCGCATTTCAACCAACCCACATTTCCATTAAATTGCCTCTACAAAATCAAACTATGTGGACAGATCTAAACACATGAAATGCATCGCGAACTTACATTTCGGGTAACAACAACGTTTGATTCATCAAGTTTATTAGGTCACAATACAAATTATCACAATTAATTTCATCGTACACTTTCAGTGTAAACTGAAACTGGACTAAAGCATACACATTCACTGTATCGCGATGTAAACATGACCCGCTTAAACTAGACTTTCAACACATGTTTAAAATAAGACTAGTCTTTTAGGTGGAAAGTAGTAACATATGCTGATTGTCTACACTACACCAAAAAACATTTGAGAACGATATCATCCTATTGAGAGCAATGAATAATTTTATAGCAATATGCTCTAATCTTGTAGCTATCTATCAAACCGTATGCAACACAACATGACATTATAAAAATACTTTGAAATTTTAGAAAATGAAATATTCACAGCAGCAAACACAGTGCAAACAGCCCAATGTTTTGGGGTTATTACTATGGCCTCCGCGCATGCGCAGTAAGAGACGAGTTCAGAGATTTAGCATTGTTTCGTCTCCACTATCTTCCTTCCTCCATGGTTCATGTTTGTTTACAGTGCTACTGGCGAAAGCAACGCTCTTGATCCCAGTCACCCTCTTGTTATTCTATTTCTGGAACAAATGAACTCCAAAACCATAATCACTACTATAGATAGCCATGCCGAATGGCCAACTTAAATCTGGATGATACAAGAGTTCACTGTTTGTCAGGTCAAACTTAATTTCATACGCTCATTGGCATTCATCGGTCCATAATCACGCTGTATTCTTACGTAGCAAATTGTTTAAACGCCTGGTTCGGTATATTTAGCTGATTTGTTTTAGTAAAATACAAAGTGTAGGTATCATTAATGCACACTTGTGATACGAATGAAACTTGGTTCCACGTGGGTATTTAGAATGTGGTGATTTTATTGACCATATATGAGACAGGTGTGCACGTTTCTCCTGCAGAATATGTACGAAAATTACAGAGGGTATATTTGGCTGTTTTGTTTAACTGAAATACAACGTGCATAATTAATTTACACTTATGATAGTGATTAAATTTGGTTCCACGTGGGAATTTAGAATGTAATTATTTTACTGACCGTATGTGAGAGGCCTTTATACGGCTCGCCTGCGGAATAGGTGCGAAAGTTACAGACGGTATATTTGATTGTTTTGTCCTATTGAGATTCAACGTGCACATGTCTTATTTGATTCTGTCTTTCAAACGCGCGGGCTACTAAAACTTACTTTGGTTCTGGGCACTGGTGGCGCTGCCTTTATGCGGTAGGTAGGAAGTATACCCTGTTAGAAACAGCCCTCCAGGCTCCAATCCATCAGAACACTCTCTTTATAAGTAGATACTCTATAAATTGCTGAAGTTAATCGCTTTAAATTTTATGCCTCTCATGCTTCAAATTGTGAATTTTCAGTGTGGTTTAAAATCCCGATGATCATAACCGGCATCGAGTTTTAACGCTGCTACGCGACGTCGGTCTAACGATTTTGTTAGTGTAAGTATCTCTGAATGTTTTGTTTATTCTGTCTCTGATGTGCCGCCGCTGGAAGTTATTGTATATTAAGAATATGCTGTTTATGCGATTGTTCATGTAAACAGAATAAAGAAAAAAAGTATTTGTCGTTTTCCGGTAAGATAATGCCTTAACAAACTGATTTAGGTAGCAATTACTCTTGTAAAAATCCATCGTAATTTTGATGGTGGTTTAGTATGCTGCCTTAATTTAATTTTTGTGAACTGTACATCGTGTTTTATTTACTACCTGTAATTTGTTAGGAACTGTTATGTATATGGTTTTATTTATCAGCTTATATATTTAGCTTTATTTATCAGCGTTTTAATCGTTTTTTCCATCTGCCAGTTTCTGTGTGAACTGATTTGTAAACCGAGAACTCTTTATTTATACTAGAGTGTTATGATAAATATTAGCAAAAAGTTTAAGAAATTGGAAGGTATAATTCCGCAAGATTCGATATTATCTAACTAAAAATGTTATAATCAGAATAAGTTCAAAAACGTCCACTACTGTATACAAAAAATTAAAAGCTTATGCGCCATCTGTTGTGTATTTCCGAGCGGTGTACAGATTACTTATAAGACCAGCTTAATGATGTGAAGTAATGCAGTTTGAACTCAAGGGGGGGGGGGGGGAAGAGAGAAAAAAATAATAATATATGAGCTCTTAAAGCTACCTTCACACTTGGAAACTTGTGCTGCAACTTGTATTGGGATTTGTGTATTGACAAGTCGCAGCACTATACCTCATACAGACTGCTAATTCATTCGGCAAATGTTGGAGTATCTGATATACAAGTTACTCATACATTTTGTATATGCTCATTTCACCTTTGACTTGTATCTCATACACGTGTATGCGCGTTAGCCAAATTTAACATAGCAAAAAACTCAAATACGGAAATTGTGATATATATACCGTAAGAAGAAGGTATCCATTATTTGTTTGCTCTGTTTGTCATTAGTTCTTTCATTAACAGGGCATAAGTAACTTGTATTTCATGTCTAGATAGGATTTTTTCCCACCATCTATGTTTCCTTTCCTGTTTTTTTATCATGTAAGCAAAGACACTTAAAAATAAATTTCATCAGGTTACTTTTTAATGCTTTGACAATTCCAATGAAAATAATGACAATTAATAGCACATCAGTGTACGCAAGTACCAAGCAGGTTTTGATACTTGTGTATACCAATGTAAAAGCAAGGTTCATTGTTGATACATGTGCCGATACAATTTCAGAACCAAATCGCGATACATGTTCCAAATTTGTGCCAGATGTAAACATAGCTTTAGATCTCTGTGGTCTATAGTGTAATAAGTGCATCACAGTTACTTCAGAGAGAGGGCAGGATGTAATATTAAAATGAGTAATTGATGTACAGGAACTGATTTGACGAACCATTCCTTGAATTTTGTGGTTGGGTACCATGTTAATAAGCCAGAACCTACAAGAATTGTCCTATTGATCTGAAATTTTGTACTCACTTTCCTTAGATGGTATTATTTCAGAAAATGTACTAGGAAGCCATCAAGGAGAGTAGTTTACATCACAATAAATGTTGTCACTAACATGGTGCTCATGAAATTACTAACACTTGTTCCTAATAATAATAAAATCTCGTGGCTTATGCCATAACAAGAACAGTCTGGTATGCCCTGTATTTCTTCCTAACCACAATCTCAACTAATATTGCTGCTACAAAATCAAACTATGTAGTCAAAGTACATGAAATGCATCACAAACTGGATTTCAGATAATAACAACGTTGTTTTTATTTTCAGGATTCCTAGTTCGTGTAGCATAAATTATTACAATTTATTTCATCATACACTTTCAGTATCAACTGAAACTTAACAAACTCTCTTGTAATAATACATTCAGTGTATTATGATTTACATTAATAGAAATAAAGTAAAATTACTGGAACTGTGACCCTAGGCCTTTACACATTCAATTTTTTATGCAGGGAATTGTGCATTGTTACCAATCTTCATTCTAGGATTTATTTATTTTGCTTATGGCAATAACAAAATTGTTAGAATAAAAACAGTGTGTCATTCCAAGACAATCAACAATGCATCTGAAGTAGAGGTTTAAATTTGTACATTTAGATTTTCCAACCACTTTGTAGCATTGCTAGGTGCTTTAACAAAATCTGCCAATGAATCAGGGTAGACCCTCTTACTACATTCAGGGACAGTACGGCAGATTGTGTATTGTGGTGTACCAGGAACAGCAGGGTGAAGTTTCACGTCCCACTCGCACAACCACAAGCCACGCCAACTGTGGTTGGTTCGTATCCTGTTAATGGCAGCCCGTGTTTTACATGTCAGGTCAAATTATGGTGTTGGATGTAGAGTACCAAATAGTGACTGCACTCATTGGGAGCTACATTCTTCCATTCCTGTTACAATTCTGCTGTAGCTGCGTCATTCCATCTCAACTCAACACGATCTCTAAACCTCCCCATCTCAGATTTTCATGAAATCTGGCAGATTCATATAGACTAGGAATAATACCAAATTTAATTGAGATATATCTACTTGTTTTCAAATTACAGCTACGTAACGTTTTCCGAAATTTGATCAAAAAACTGCAAACAAACATTTTTGAATTGCTCTAGAAGCTTTCCTAATTTAGTTAGAGTGTTGATAGACCTTTCCTGTGATGTAAAATACTATTCGCTAACACAATTTTGTAAGTTCGAAAAAAAAAAAATTTAAAAACATGTTGAATTTTAAATTTTTTGAAAAGTACATACTTTAAAATTTTGAAATTAATTCCACAAATAGACAGTACTGTTGAAAATCGCCTGTCAAAATACAAATGCCGGATGGTAATAGCTTCAGTGCCAAAATAATTTAAATTGAAGCTTGTTTTTGATTGATTTCCAGTATACAACTGAATAATACAAAACTGCTAATGCTTACATTTCTGTGAAAATAAATATGAGCACCGAAATGATTAAAGAGTTCAATAATAAGTCTAAAGTAAAAATTTTCATTAATTAGCAGGATATGTTAATGTTTTGAAGTTTGAAAAAAAAAAAAAAAACTCATGTTTGGCATACATCACTTGCATGTGAAACATAACTCTGCCTAGTGGGAGTCACAGGTTTCGCTTTTGTCAGAACATCCGCTACAGATACCCACAGAACATCAGTATTTGTAGGAGATGAGACTGATGTAACAGCCCAGATGGATGAAGAAATGTTTTTACTTAGAGTTCTTCATTTTCCTGTAAAACATCTCTGAGCCACCAGCTTTCTTCATAGACAGCAGTGAGGTAGCCTGATATGACTTCATTTGGTTGGAAGAGGCTAGTATAGTCTCTCCCAAACCCATACACCCCATGTGAAACATACATTTTCTAATAATAACTGGGTTTTGCGAGAATGCCGCATTATTTATATGACTGTAAAAGCTGCCAGCTGTCATTGTGCAGTTTTAAGTTTAACTTCAGGTCTTGACATTTTCTTCCCAAAACATTCAATCCATCTTCTTGGTGGTCTCCCTACATCTCTCTTGCCTCTGGGATGGTATTTGAGAATTTTCCGTGGGATCCGGTGATACGGGGCTGCCTGAGAGTGGTAGTACCTTTCGAGCACTGGCTGACCGTGTTTTGACTCGAGACAAGTCGTGCAGACTGGTCCACACCAGACAGTCCAACTCTCACTTGGTAGCTCCAAGAGCTATCACCCGAGCAACAGTGTTGGTCCACTGGCTATACCAGGTGAGGGGAACCTGCTTCCTTGCAGGTTTGATAGGGGACGATCAAAGGCTAAGGGAGTCAACCCTGACAGAAAATCAAACGCTGGTTTGGAAGCGTCAATGTGGCAGACCCATAGCCAGACTTGCTACCTCTTGGCTAGCAACCAATTGGTAGGACTAATTTTTTTTCTTTTTTCTCAAACTAGAAATTTATTTTCTCTATATTGAATTAGGTCCAAAGCAACATGACACATATAATGCAGTGGACTTATGTTCAGTCATGGTAAACAGTTTGCTTGTGAATGGGTGCTATTAAGGAATAATTAAATTTGTTAATTTTTGCTTGATCTACCCACAAACATAAGAAATTTCAAAATCACGGTTTGTTGCCTCATTATCATTAGAACTATGTTAAACTAATTGTCAGACTTGAGCACTATGTGTAGTTCATTAAAATCTGATATGCAAACAGACACAAAAATTATTATTTTTTTCATGATTTTGGCCTCTGTCATTAGTAGTTACATTGATTTACTCTTTTTGACACAAATTTCAAGTACCTATTCAAGTTTTCTATAGTATTTTAGTAAATATTACGAGTACACAGATTGTAATCAAGAAATCCCACTTTCAGGACAATAGCAATTTTTGTGTAAATGGTTTGTTTTGAAAGCTGTTTATTTACAAGCAATATAATTGTTAATAGTGCACAAGTTTCTGTTGATTTGCACATTTTATAGCTAATTTTTATTGAGTATTTGATTGTAATTATTCACCAGAAAAATAATCTGTTTGTTGACTGGTCAATACTTAAAGGTGCAATGTTTTGTTGTCAGGAACAGGATACGCCGTTTGCCACCATGGAAGAGGGGGCAATAAGGTGCGATGACATCGTTCTCGACGACTTGAGTAATAAAGACGATTTGGGCTTTTCCCGTACTGGAACTTGCCTCAATTTTGAATGCTCTAACAGGGGAGAGGTTATTGAGCCCTCTGTAAAAATCTTGTCTCACTTTGGTCAGAAGTTTGTCAAAGGGAAGTGTTACAGGTTGTGCGACATCTGCCGTCAGAAGGCTTTAGAGCATTTTAAGGTGAGTGGTTGTCTTATAGTGACATTCTTCAAGTCAAGTTTATGTTATGTTTTTAAATTATAATGCCAGATTCCTTTCATATCTAAAAACGTGTTCTGATACAAATTGAATAACTATTTTGAAGTTGCTAGACCATCTGGAAACAATTATTTGTATAAATATGAGGATATTAATCGTCCATTCCTGGCAAAGTTTACATACTTTGTATGGTTTTTGTAAGAAATTACTATTACTTCAAGGTTTTCTCAGGACACAAAACAATATACATCGTGAGGAGCTGTAATTACATCGGAAACCCTGGGCAGAACAAGATAAAGAGACACAAAGACTTAAGGCCACAACACAAAATATAGTGTTACACAAAATGCTTTGTTACACAAAAAACGGTAATAAATATAAAGTATGACATAAAAGCATCACAAGAGGTGTTCGAAATTGTGGCCATTGGCATTCATGCACGTACAACACTGATGCGACACGGATTGGCAGACACGTTCGAAAATACCGGGCGTTTCACGGATCTTACCAGCAGCAGTGGATATTTGTGCCACGAGGTCCATTTCAGAATTGATGGGTGTGTCGTACACAGTGCTCTTCGTGGCACCCCAGAGAACAAAATCCAGAGGAGATAAATCTAGGAGGCCAAGCAATGGGACCACCACATCCAATCCACCCGTTTCGAAATGTCCGGTCCAAATGGCCACGTGCACATTTCACAATGTTCTCCACCTCCCCTCCAAATTTGTGCACAACATTCGGGGACACCCTGTATAACCTCTAAAAATTTGACAACACTATCCAAATTGCTGTGGTACTTTTTGCGTGATACTATTTCAAACCTTTAGACATATACAACTTGCTTACAGATTTATTATAGTACTAGTGTAGCCCGTGACTGTTTTTTGCGTATTGTCATGGGTCTGGAATAGTACCAGTTTTTACAATGAAAAATTACAACAGGTTGACCTGATCTGGCCAAATATAAGCTTGACCTGTGTTTCACCCTTAGGATGAATAAAATCTCTTGTAGCTTGAAGAACTCGGAAGCATTAATAGAGGTAGGTATTAAACACGGACGTGAACGATTGCTCTATCGTGTAACTGTTTCAAAGGTCGTACACTCGAACTTGCTTAAATACGAACTTGACTTTTATTTGACCCTTAAAGTTCACTCTGCAAAATTTAAAAAAAAATCCTGTTTGCTTCGAAAGCATCACATTGTTTATTATTGAGTCTGCGCAAACACTCATAATGTAAACATTGCTCATAGTATGTCTGATGGCCAGAGAACTTAATACATATTCCATATTAAGAAACAGTTGAGCAATTCCGCAGAAAAAACTTGCCAGAATAGTTGATTCGGTGACACATTTGGTCTGATGTCCACTTAAAATAACCTAATAACTCACATACAGTGAACATGAATAAAGACCAATAACAAAAGTGATCAGTAAAATGCCTAAAAAGCAAATAAACCGTAATGCATAAATTTTGGTCAAGCAACAACATTAGTGAAAGTTGTAATTAAACTGAAATTTATCCTAAGCCGAAATCACAATTGGCATTCGTGATTACAGCAGAGACTATGAGTAATTTAATTTTTTTAAGTTACTTTAATTACTAACATGTTACTTAAAAGCAGATCCACATTTTTCAGCCGCAAAATTTATTAAAATTTTTTTAAACTATGAAACGCTATGAAAAACATACTTAATGAATGTATTATGCCAATTAATTTGGTAGCAGTTGCTTAGTTATTAAATTGTAGACATAAACACGAATTCCTTCTACTGGTATCTCTGGTCGCAGTTTTGCGAGCGAAGGCTGACACGTGACACCGCTCTCCAGCTATCGAGGTGAGTGGGTGACCTTACGAAATTATATAGTAGATAGATAGGTAGGTAGGCCTAAATATAGATGTTACCATTTGCAGATCTCGCACATGACAGATCAAATTTGTAAGAACTGTACAGTATATGAGCTCTGCTAGAGTGTCTGTGTATCTTTAAAACACATTTCTGCTTTAGTTGTAAACCAATCAAATGGGACAGCATGGATTCTGATGGTTTCTAATTAAAAAAAGTGCTTGTTTGCCAAAAATTTTAATTCTTTCAGACTACTTTTAAATTTTCTTAGGTTACTTTATACAAACTCTATCCATAGAAACAAGGTATTTGTTGGAACCGAGAGATTGTTTTAAAGAAAATCTGTGAGTAATTAAATTGAAGTTCACTGGTCCATAAATTTGGGCATTATTGTGGTAAGGTACTTTATCATTTTTTTCTGTTGCTTTGAGATTTCTTTCTATGTTAGAACTTTATAAATGACTATTGCTTTATCTTTATTAAAAAATCTTGAATTTAGTGACACTGATTAAGACTCGTGTGAAATGTTAAAGTGCTTACAGAGCAATTGTTGACATAATTGGATTTAATGAAGACTGTGTAGCCACTGTGGGGGAGTTTTTACTTAGAGAATGCTGTACTTATAATTTGTAGTGGCAAACCTGTTTAAATGATTGTTACAGGACTTGGCCACAAGAGTTGTCAATCATGAACCATTGTTTGCTGCTGAATTCCCTGTAAACAATGAAATGGTAGTTCTGGATGAAGAAGAAAATTTGGAGCCTTATGATGGTATGTATAATTGTCTTAAGCAAATGTGATTACTTCTTGATACACTGCCTAAGTATCTATTTTATAGTCTAGATTTTTATTAGGGGTTCTGAGTGGAAGCAATTAAATCATTTAAAAATTGAAAAAAGTATTTCAGTTAGAAACAGCCACAGATTGTGTGTGCTGAGTGTTTATTTATTATTTATTATTATTATTCAGTTTCTTCCTCGATAATTTGATATCATTCTTAACCTCAACCAGGTTCTGATTTTTTTCCCTGGGACAAAGTGAGGATATAGTATGTATAGAATGTAGCTACTGATCGATGTACTAGTGGTGGGGAAAAGCGGTGTTTTGAAAAGTATACAGGGTGTTTCTTGTAACTGTAGCTCTTCAGCTATTGATAGTTTTGCATTATATTTTGTTTACATATTAGAGTTCAAATTGAATGAGCGCCATGAACCTTAAGCTAAAATTAAGACGTGTGGTACTCTTGAATTAAGGATTCACAAATTTTTTTAAAAAATGTGATGTCGGTATAGAACCATAATCTGTCAGGATCTGTACGTTGTAAAGTCAGAAAATTATTGTTATTATTATTATTATTTAAATTGGAATTTTTTTTAAATTTTTTTTTATAACTGAGGTGTTAAATTCCTCCCCCATTTACTTTTCCAATTTGCAAATTTTAATTTTAAATTCCTTAGGCATTTTTGGTAAATTATTCATCACATTACTTGGTAATTTGTTCCAATCCCTGACACCCTTACAACAAAAGAAAATTTTCCTACTTCCTTATATGTGAAATCGAGCACAAGCTTTTGGTGTTGGACGCCTTTCCCCTTCTGTGCACTATTCCTAATTGTATGACTAATATCCCTCCAAGCCTCATCACCAACATATGCCCTGTACATTCCCAGCACACTCTTCACCCTCCTCCTTTCCTCCAATGACTCCCAATCCAGCTCCTTTATCATATCAGTTACTGACTGGGTCCTGTGATTATTTGCACAAACAAATCTAGCTGCTCTTCTTTGCACACCCCCCAACTCCTATATTTGATAACGAAAATGTGGGTTCCAAGCTACACCACCATATTCAACCAACGCTGCCACCAAAGTTTTGTTACCCAATTCCCTAACTTCTCTGGCACATACTGTCATCATCCTCTCCAGTAAATATCTTTTCACAGTATATTATGAGAGATTGTAAATCATTACTTAGACACTCCTCGATTAATTACCGGTTGAAAGATAATGCTAATGCAACTGTTTAATTCATTTATTGTCGCATCGTACGCGTTCACCTCTCGTCGAGGCATCCTCAGCGACGAATTATTTACATTTGTTAATATGGTATGCAGCTGCACATCACCGTTTTCTTATCCAAAAGCATGTTTTGCTTGTATCATTTTTACAATATTGTGCTTTCTCATCATGAGATGATGGCGACAGAGCAAGCCACCGAAAGCTTGTCTTTCGATAATACTATCCGGCAGAGAACCCGCAAAGATTTCGTAATGCGTATTGGTTTCACATGGGTCGCTGCAAAGTCTTTTCAGAAGTTGCCACACCGGGAGAGTCTTGTTTCTCATAATACACCTGTTAATGCAACACCCAACCAAATAACATGTCAACTATTACTGAATGGTAAAGGAGGAAAGACTTGGAAGAAAAGACAGGTCCAACATAGTAAGACAATCACAAGTAGAAACAAAAGATCTTCCCACAGAATTTCAAATGAATGAGCTGATGAAAGGTGCTAAGCTGGTAAAGTAACAGTTCTTGATGGTGTAACTGTGGGGCAGGTAAAACATGTTGGCACTGTTACCATGAAGTGGCTTTTGTGTCTTTACAACACCTGCCTCTGAAGTAAACAGATACCTAAAACATGGAGAAAGGCAAAAGTTATTGCTGTATTGAAACCTGACTCTTCTGTCGCCAAAAACCTTCACACTATTTCTCTGTTATTCCACCTCTACGAGATATTTGAAAGGATGCTTTCAATCGACTGTGCCCAAAAATTGAAGCGAAACTGATTCACCAGCAAGCGGGTTTCAGACCTAACGAAAACTGCGCCGCACAAGACCTCGACCTGACTCGGCACAGTGCTGGGGTTGAACACAGAAGTGGCCTTCGTAGATCTCCCTGCGTCTGACACCGTACATCATAATGTATTGCTTTGAGTTTACAAAAATCATCCGAAATTTACTTCAGAACCTTTCTCTTGATTGGACATGTTACTTGCTCCGCGACACCTCATCTACTCTGCCTCCACTGCACTAGTTTTATCATAGACCTCACTACACAACAACTCTCAGTCAGAATGAATTGCCACAGACAAACTGTCCACATACACAACAAGTATCTTACAGTATCCGAACATGCCAGTACCTGCAAATCTAACAACCTCAGCGACTGCTTTACATCGAGAGCAGTCGCCGTTTCCCTGAAACTTCTGAGATGGGAACTTGTATACAAAAACATCCTGTATACCAGACATCTTCCTGGTCCCAGTCACCAATAATACCCTTCCAATTAACCTATCACCTATCTTATTTAAAAATAATTTAAACAAAATTCTCTAAAATTTACTGTTTCTTCACCCCCCCAGTTCAATTATACACTGTACATTTTTATGTTCACACATGTCTAATTTGACATTTCACCACTGCCTGTGATATGTACCAATAAATAATATATTAGGCTCTTCCTAAAGTTACTATATGTTACTTCACAGTAACTTAACATCACCATCTCTACTACCCCAAACCTGTTCACAGTGGCTAGCCAGTCGTGCAGTGAGCTTCGGTGCTGCATACCTTCCTTGTAGAACATTTTCAATGTATTTGTTATGATATGGAGTTAATAGCATACATAGTGGTCTGGTGGTTAAGGCACCTGACTTAGGTCTGAAAGATCCGAAAAATTCAAATCCTGGTCTGGACTGAGATTTTTCTAATGTCGTTAACACATCCTTCACTTCTGAAAGATGTAGCTTTGCATATGTAAATGCTTCTGTTTTTAGGATTCCATCTTAAGTTATAGGTCACCTATACCCAATACGTCTACCAGCTTAAGACGGGGGGCAGGTATGAAGCTGAATTGTGCTGTGTGACACAACAGAAATATTTTTTATAAGAAAATAATATTTTTCCCTCAAGCGTGGACAAAAATCAATAATATTCAGTCTTAGAGAAAATGAATTGGACAGTGTAGGTTGCTATGGAGATAGATCAAGAGAGTAAGGCTAATGGTGTAGAAGCATAGATCGGTTGCTTAGAATAGTCATTGCCGAAAGAACCTTGCATCTTCGGGATAGTACGTAATTTCAATGTAGTTCCTAGAAGAGAAGAGGAGGTTCAATAATACGCTCTCAAAACTGTTTGAAAGTCAAAAAAATCATACGGTTATGCAACAGCTGCCTGTAAAAAAACTCACTTGGTCATCAAGGCTACTCGAAATTATTATTATTGGAATGGGAGATGATCAAAGAAATATAAATTCGTTTGATACAATCTGTTCCATGCAAACTGAATTGAAATGGAGAATTAACTGGAAAAATACTGCTGTCAACCGAAGAGTGTGAGTCTAAAAGTAAAGAGTGTCAACAGTTTATCGATTAGTGTAAGAGGCACATCAGCAAGCCACAAGCATTTGATGCCTACCGTCAGATTCTACTTTGTCCTTGTGATGTACTTTCTTGCAGTGTTTTTATCATGTAATCGCAATGACCCACCTATGAAATTAATCCAATATTACTTATGTGTGTCCTGATTTCAGAGGAGCCCATATCAGATGGTGCGGTGGAGAGTATTGTGAAAGACATATGGCCAGTCTTACAGTCAACGTTTAAGAAGTATGACTTTGACTGGCAGTTGTCTCAAGGAAAAACAATCCTGATGGAAAAAGCCGTAAAACTTGAAGGTAATTATAACTTTTTTCCTTTTATTTCTGTTATTTTTGGGTTTAATGAGTTTTGTTAGATGGATTCTAAAAACAATTTTCAAAATTTTGGTGCGGATTTTTAAATGTTTCACAATATATGTATATAAAAATAAGATAGGATAGGGAAAAATAACCCATCTCTTACCACAGATGAAAGCGAGATGAACACGTAAAAAAATGCAAAAAATGAACACAAATTGCACGATATTTTGGTAAGAAACCTTAGTCATGTGAGAGGCGAGTCATACGAGGGGGGAAAGATGTGATCACATCCTGACGCGCCACATGAATGAAACAAAGACGGAACACACAGGGTGGTGGTGGAAGTGCCGGGAGTGGGGGGGGGGGAAGGTGGAACTGCGATAAAAGTGGAACAAAATAATCTCTGCAACGACTAGTTAAAAAAATGTAAAATATAATTTTATTTTGATTGATAAGTTGGTACGAGTTCTGAAGGGGTGGTGGTGTTCGGAAAAACTCTAATAGCTCTAACTGTGAAGCAGGTGTTGAGGTTGTTCGAATCATGTGAGTTGGGATGAATTGCCACTGGATGGTCTGGGTTGGAAGTATAAACTGTTTGCCTGTGGCCATTCACCCTGTAGGATAGGTGTTGAGTGGTGAGACCAATGTAGGAGGCAGTGCAATGGAGGCAGGTGAGTTGCCAAGTGAGGTGAGTGGTGACACACGTAGCATGTCCAATTATAGGGAAAGATTCTCCTGTGACAGGATTAGAGTAAGTGGTGGTAGCGGGATACATGCTCCATGTTTTTCAGCAGGGTCTGTTATTGGGGAAAGATCCTTGTGGAGGTCTAGGAGAGTCAGCAGGTATTTACTTGTGGACCGAGATGTTATTCAGATTGAGTGGTCTGCTGAAGCAAGTGCGGGGAGCAGTGGTAGGATTTTGGGAGGAAGGAAACACATTTCAGGTAAGAGAATCTGGTTGATGGATTCCAGGCAAGGAAAGAACTGGGTGACAAGGATTGGTCCACGGTCAGTTTTAGGACGTGCAGAATGAGGATTGTGGGTAATGGCATGAGAGATTTGTTTTTTCACGAGATCGTGGGGTAATTGGCAGGACACGAGGGCTTGGGATAGTTTTTGGGAATAACTGGAAATTGAATCACGATCAGAACAGATGTGTTCGCCACAGATTGCGAGGTTGTATGGGAGGGAACGTTTGGTATGGAAAGTGTAGGTATTGTTGTAAATTGGTTGGTTTGATGTGTATAGAGGTGTGGGGGGCACCCTGTTGAAGGGTGATATCCATGTAAAGGAAGGCGACACTGATGTGAGAATATGACCAGGTGAAATTAATTGATGGAGTCATTGAGTGAGCTGAGGAGATCTATGAGGTGGTCTTCCCTGTTTCCAGATCATAACTATATCATATATGTATCTCAACCACACAAGGGGGCTGAGGGAGCAGTTCTTCAGAAACTTTTCCTCCAGACGACCCAGGAAGAGGTTAGCATAGTATTAGGTGTCTCATGGTTAATTGTATATGAAATAATTAGGTCCAGACACACTTCCAAATTTTAACTGTTTTTATTTCTAGAAGACATAAAACTTCAAAAATACTGGTCACTAGTAAACACAAGCCCCAGCGATTACATTCAATACTGTACTGCAATACACGTGTTTGTCAGGTGTAGAACAATTTCACGAAGTTGTACTCCAAAAATGCACAGATTATGCGATGATTTCCTGAAAAAGTAAAATTTATTAAAATGTTTTGTATCATTCTTGAGTTTAAGCTCTTGTTTAACATGAAAGCTGATTCTATGCTGATTTCTTATTTCAACAGCATTACTGTAACTGTAATTTAGTATTCAAAACTCTTGGATTTTTTTGGTATTTTGCTAGGTTTTAAAACATATTTTTCTCTGTTTTAGAATCGAGTAAAGATATTACAGAAGCAGTTGACAATCTGCAAGTGGAAATTGATGCAATGAGAAAACTGTTCTATGATAACTTTCAGCTTCCAGTTAAGGTTTGTTTTTGGTTCTCCATTTTCAGTTTTTGTAGAATATTAGCCCATTAGTACGTATGATTTACTCAGTATTATGTGTAATCAAATATTTATTTTTTTTTTTTGCCAATCAGGATTGTACATAAATATTATACAAATAGCTAAGGAAAAGCCAAGGATAATTGCTTAAGTCAAATACAAAACTTATTGCACTATATTAGACATGAGAAAATAATTATATAAACTTAATTACTCAGTAGTAGTTTTTTAACATTTGCTGAGAAAGAGATCCTCCATAGAAGTTGATATCTGCCGAGTACTGGTACACCAACCTGGCAATTCTATTTCTCGGTCCACGATAGACGACGTAGTTTTTGTGTGTGCTTTCAACTGCATGAGCCTTCTGGTCCTTAGCACAGACTTTGAGCATACAAAGCCAAAGCCAACTAAGATTTCTGGCGAGTCAACCAGCCCGTTGACAACTTTGAAACACAAAGTAAGGTCAGCCACTTGTCTGTGACTGATTAGGCTACTAAGCTTACACTGCTGATAAATAGCATCGAAATTGATTACATGCGCATAATAGCATAAACATTTACAGAATTTTCATTGAATTTTGTCAATACAATTGATGTGTAAATCAGTAGGCCAGACAACAGACCTGTACTCAAGTATGGGTTTGATGTCTGCTAAGAAAAGAAGTATCAATGTTTTGGTATTTCTCAACTCCTTGCTTGCTCTACAAGTAAAGACTAGGCTTTGACAGGGGCGATGTGTTGTATAATTGATATGTTCTGAGAAGGTTAATTTGTCACCAGTAATCACATCAATATCTTTTATTGTTTTAACTGTTTGGATACTTTGATCCTCAAGCAGGTAAATTGCCGGCAGCTGTATTATCTTGGTTCTCTGGGTGGAGTCGGGTCAATTTATAAAATCCTAACCTTTCTGCCATCGTGCCTTCTTCAGGAAGAAGGCCACAGCACGGAGCCAGACGTAAGGCCGTCTGAGATGTGTGTGTGTATATATATATATACTAAGGAAGGATAGGGAAATATGACCCAACACTTACCACAGATGAAGGCGGCTGGGACGACGAACACAAAAACAAACACAAGAGAAGCGCAATTCTTCGGCCTATAGCACCCTTAAACGTGCATGTGTACACCAGTCGGCCGTCTATGTGTACACATGTGACGCCGCCTGGTGCTTCACCTTCTGCACATTTAAGGCAGCTGTAGGCCGAAATATTGCGCTTCTCTTGTGTTTGTTTTTTGTTCGTCTTCCCAGCCATCTTCATCTGTGGTAAGTGTTGGGTCATATTTCCTTAGTTTTATTGGCTTAAAGCATTTTCCTGCTAATTGTTGTTATTATAAAAACTAAGGAAGGATATTATCACTACTATTTACATTGCTTGTATTTTATTTTTCGTAAAAGTTTTTCAAAATATAATTTATATGTATATCGTCTCTCGGTTATTATGTTGGTCTGCAACTTTTAATGATAATATACCTTCAACATTATCAGTCTAGTATTTGAGCCCCCCCCCCCCCCTCTTCGACTACACTACCATTTATGCCAGCGAAGCCATTCAGCAGACGGCCATCATCGTGTACACGTCTGGCTCTGCCTAGTGTCTCACTTTTGCAAGAATAAGGCTATACGCCGAAATATTGTGTTTCTTGTGTTTGTTCTTTTGTGTTCATCGTTCCCAGCCTCCTTCATCTGTGGTAAGTGTTGGGTCATATTTCCCTATCCTTCCTTAGTTATATATATATAGTAACCAGGAAATAATAGGTGTTAAGTAGCGAATGGATTTACTAAAAAGGATAGCGAAATGAACCACCACTTACCTTAGATGATGGTTTCTTGGTGTGAACACACACACACACAAAAACCAAAAGAACAGGAAAAGCAATTAATATTTCAGGTCTTGGCCCGTTTGTCAACAGGAGAACATTATAGAGGGAGGGTGGTGTAGGAGACTAACTCGCAGAATGACTGTTAGTCAGGAACGTGGTGGGGGTATATTCAATCAGAGACATGGAGAGGGGGATAGTGAATTGGAGCTAGTACCCGAGAAATGCAAAAAGAGCAGAATAATACATTAAATTTTTTTTTCCAATCCTCAAAACACTTCTGATAAGCACTTTTTGGCAGCCTTGAGCTCTTTCAGCGATGCAGTCTTTATCTCCTCAATTGTTGTAATTTATTGATCTGTTCAGTTTTGGGGACAGGAAAAAAAGTCACAGGGTGCCAAATCCGGTCAATATGGTGGCTGAGGCATGATTGTGGTGTTGCTTTTGGCCAAAAAATCACTCACAAGCAGCTATGAGTGAGCAGGTACATAGTGATGCGTGATGCAAAAGCCACGAATTCTTTTTCCACAAATCCATACTTTTTTGTATTGCTTCTCGCAAACGGCGCATAATTTCAAGGTAATACTCCTTATTAACTGTATGACCTTGTGGTAAAAACTCCTGATGCATTATGCCAGTAATCGAAGAAATTGGTCAACAAAACCTTGACACTGGGTCGAACTTGGCATGCTTTTTTTTTCGGTCTTGGCTCTTCTGGGCTCTTCCATTGGGAAGATTGGGCCTTGGTTTCTATGTAATAACCATATACCCATGATTTGTCACCAGTTATGACCCTTTTGAGCAAATCGAGAATATCTGTGGGATGCTCGTGCCACAGATCAAAATTCATCAGTTTTGGAACACACGTCTCATGCCCAAAACGTCCGAAAAAATTGCGTGGCACGAGCCAACCGAGATGCCGACTTCATCAGCAACTTCTCTAATGGTGATTCAATGATTCTCCAACACCATTTTCTTCAGTTGTTGTGCTGCGGTGTGCAAGCGAGGTTCATCATTGACATCTTCTTGGCCATCTCAGAAGTCTTTGTACCATTTATAAACTTTTTTTTTACTCAAAGTGTATTCACCGTATGCCACTGTCAACATTTCAAGTGTTTTGGAGCACTTAATTTAATTTTTTACAAAAAATTTGATGCAAACTCTTTGATCCATTTTTTCAATAGCAGTAAATCTCAGAGCACACAAAACACTTCTAACAGTTATGCCTCTCACCAAGAATGCTATATAGTTGAAACTGTGAAGATATGTGTGGGACGAGTGAACCAGAATTAGAAAAACAAAAAAACGAACATCGACTATGTATCCGGCGAAAAAAGAGTGACCTTACTTGGTGAGATCTGGCCCCCCTAAAATGATGTGAGATTTTGATGAACCCCCCCCCCCCCCCGATAATTGACCTCACAAGCTTTTTGAGACTTTTTTGAATTTCAACACCTGACATGAGATTTCTGTCACCCCCCCCCCCTCCCCCTTGGTGAGATTTCGCTGGAACCCCCTCCCCCCTCCTTATCTCACCTCAAATAATTAATGGACACCTCCCAACTGTTTGCAGTATGTAAATGTGGTTGGTAAATATTAATTTATACTATATGCTGGAAACAAAGCAGCAGTCTAGACCATGGATTGAAGAAGTTAAAAGAACTTTAAATATAGCCATTATAGTTAATTCAAACTGAAATCAAGCAATGGCCCTCCAATTACCTGTTTAAATAATAATTAAAGAATAGGTATACAGAATTATTTACTTCTTCTTCAATTTATGACGAACTGGAAATGACAGGTATGAATACCCATAAAACTAATTGTCATCTACTAAGCACTTAATTAATTATCTGTGTAAACATAGACTAATATGTTATGCCCTTGGTGAATATTCTCCTATTCTTGCTCTTCTCGAGCTTTCCACCGGGATAGCGCATCAGTAAAAGTATGCGGCAACGTTTCAGAGCCTCCCTCTGGCTCTATCTTCACCGGATGATGAAGACTGAGGCATGCTCTGAAACGTCGCTATGTATTTTTACTGACGTGCTATCCCGGTGGAAAGTTTGAGAAGATTTTACACAACTGACTCGCCGAGAAAGCCTTCATTCTTTCATTCTCCTATACTGTACAGATACGTACTTGTGACATAAGGTGACTGAGTATGTTGATGACAATAGATATAACTGTTCATAGCAATGACAGTGAACCTTCATTAGTTTAAGTTATGTGTGGTCTTTGATGTAAGGTAAGAATTTGCATGCAATTTTTCAACTGAAGAGCGATTAGTGGTAAGTTTTGGGACCACGATGCAGCATATTTCAATCTGTGATTGAGCTAAGTTTCTAATATTTTGAATCTCTTATTTGTGCTGCTGTTTGTGTCACAAGATGTTGAGTTTCACAGAATAAAAGAAAGTCTCGGACATAATTGCCTCTTAGGTATTGCTTATGTAATATTGTAAAGTAACTAAATATGTAGTGTTATCTGCTGTTGATATTATTTCAACAACTTCTGTGAATGGTGTATCAGTATGTAAGAATAAAATTAATAAACTAAGCTGTACAGATTTTTTATGCTCATTTGTAATTAATTTTCTTTAAATTTGATGTTACCCAGTAACCTAAGGAATCCATTCTTCATTCAGTGTAGTTTTCCCTAAGAATATTGTATACATTTATATTTTGGGGATTAAACGAGTATTTTCTACAGTCTTTAAATATTTCAAGAAGGTCATAATCGTTTTATGAATATTCTTGCCTGTAGTTTGTTGAATTTCTTTCAACTGCAACAGATTTATGTTTGAAATGAAATTAATTGTAAAAATGGAGATTTTTTTTTGCTGAGACAAGGATATTTTTTTATGCATTTTCTATTATTAGGAGGAACCCTCAATTGAAATTGTAGACATACACGCCGGTGGCAATTCGCTTGCTAACTGGAGGACGTGTTCAGCTCAGCCAGTGCAAACAGACGGATTCAGAAGCCCACGCAAACCCAGTCTCGGTGAGAAAACATTACCACTTTCTCTTTCACGTTATTTATTGATGGTTGTTATTAATGTCTTTAGGTTACACTAAACGAATTGAAGGGTGATTGAGATATACTTTCACGAAATTAAGTCCTCTTAAGTCTTTTCTGTGAAACACAAAGTAACTGTTTCTGTGGTTCTTTGTGTGAACATTAACAATTGCAGAAGTGTACACAATCACAAATTAATTGTACTGGGGCATATTACATATTCGTCTCTGCCTTCAAAGACTATGTAAGTATTTTCACAGTTGTATTGGATAGTGTGATTGAATGTTTCAGAATAACTCTACACTGGAACTACTACTTGCATATGATTTTATGTGATATATCCAATAATAATTTTTTTTTTTATCTGTTTATATGAGTAGAGCTTTGCTATAGTACTCATAAAGAGTCATTTTTCAGTCAGGCATACAAAATTCAGGTGTGAATATAATAAAAGGTAAATTGGAAATGCTCTTCCTGCAATTAAGAGCACATGCAACAACAAAATCTCAAACTCTTCTGATGTGCATAATAACCAGATTACTTCCCAAAAGAACAATTGAAACTGTAGATTTTTTACTAGCTTTCCTTTAAATACCAACACCAAATCAAAATGGGTACCAGCAGTTCCTGAAGGTCATTTTCACAACCCTATCTCCATAAATTTTTCAACAATGACTATGAGGCATGATCATGGAATATAGTGTGTTGTGCAGAATGGCATAGGTGGCCAAGTCCTTATGATGGTCTAGAATTGGTGTTGAAATCCTAAAAGGTAACTGATCTCCTGGTGTGGAGAGAGGAAAATACCCACTGCAAAACTGGCAAGTCTCGACACTTTGCAAATGGGCGCTGAATGTGATTCATGAGAAGAACACACTATGGGACAGAAAATGATGAAATTAAGGAAAATGGAAGCATCTCCTAGGCGGTATAAATAACGAAGGAAAGGTAAATGAACCCACCACATACCAAAGTTTACCACTGCGATTAGAGAAAACACTCAGGCTGACAAACAAATTCATAATTTTTGGCAACTGCCTTCTTCACTGGTAGATAAAAGGGCTATTAGGCAGAGTACATGTGCACACTCAGAACATCATCCAGTGACTCCGAAAATTATGTATTTGTTTGTGCACCTAAGTGTTTTCTCTCATCACAACCATCAACTTTGGTATGTGGTGGATTAATTTACATTTCCTTCATTATTTATATGGGACAGAAAAAGATCAGATGCCATCCTCAAGAAAATCAAAATTATACTGCTTCTTCAAACTGTGCAAAACTACAAAATATCTGGGACAGACCTTGTTCTGTGGGAAGAATGGCTATCTTCCATGAAAAACCTTCAAATACTAATGCTGGAGAGATGTAGGAAGACCAGGAAGACCAGGAAGAAGATGGATTGTAAACGTAACAGACCACCAGGCCTAACAACCGATAGGAAGAAGAAAGACTTAAAACCTGTTGTTGATGGGACAAACCAACTGGATAAATACCATAGTTGTGTTAGACTTGGTTGATTCCATTTTAATGATCATTCTTTCACCTGCATTCATGGAACTAAAAAAAATTTATTGGACAAGAAAGTACTATCCTTGTGGATTTAACGTGTCATGAGAATTTTTAATAAGAGGAATATCAAGTCAGAAGGAGTCCCATTCCATTTCAAAACAGATGGGGGTTTCAGTTGATCAACTGCAATTTTTTTGAAACAATAACAGTAGATAATCACATTGGAGTTATGAAATATGCCAAAAGCAATTTGCAAAAAAAAAAAAAAAAAAAAAAAAAAGTTACAGCCCTTTGAAAATTGGTTAAAAATCCATATGTTTTGAAAATCGTACAATACCCAACGTGTTTAATTGCTTGTAACTCAAAAACTACACTCCTGGAAATTGAAATAAGAACACCGTGAATTCATTGTCCCAGGAATGGGAAACTTTATATACACATTCCTGGGGTCAGATACAACACATGATCACACAGACAGAACCATAGGCACATAGACACAGGCAACAGAGCATGCACAATGTCGGCACTAGTACCGTGTATATCCTCCTTTCGCAGCAATGCAGGCTGCAATTCTCCCATGGAGACGATCGTAGAGGTGCTGGATGTAGTCCTGTGGAACGGCATGCCAAGCCATTTCCACCTGGCGCCTCAGCTGGACCAGCGTTCGTGCTGGACGTGCAGACCGCGTGAGACGACGTTTCATCCAGTCCCAAACATGCTCAATGGGGGACAGATCCGGAGATCTCGCTGGCCAGGGTAGTTGACTTACACCTTCTAGAGCACGTTGGGTGGCACGGGATACATGTGGACGTGCATTGTCCTGTTGGAACAGCATGTTCCCTTGCCGGTCTAGGAATGGTAGAACGATGGGTTCGATGACGGTTTGAATGTACCGTGCACTGTTCAGTGTCCCCTCGACGATCACCAGAGGTGTACGGCCAGTGTAGGAGATCGCTCCCCACACCATGATGCCGGGTGTTGGCCCTGTGTGCCTCGGTCGTATGCAGTCCTGATTGTGGCGCTCACCTGCACGGCGCCAAACACGCATACGACCATCATTGGCACCAAGGCAGAAGCGACTCTCATCACTGAAGACGACACGTCTCCATTCGTCCCTCCATACACGCCTGTCGCGACACCACTGGAGGCGGGCTGCACGATGTTGGGGCGTGAGCGGAAGACGACCTAACGGTGCGCGGGACCGTAGCCCAGCTTCATGGAGACGGTTGCGAATGGTCCTCTCTGATACCCCAGGAGCAACAGTGTCCCTAATTTGCCGGGAAGTGGCGGTGCGGTCCCCTACGGCACTGCGTAGGATGCGACGGTCTTGGCGTGCGTCCGTGCGTCGCTGCTGTCCGGACCCAGGTCGACGGGCACGTGCACCTTCCGCCGACCACTGGCGACAACATCGATGTACTGTGGAGACCTCGCGCCCCACATGTTGAGCAATTCGGCGGTACGTCCACCCGGCCTCCCGCATGCCCACTATACGCCCTCGCTCAAAGTCCGTCAACTGCACATACGGTTCACGTACACGCTGTCGCGGCATGCTACCAGTGTTAAAGACTGAGATGGAGCTCCGTATGCCACGGCAAACTGGCTGACACTGACTGCGGCGGTGCCCAACCGCTGCGCAGCTAGCGCCCTTCGACGGCCAACACTGCTGTTCCTGGTGTGTCCGCTGTGCCGTGCGTTTGATCATTGCTTGTACAGCCCTCTCGTAGTGTCCGGAGCAAGTATGGTGGGTCTTACACACCGGCGTCAATGTGTTCTTATTTCAATTTCCAGGAGTGTATAAGAGCTAGAGAGTTTAAATAGCTTTTTTTTTTTTTTTTTTTTTTTTTTTTTTTTTTTTTTTTTTTGAAACTATTGAAATGGACTTTAACATAATGTTCAATAATTAAACAAAATTCATATTTCATGGGAAAATTGTGTTTTTTGTAATTTTAATATTTTTTTGTCTTTCAAAAAGGAGTTGGCTCATTTTGTTAATAATGGCAATTTATAGCCCTAATTGGGTATGGATGCTCATAAATCTATTTTAGTCCATGATCTATTTGGCTCATACAACAGCTTGCTAAATTATTCTGAAATGCCAACGTTTCACATTTTTTAGGAACCAATAACTGAAAGAAGTCATTTTTAAAAAAATCTGGTCAAGTAATGTCAAAATAGCATGTAGTTGAGTCACAGAGACAGATTCGTTAATTTTTGCATTGTTAAACTACTACAAATGGAGTATTTTCCTTGGTGTTTCCTGAAATCTTAGTTCAGCAATTTGGGCCATTTTATTTTTCAGTTGGAGTTGCTATCAAAAAGGTGACACATCAACCACGTATCCCCCAGAAAATGCCAAAACCTGAACCGGTAAGTAATTACTCTTATGACTGCACTAGTGTGACAGTTTGTGTTTCAGCTACTATGTATTTTTGTGGGTATTTTGCTGCTATTGTTTTTAGTCAGGTATTTAAATCCTTGATTCATAGTACTGTTAAATTAATTATGAATACTGACGTTTGTGTTCAGCAATAATATGCAAATTAAACAGGATATTGAAATTAATCATAGAAGTATCACCATAGTACCTTCAGTATTTTACTAAAAGTCGACCTTAAAGTGCATAATAATAATAATAATCAGAGTAGCTGATGGCTCTCACTAAACAATGAGTTTCCATGGGAGTCTGTCTCCGATTCTTTCCATTGGTGAGTCTACAGAAAATTAAATGTTTGAAGTTCCTCTATGCCAGTTCCCTTGCCATTACTGTATAATGGTGAAGTACGGTGATGAGCCTCAGGAAGTATTGGCAGTGGAGTTAGGTACTCTACACAAGTGTTCCGTAATAATAGGAGAGTTGCTTTCTTTTGTCAAGCAAGCAAGGAAACAGATATCTCAACCTATTCCGTACAGCCCAAAGTAACTCACTTTTTGCCGAGTATAGGAGTCACCCACTGCTTGCCAGTGGCCTCCTAAAGCAGAGCGGACAGTGGGGAGAGGTTCACGGCACCCTCTTGCCCTTGAGGTTGGAAACTGCCCGCCCTAAAGATGGATGAATCGGAAGTGATCAACGGCGTGGGGATGTAGAAGGCAACGGGACACCACTGCATTAAAATCCCTAAGGGTATCCCGAGGACATGTAATCCTCTCAAATTACCTATAGTATGATTGCTTCTTCCTGGGTAAAATATTGTCGCGTTGGAACCGGGGCAGGTGTGAATTCGAAGGTTACTTGTCAATGAACACAGCACTTAAACTGAGAACAGGTTTATTGAGAACTCAAACATACACGCAGCACTGACTGCCTCTTGGGCAGAATGCTCTTCTATTTATACACAGATAGAACGTACTAGAGATTACAAGAGTAGTTAACAAATGAAATGTGTAGAAGTTACAAGTGACCTTAGGAAACATGTAGAATCTTCTGGAAATAATAAACAGAATTAAATAATTTTTGTCAGTGGGCGGGATTGAACCGGCGACCTTCGGTACCGCAATTCGTGACGCTACCCGCTGCGCCATGCTGGCAGACGGTACACTGGCGTTCATGCGGCATTGCTCCCTCTCCTGAGGAAAACAGCGTCCCGCTGTTAGATTTCTTTTGGGGCACGCTGAAGTGTCCTGGATCTTGATCTTGTCGTGGGTCCTCTGTATGGCAGTTCTGGAGGGCCCCTCCTGTTTGTACTATTATCTTCCTGTCCGACTTCCTCAGTATCCAAACCGTCCTCAGAGTCCTTGAACAAGAAGCTGGTTGTGCCTAGCTGCTCGTCAGGATTGTAGTAAGGCTTCATGCGGAGGACGTGAACAATGTCCCTTCGCTTTCGTCGTTTCGAAGACGGCTCATAATCCTCGACTTCGTATGTGACGTCTGACCGGCGGCGTATGACACGATACGGACCAAAGTACCGCTTCAGTAACTTTTCTGATAGCCCAACCTTCCGGACAGGGGTAAAAATCCATACGAGATCTCCTGGGTTGTACGCAACAGGTCGGTGCTTGCCGTCATACCGCTGACGGTCCCTCTCCTGGGTGGCCAGTGTTCGTATGCGAGCCAGCTGTCTTGCTTCTTCGACCCTGGTAATGAGCTGTTTTATATAGTCATCCTGAGTGTCGTCCGGCTGGAATGGGAACAGCGTATCCATTGTGGTCTCAGCTTCACGGCCATGGAGCAGAAAAAACGGAGTGAAGCCTGTCGTATCTTGCCTTGCTGTAATTATAAGCAAATGTGACCACTGGCAGTATTGTATCCCAATCCTTCTGCTCAACATCCACATACATCGACAGCATATCGGCTAATGTCTTGTTGAAGCGTTCTGTGAGACCGTTTGTCTGAGGGTGGTATGCAGTTGTCATCCTGTGGACAACGTCGCATCTTGACATGACCTCTGATACTAGTCTTGACTGGAATACCTTTCCACGATCGGATATCATCACACGTGGTGCTCCATGCTTCAAAATAATGTCTTCTACTAGAAATTTTGCAACCTCTGGAGCTTCTGCAGTCGGCACAGGTTTGGTGACAGCGTAGCGCGTGAGGTAGTCGGTGCAGACTATTATCCATCGGTTACCGGTTGTCGACTTCGGGAACCTCCCCAAAAGGTCGATCCCAATTCGGTGGAATGGAACTGCTGCAGGTGGAATTGGTACTAGATGACCTGGAGGTAATTGCGGCACATGTTTCCGTCGCTGGCACTCTTTACAGTGACTCACATAATGCTTGACAGATCGGTAGAGACCCTTCCAGTAATACCTGCGTCTGATTCGGTCCAGGGTCTTCACAAATCCCAGATGACCGGATATTGGAGCGTCGTGGAAATACTTGAGAATAGCTGGCTGGAGATGAGCTGGAACGACCAGAAGCCACTTGGGGCCTAGTGGATCGTAGTTGTTCTTATACAATGTCCCATCTATCAATTGAAACCCTCCTTTGGCCGGTTCTCCTTTCTCCAAGGCGTCTATGGTTCTTAATAACTCTGAATCTTCCCTCTGTTCAGCTGCAACGTCACCTAATTCAGCGAGGGCTGAAATTCCATTCATGCTGTTGTGTTCTATTAAAGGATTCCTTGAAAGGCTGTCGGCATCCTTGTGTTTGCGTCCGTTTTTGAATACCACCGTGACGTCGTACTCTTGAAGTCTAAGTGCCCATCTTGCTAGTCGACCTGATGGATCCTTCAAGCTGGTTAGCCAACATAAAGAATGGTGGTCTGTTACGACGGTGAAAGGTTTGCCGAATAAATACGGACGAAACTTGTTGATAGCCCAGACAACTGCGAGGCATTCTTTCTCGGTTGTAGAGTAGTTTATCTCGGGCTTAGAGAATACTCTTGATGCATAGGCTATCACCTTCTCAGCACCTTCCTGAATTTGCACAAGCACTGCACCGATCCCATAACCGCTGGCGTCAGTGTGAAGTTCAGTTTCTGCATTCTCGTCGTATAAGGCTAGAACTGGTGCGGAAGTTAGAGCCTCCTTAAGTGCCTGGAAAGATCTTTCTTTAGTTTCATCCCAGTAAAACTTGGCGTCTCCCTGCAAAAGTTCTTGCAGTGGACGTGCCATGTTACAGAATCCTTTTATGAAACGCCGGAAGTATGAGCACAGCCCAAGAAAGCTTCTCACATCACGAATGTGCTGAGGAGTTGGAAATTCCATGACTGCCCTTACTTTATCTGGATCAGCGCGGACGCCATCTCCGTTGACCAGGTGCCCCAGGATTTTTATCTCTCTGGCGACGAAGAGGCACTTCTTCGGATTGAGGCGGAGTCCTGCAGTCTGAACACACTTCAGCACCGTTGACAGGCGACTCAGATGTTCTTCAAATGTTTTCGAGAAAACAACAATGTCATCTAAATAACAAAGACACGTCGTCCACTTAAGGTGTCGAAGTAAGTTGTCCATCATGCGTTCGAATGTGGCCGGAGCGTTGCATAATCCGAATGGCATTACTTTGAATTCATAGAGGCCATCAGGTGTAATAAAAGCCGTCTTTTCTCTGTCAGCTTCGTCAACCTCGATTTGCCAGTAGCCTGTCTGCATGTCCATGGTTGAGAAGTATGTAGCTCCTTTCAAGCAGTCTAAGGCGTCGTCGATGCGCGGCAGTGGGTAGACATCTTTCTTTGTGATTTTGTTCAGCCGCCGATAGTCGACACAGAATCGCCACGTACCATCCTTCTTCTTTACGAGGACCACCGGAGATGACCAAGGACTCTCCGAAGGTTGAATAATGTCATTATGCAACATCTTCTCCACTTCCTCTCGAATTATTCGCCTTTCGACTGGTGACAATCGGTACGAGCGCTGGCTAATGGGCGGATGATCCCCAGTATTGATACGATGCTTTATCGTGGGCCGTTTCGTCTGACCTTTTTTTTGCTGGGGTGTGAATACACCAGAGAATTGGCGTAGTATAGCTAACACCCGGTGGTGTTGTTCCTTGGTCAGGCCGGACCCTATTGGCAGTTCCATAGTTGTTTCCTCCAGCGTGTTGTCGGTACTAGTAACAGAGCATGGATCTTCGTTAATGACGTTGAGCTCGCCCTCCTGGACTGGTTCAGCTGTCCCTATGCACATTCCCTTGGGGATAATTTGTGACTGCTCGTGACAGTTGGTGATCCAAATGTCTCCTCGACCACCGATAATGCTTATGATAGCCGCTGGTATGTAGATTTCTTTCGTGAGCCTAATAAACTTTCTACTATCGACAAGCACTTCAAGGTTGCGGTCGTCCGTGTTTTTGACTGGGACTCTTCTCATTGCGAACGGCGGGATTGTCACGTTGTCAACGGCGAATAACTTCCCAGAAGATTCTGTGTTACGTGTACCCGTCGCAACGACTTCTTCAATTTGCAGCTCAGACGTTCCACAGTCAATGACAGCTTGGGATGCCTTAAGGAAGTCCCATCCAAGGATGACATTATGACTACATTCTGTTAAAATGACAAATTCAACTGGCTGGGTCCTGTTGTTGATGGTTATTCTCGCGACACAAGCTCCAGCTGGCTGGACGTACTTTCCATTTGCGACCTTAGCACAGTTGCCCCCGTATCACGGAACATTGTCTTCTTTAGTGTGCGACGATAATTGTCCGACAATACGGAGAAAGAAGCTCCTGAATCAACCACGCCCGGACAGGTTGGCCGTCGATTATAACGTTGATGAGATTTCCCGACATCTTAGTGACTGTCATCCATGGAGGATTTTCATCTGCGGCGGCCTCACCTCCGTAGATGGTCGCCTTGCTTAGTTTTCCTGCGTGCGGCGGCTAGGGGAGGCGGCTGGTAGCTCTGTCCGGCGACGATGAACGGCAGCGGCGCGTCGGGGATCGACCTCGTCTAGGGTACGGCGATTGGGCTTCTTCCCGTAGGTCGACCGAACTCGTCAGCGGGTGGCTAGCCTGGGGTAGAACTTTCTGATGGCGGACGTCCTTGCGGCAAAATAATCGTCAAATACTCGTCTTCTCTCTCTGCAGTATCGTACGACTGTCCAGGCGCCCGCAGTGGAAACATATTGGCGCGTTGTCTTCTGTCCTCCAGACATCCGTTCGTCTGCGGGATGTCATAGGTGCCGGGGGATTTGGTTGTGGCCGTGTCGGCCGTTCCTAGGCTGCCGTTTGGCAGCTGCAGCATACGTCGTATCAGGGCGAGGGCCATTCTTCACGTCGAGTGCGATTGGCTCGCAGACAGGAGCTATTGTCTGAAATACCTCTTTTTTCCCGCCGCGTCGGCTCCTTCATGACCCACTGGGCTTACATCCATGGCCATGATCTGATGCTCACTCGGTTCAAGAGTCCCAGCTGCATGAACTGTTGTAATTCTTCTCCTCACAATTTGTCGTATGAGAGACGCAAAGTCGTGCTGGTCTTCCACAACTGCCATAGGGACTGACGTTGGGAAGTCTGTCATACTTCTTTCGCCCAACCCTCCTTTGTTGCATCTCCTCAATCCGCTGGGCACCACTTGATTGAACTCTTTCCGTCGTAGCGACGTCTTTTATCAGAAGAGCTTGGTACATGTCTTCTGCAATACCTTTCATTAGGTGCGTGATTTTGTCGGCTTCAGTCATATTCGGGTTGACTACGTTGCATAGGGCCAAAACATCCTGTATGTAAGATTGCGTCGGCTCCCCATGTCGTTGGGCCCGGTTCTTCAGTTGTTCTTCCGCCGAGCGGATTTGTCGCTGGTGGTCCCCAAACGTTTTCTTAAGTTCCGTCTGGAACATTTCCCAGTTTATTCAGTTTTTCTTCGTTGTTCTCGAACCACTGCTGGGCGGTTCCGTCCAGATAGAATAAACATTTGCCAAGCACATGGTATGATCCCACCTGTTGTACTTGGCGACTCGGTCGAACCCTTTTAGCCATTTGTTAGGGTCCTGTCCAGCGTCTCCAGAGAAACACCGATGGGTGTCGAATGTGCAGCTGGCTTGCCGCCATGGGTTTCCTAATGACGCGGACTTTCGGAAGGACGTACTGAGTATATCCTTTGTAGTCCGGTTCCAGTCCGTGTAGGCGGCGACTTTACGTTGCCTAATCGGAGCCACGACGATGCAGCTGTTGCACAGGGTACCCGGCGTCTCCACCAAACTATGTCGCGTTGGCAACCGGGGCAGGTTGTGAATTCGAAGGTTACTTTGTCAATGAACACAGCACTTAAACTGAGAACAGGTTTATTGAGAACTCAAACATACACGCAGCACTGACTGCCTCTTGGGCAGAATGCTCTTCTATTTATACACAGATAGAACGTACTAGAGATTACAAAGAGTAGTTAACAAGTGAAATGTGTAGAAAGTTACAAGTGACCTTAGGAAACATGTAGAATCTTCTGGAAATAATAAACAGAATTAAATAATTTTTGTCAGTGGGCGGGATTGAACCGGCGACCTTCGGTACCAGGCAATTCGTGGACGCTACCCGCTGCGCCATGCTGGCAGACGGTACACTGGCGTTCATGCGGCATTATTCTGGAGAAAAAAAGTCCTCCAATCAGATCTCCAGGTGGGGTCTGCTCCAGGAGGAGTCATCAGAATGGATAGAAACATTCTACGAATTGGAGCGTGCAATTTTCGAAGTCTGAAAGGGAAATCCTAAAAGGAGATTTGGCCTAGGTGAAAGAAACTAGCAGGGAAGCAGGTTGTTAGAATTTTGTGAAAGATATAATCTATTTAAGAACCATGCATGAACATCCAGTATATACAGGAAGATATCAACTAGACTGGTCAAACAGAGATTCAGAAGTCAAATTTTAGAACGTAAGGCATACCCAGGAGCACTAGACTCCGACCGTAATCTAATGGGTATGAAGTGGAAGCAATACAAGCAGAAGTGAATAAATTGGAACAATCTAACACGAGAGAAAAATTTGCAGAAATGGTAGACCTAGGTCTAAGGTCCTTCTCACATGCCGCTACTGAAAAGAATCCAGTTACTATCTTGGATCAGTCACTGCACTAGTAGTTGTATGGAGGCTTGCACACGGGGTGATCGGTTGGTAACCAGTCAGTAACGCGTCCTTGATTAGTTCCAAGTGATGCTGCTAGCCGGTTGCCACACTACTAGTTGTCAACTAGTTTCTCAGTAAAAATGGTGGAGCAAACGGTGAATTTAAAGCTTGTGGCTGAAACTGAAAAATATCCGTGTTTATATAACTATAAATTAAGTGAATATTTGCGTAAATAAGCGACAGAAAAAGCATGGAATGAGATTGGACACAAAGTCACTTTATCAGGTATATAAGTGTATTATTTTAATCAATAACAGTGACCGTTATTTCATGAAAAGAATTCAGATTTATTTTTCTTAAATTAAATAATACAGTATAATTCAATTGCCACGGAAGTGCTCCTTGTGATGTAGTAAAGTAATTGGCTAAATAATTTCTGGTGTTGTACGCTGTTGAAAGAGAACTTACTTTAAGTGTGTGTATGGCGGATTATTTGTGGAGTTGAGATTATATTATTTTCAAATTTGCTCATACTGCAAGGGTCTCCTTCCTCACTCCTGACAATTCTTCAGTATGCAGGCTGATTTTACTATATTAAATACTTGTAGTGGGTCATGTCACCACAGGGGACTGTTGAACACTTGAAATTTTTCCACCATCATGTCACATATACGTTCTATATTTTTTCATCCTTTACTAAGCGTATAATTAAATTTCCTTTTCGTGTTATCAAGAGTTCTTTGTGGATATGGTCTTATTAAATATCACGAAAGATATAATGCTTCATTGCCTACAAAATAGAACAGGAAATCGGTGGTATTTTCATTACTTGGTAGCCTTGCTGGCAAAGGCAAATATAGATTGTTATTTTCAATTATGTTTTTGATAGACGACACGTGGAATGTACCACTGTCGCATCGCCTGTTTCAGTTAACGTAAATAGCCCATCAGCATCACAACATGCCATTAATACGATTGAATGGTATGATTTGCTGTTATAATTACTTGATCCTAAATTGGTAACTTTTCTTTTCAAATGTGTTTACCATCAACAGCACCCAAGTAATTTGGCAAATTCCATAGTAAATTGAATCTTTCTGCTATTCTCTTCTATTTATTAACATCTGGAATTGACTTGTAGGTTTCTCGTAGCACGTCCCGTGTAATAACTGTAGTCTCTGCAACAGTCAGTGAAACTGTTTTGTTGTTTATTCTAGCAAAATATAATGCGATAATGACAAATGTCAATCCATATACTAAGTACCTGTAAAAATATTAAATAATAAATAAAAAGATGCAACAATAATTTATTCTATTTGCTGTAGGTAAAGAATGTAAAGATTGGAAAAATCTTCGTGCAGTATTTGTATGTCACGTGAAGCCAGCTGTAAGTGGTTTGTCTGTGAAGGCAAAAAAGCCTTATTATCTTGCAGAATGTATGCAGTTTGCTGTTCCTTTCATCAAAGCTCTGCACTATAGCATTTCTAGGAATTTACTAGCAGAAGCAGAACAACTGGAAAAAGATTGTGACTATCCAGTTCCAAATTCAACAGGAAAATTTGTACCGGCTACCTTTAGTCTTTACTGCCTTCGTCACCACAGTCCTGTTCACCGTCTGTCACCTGAACCTTACTTTTCATCGTTTCCATCTGATCAGACCTGTCCAAAAAAAAAACCTTGAAATGAAAGATCCCCCAACAAAAAGCCAATAAAATAATTGTTTGCTTATAGATCTCAATCAAATGACTCTGACCCAGTTGAGGAAGTTTTTTTTAAAAAAGTAATGGAGTCCATAGACGATTTTTTGGAAAATACACTGGCACAAGTTTCACAGTTTTACCAGTTGTTTGGACAGAATATTGGCATTGAGAGTGAAAACACACAGTATTTTTTTTTTTTTTTTTGTAATTATTTCTTTTAAAATAGAAAGTATTGTAGGGAAATTTACCTTAGTGTTATTAAAATCCTCTCTTCTGCACTGACACATTCTCACATTGGAGTATTTTTCTTTTGAATAGAAGGAGACCCGCAGGGGCCTGGTACGCAAGTGCCAGGTACGGGTTTGGCGAACCCGCGGTGCCCGAGCTGGAACTTGTGAGCGCCGCAAGTTTCCCACACCGTAAACTCCTACCATGCTTCAACGACCACCGTAGGGCGTGGCGGTGGAACGTTGTGTGCCTAGGAGAACGGGGATCTTGGCTTCATCGCCCGGATCGCGAGGACGGTACAAACCTCTATAAAAAACCCCTCAACCTCAAGGTCAGCCACGTGCCGAGGAGGTGCATGTGTGAGAGGTGATCACACGCTAACGTGCAACCTCAGGGGCACCTGCGCACCCCTGTTGTAAAAGCATTCTTTTAAAATGTTTTTACTCGTGGGACCACAATTCCTCTCACAAAAAACAACCCCTGCGGCCCGGGTGTGTCGCAGGCTAATAAAAATACACCCAGTTCTAACAAACGGGCGAGGGTTGATAGCCCTCCCCCAGAAAATGGATGCAGTAACGGGAAGGACTTTGTCATCGACAATGCCTTCATATTATGTCCAGGAAGGAGGGATCCTTCGAGAAGGTGTCCCCCTTTTATATACAAAAAGGGTTGGAAGGTCTTGCCGGGACCCTTAAATCAGTCAAGAAGCTGAGGAACGGGACCCTGCTTTTGGAAACATCTACCCATAAGCAGGCTGTCCTCCTCCTTAAGTCTGAGAAGCTCGGGGAGTTCGCAGTAAAGTGCGAACTCCACAAAACTCTTAACTCGAGTAAAGGCGTGGTCACGTGCCGCGACCTTATCGATATTGAGCCCGAGGAACTCCTTAAGGAATGGTCAATTGAACATGTGGTCGAGGTTAGGCAGATAAAACGAAGGGTTAACGGCAATCTTGAGAAGACTGCCACCTTCGTTCTGACGTTCGACACTCCACGTTGCCCAAAGCCATCAAGGCCGGCTATTTAAATCTTAATATCCGTCCGTATGTCCCGGACCCTATGCGCTGTTTTAAGTGCCAACGGTTCGGGCATACGACAATGACGTGTAAGGGCAACCCCACCTGTGGGAAATGTGGAAAGGCTGCACACGAGCCAGGCAGTAGTTGTACCCTCCCACAGGTGTGTGTCAACTGCTCCGGGTCTCATCCAGCCTGGAGCAGGGAGTGTCGAGTGTACCTTGAAGAAAAGAAGGTACAGGAGTTGAAGACTAAGGAAAGAATATCCTTTGGCGAGGCGAAGAAACGGTTCAAGGCGCTGGCGCCACCGGTCTTCGCCACTAGTTTCGCCAAAACGTTATCAACTCCCGTCAGGAAGGAGAGCGTTGCTACGCAGACGGCCGTTGTAGACACGGGCACGAGCACGACATGCTCGTGCCAGTGTAAATGTGGTGCGCAGCCCACAAAGGTCCTAACACCAAGGACCGCGGTCGTCGGTAGTAGCGCTTCTGCTAACTCGACCAATACAGCAGCAGGGTCATCAAGTCCACCAGCGAAAGCACGGCCATCCGCTCCAGTAGCTGCAGCCGTGGGTGCCTCTGCAACAGCAGAAGCAGCACCCATGGCAAAAGCTGTATCTACAGCCTTAGTAGCAGCATTAACGCCATCTGACGGAAGCGGATGGCAAACTGTGCAGAAGGTTCGGGGTCCGAAGTTTAAACACACGGACCCCACTGTGTTCTTGAAGTCCCCTTCTACTTCCCCACCCAGTTCCCCAACTGGCAGGGGAAGAAGGGGGGAAGGCCTCGGCGGAAGAAAGATTCCCAAGACGCCGAGGCCTCAGAACAAAAGTCGTCTTCGGACCCCGAAGATGACGTTATGCTGGTGGACGTAGACCCTGGTCCCGTTCCTCAGCAGACACCAGACCCTGACCCACCCGACCCGGGGCGGGTGGTTTTAAATAGGTAGAATGGCTCCCATACTTCAGTGGAACGTAAACGGCTTTCAGGCTCACAAAGAGGAAGTCCAACTCTTAGCACGGTCTAATCCATTGTGTCTCTGCTCAGAGACACATTTTAGACCACAACATCAGCCAGTGCTAAGAGGTTATGACATATTCCGGAAGGACGATACCGAGGGTGATCGAGCGAAGGGCGGAGTGGCCGTGTTTGTTCGGAACACTGTCCACTCCGAACCCATTGCTCTCACCTCTGATCTACAAGCAGTAGCGGTGAAAATACACGGTCCAATCCAACTGACCGTATGCTCTGTCTATCTGCCACCCAGTGTGTCAGTCGGCTACGACGACCTGGTTGGCATTATACGACAACTCACTCGGCCCTTTCTCCTTTTGGGAGATTTCAACGCCCACAGTGCGTTGTGGGGTTCCACCACCGATTGCCCCAGGGGCCGAGTGGTTGGTAGATTGATAGAGCAGGAGGAAATTTGTATCCTGAATACAGGGCAAATGACTCATTTCACCACTGCTACCGGTACGTCTTCTGCCATTGACCTTTCCTTGTGCTCCCCTCATCGCGGACTCCGTGCAGTGGAGGTGGATCGCGACCTACATGGAAGCGACCACTTCCCAATTTGGATGCACGTTGAGTGTGAACGTGGAGGAGGAAATAACCGACGTAAATGGAACGTCAGTTGTGCAGATTGGCAGCTCTACTGCCGTGCTGTACAACTGCAACCCTGTGGCAGTATACAGGAGAAGGTGAATCACTTCACAGAAGTGATTCACCGTGCAGCTGACGTTTCCATGCCGAAGAGCTCCGGAACGCTGCGAAGGACGCACCGTCCCCTGGTGGAACGAATGAATGTCGTTCCGCCATCCAGGGTCGCCGACGGGCGTTGCGTCGCTTTTAGGTTGTGCCCCAATCTGACAACCTAGCAGCGTTCCGTATTGCCAGAGCTAAGGCGCGTCGAGTTATTAAGGAGAGCAAGAAGAGGTCATGGCAGAACTTTGTGAGCAATATAAATCGTTCCACGCCTCGTCGAAAGTATGGGAGTCCATTCGCCGTATATCTGGAAGGTACTCCCGCCCACCAGTATCTGGGTTACTGGATCACGGACGGATAATTACTGACGAACGAAGCATAGCGCAGCTGATGGCGGAGAACTTCGCCGCCATCACTTCGTCCGCTAACTTTGACCTCGGTTTCAGCGACGTAGATGTCGCTGCCGAGAGGCGCCCGCTGTGCTTCGATTCGTCGAATTCAGAGGCCTACAACTGCCCATTCACATCTTGGGAGCTGGAGAGTGCGTTGAACAGCGCAAATGACACTGCTCCAGGGCCTGATTTGATCCAGTACCAGATGCTGAGGCATCTCAGTAAGGATGCTAAAAAGTACCTTCTAGATATTTTTAACGACATTTGGACCGGAGGACACTTCCCCGACTCGTGGAAAGAAGCAACATTAATTCCCATTTTAAAACCTGGCAAGGACAAATTGTTGCCAGGTAGTTATCGTAGTATTGCCTTGACTAGCTGCGTGGGGAAGACACTGGAGAGGATGGTGAATCGCCGCCTCGTCTGGTGTCTTGAATCCCGTAATCTCCTGAGCCGCTTTCAGTGTGGATTCAGGAAGTTCCGTTCCACCTTGGACAACCTGATCCTCCTGGAGGCGGCAATACAGGATGCGTTCATCCGCAGCCAACACCTCGTGGGTGTTTTTTTCGATCTTGAAAAGGCTTACGATACTACCTGGCGGCATGTTATTTTAAAACAGTACATGAATGGGGTTTTAGGGGTAACCTTCCCCGTTTTTTAAAATCTTTTTTATCTGGTCGTTGCTTCCGGTACCGAGTCGGTAGTGAAGTGTCTGATCTTTTTATTCAGGAAAACGGTGTCCCTCAGGGGTCAGTTTTAAGCGTTACACTTTTTGCCATCGCTATTAATAGCATAGCAGCCATTATAAGGAGTCCCCTACGGTACTCCTTATATGTGGACGACTTTTTAATTTTTATCGTAGCGTCCAGCCTGAGAAGCGCTGAGCGGCAGTTGCAACTCACGCTGAACAGGCTGGATGAATGGTCAGTGCACACCGGTTTTCGTTTCTCCGCTGAGAAAACCCGGTGTGTACTTTTTACTCGCAGCAGAAGCCTTTTACCAGAGCCTCACCTTACCCTGAGGAACACCGTTTTAAGTTTTAGTGATAGTGTTCGATTTCTGGGCCTCATTTTTGACACAAGGCTTAACTGGCTTGCGCATCTAAAAGATGTGAGAGCCAGGGCCTTAAAAGCTCTTAACCTTTTAAAATGTCTGTGTGGCAGGTCATGGGGCGCTGACCGCTCCTGCCTGCTACAATTTTACAGAGCCTTTGTACGGTCACGGTTGGAATACGGTTGTATAGTCTATGGTTCGGCACGGGACAGTTATCTGCGTATATTGGATAGTGTCCACCATGCAGGAATTCGGCTCGCCATAGGTGCATATCGCACCAGCCCTATTGTCAGCATTTGTGCTGACTCGGGCGAGCCGCCGCTTACCATCCGTCGGCAACTCCTCATGGTGAGACACTACCTCCACGTTGCCATAACACCTGGCAGTCCCGTGTACGACATAGTTTTGCATCCTAACTACGAGCGGCTCTATACCAACCGGCATAGAGCCACTAAACCGTTCAGCTACCGTACAAAGGCTATTTTAGAACAATGCGGATTCGAGCTTCCTTCTTTTTATCACCAGGGTTGGAGTAAATCTCCTCCCTGGCTTTTAAAGAGGCCCAGAATGATTTTAGAATTATCGCGGTACAACAAGCTGTGTACCGCCGATATGTTTTTATCAGAATTTTTTAGAGATGTCTTAAACGACATCAAATTTACCCCTATTACGGATGGGTCTAAGCAGGCTAACGGAGTTGGCTGCTCCGTCGTGTTCCCTCGAGCGACTTACACATATAAACTTGACGGCAGGTGCAGCGTTTTTACTGCCGAGTGCCACGCCGTGCTAAAGTCGCTCCAGCATATGAAAGTAATGCGCGATAAGTTGTTCATCATATGCTGTGATTCCCTCAGTTGTATTCAGGCCATAGGAAATATGTATCCAGCAGATCGTCTAGTCCAGGACATCCAGGACGCCCTCCTTTCCCTTCAATCTCGTGGAAAGGAGGTGTTATTCTGCTGGGTACCGGGCCTGTGGGAATCAGAGGGAACGAGGCAGCTGATCAAGCTGCCAAGTTAGCCTGCGACAAGGTCAGAACGACTTTGAACCGTCCAAAGTCAGACCTTGCCTCGGAGGCGAAGAGATTTATTTTTGATGTTTGGCAGAGGCAGTGGCTGGAAGTTGAGCATAATAAGCTCCGGTGGTCAAACCGACCGTTTCAGCCGTGGAGCAGCTCCTTCCAGCGGGCGAGGAGGGATGAGGTTCTCCTTACTCGCCTCCGAATAGGGCACTGTCCTCTGACGCACAGCTTTCTTCTCCGCCGAGAGGACCCTCCGGAATGTGATGCTTGTGGCGTACCTTTGACGGTACGCCACATTTTAACTGAATGTGTATTGTTTTTAGATCTAAGGGCAGACGTTGGCTTAGCCAACGATCTGTCCCTTATTTTAAACAATGATAGTGACAATGTGGCCAAGGTTTTAAAGTTTTGTGGCATGGCCGGTCTTGTCCCAAACATTTTGGGCAGACCGGCCTAGGTTTTACATTCTATTGGTGGCCTTTTAGAGCCACCAATCCAAGTACTGTTTTTTAGTTGTGACCTTGTTTACCTGGCTGGCCCCTTTACAGCCAGCCAGGTAGTTCTTCGTTTCAAACTGGTTGGCCCGTTTACAGCCAACCAGTCAATGTATGTAGTTTTACTCTGTGTGTCCTGTGTACTAACATATTATTATTATTATGTTTTATTTTTTTCCGTCTGTGGGCCTGACCCCTCTACAGTCAGTCATACAGACGGAATACCAGTCAGTATTCTAATATTTTATTGTGCTGTCTCTGTGGCCGACCTTTTACAGTCGGCCACTTAGACGGCAATTTTGTCACATTGTCACGTCTTGTATTTGTTAGGGCGCTAATAACCAGGATGTTGACGCGCCCTAAAGCACAAACAACAACAACAACAACAACAATAGAAGGAGAAAGCATTCCCAATAAATTTAAATATGCTTCTTTCGACAACCTATAAAATGCCAAAAATTAGGCATCATTTTGCTGTAGTTCTTTTGTAGCAATAAATGCTCTGCAATTGACATTTTTTTCAGTATAGGGATGAACCCTATACTTCCATTTCTTTAATCTACTTTTACCTTCTATGAATGGTATAAGACAATATCCTCATCTGAATTGGAAGCCATCGTCGCTTTGCTCAAATCACACGAGTGACTGAATTTCCAGAGATTTCAGTAGAGTCATGTGCAAGCATTGGTCGGTAACTAGTTAATAATATCTGTTTGTGATCAGTTCCATTTCCATTAAGTAGAGTCGTATTAGAAGGGCCAAAGAAATAACTCTGTAAGGATCTCAATTGAGGATGAATGGAATGCATTGAAGAGAGAAATAACGAAAGCTAATAAAGAAGCATTAGGTAACAAGCTGATCAATACCCTTGAGTCGCAGAAGAAATTTTGGGCTGATGGATTAGAGGAGAAGGTACAAAAATGCTCGGGATGAAGTAAGCAGAGAGCAGTACAGACAAGCTAGAAGTCAAATAAAAAAGAAATGCAAAAAAGAAATGGCTGCAAGAAAAGTATGAAGAAGTAGAATAAGGAAATGGTTGTAGGTGAAGTAGATGTAGCCAGTGCCGGATCTAAGGGAGGACGAAACGAGGCACTTGTCCCGGGTGGCAACTTCAGGGGGGGGGGGGGGGGGCTGAATTGTATTTGGAGGGCGGCAAATTTACATCGCAGCAACCTGTTGTGTGATTTTTTTTATTTTTTTTTTTATTTTTTTATTTTTTTGCTCCACTTCCCGGGTGGCAACGACACTTGGAGTGGCAACAATGGGGTTCTTGTGTGTTCAATGCATCGTTGCATGTTACACCGCTACGTTTGTCCGATATAACCATGGCCACATTCACGTGGTATATAATATACACCGGGGGTTTGTAAACCTAGGTCATTTTTAATGCTGCTACCAAATTCTTAATTTTTGCGGTAGATTTGAAAATTGTCTTGACTCCATGTGAGTCAACAGTCTATCTATTTTAGAACTTAGTGCACCCACAAATGGTAGAAAGGCAGTGACCTTGATATCAATATGGTCTTTCTGTTGATATTCCTTCTTTTAAAAGAGTGATTAATCTGCCTCCAATTATAACCATTATTTAAGAAAGTTCTCCAGGGATAGTCCAGTCCACTTGCGAGGCTATCTTTGTCATGCCTTCGAAACATCCCACAAGTTTGACTTTTTTACACGGCTGGAAGGCCCAAGAACAATTTGTTTAGTGTATCTGTTCAGTTTTTTTTTATGTATTCACACATGGCAAAAATAGCTGATGCTGTTCTCTCTTTTGGCACACTATATCATTGTTGCTACAAAAAAATTGCGGATATTTTCCATTATTGTTCTTTGAAATTACTGCTCTATACTGGCGACTTTCATTTTTGGGTTACAGCTTCAAGATGTGGTGGCGTTGGAGACTGTAACTGTGGAGCACAAACCGTTGCCACCGGTGGGAACCCTGCATCGCCCAAGACCAGCAATGGGGGAAATGGTTTACGTCATGAAACACGGCTATCACGGTGTCTGGATGCCTGCTCGAGTTGTCGAGTATTTCCAGAAAGCGGAGGTTAGTATGTAAATAGTCGGATCGTACAGTTATTCCCTAAATTGCATGTTGTCATCACCCTACAAATAAGTAGGTCGTAGGGTACCAACAATTTGGTGTACACACTGTAATAATTGTGATTAACCATAGCTTATTCAGGATGAAAATTACAGTGGGCACTTCTGTCAATCCATTAATGTGTTATGGTACACTGATCATTTTAAATCAGTAGTGTTTATTTGGCTTTGTAGCTGTTGGTAGACTTTATAATAAATTTTTATATGTTTACTGTAGTGCTAATCAAATCTATAGTGTACCTTAACAGTGTAATGTTAGCATTGATTATGATTTAAATATCTGGAAGCAGAGAAAATATAAATGGTGATGTAACCGTAGTAGATAAGCACAGGTTCATAATCTGAAAAATTTTGCCAGTTATAGAGTAACGTAACACATCTTCAATTTCTTGTTAGTGATAACAGCTCAATGTGGTTAGTACGATTCATGGGTTACCTGTTGGAAATGTTAAATGCTGCCAAAGAAATTGTTTACCAACTGAGTGCCACCAGTTTTGATTAAATTTGTGTTGTATTGGACTAATAAGGGGAAAAAATAACCTGAAAAATAATAAAAATGTGGTGTAAAGTTAAAAAGTCTTTGTTTTATGTAGCAATTAATTTTTACAAAATGTTTGTCAAAGTAGTTATTCAGTTATGATTCTAGAAAATACGGCTTACTACATCTATGTGCCAATAGAAACATCTGAAAACAGGTGCATGTTTCTCTTCAGTCAGATAAAAGTTTCTTTTGTTAATAACTCCCTCACAAATTGATTCAAAACACCTGTGCGTACGCCACTAGATTTCAGTTTGTCTGTAACTTATTTTAGTAGATTAAAATCTCCAAGTCTGAAATAATTTTTCTAGTATGGAAAAAACTTGTTTCAGGAATGGTAAAACACACCGAAATGATGGATATTGAGGAAAACATTCATTATTTTATATAGAATAAAAAAAAAAAACAGTTTTGTGAAGCAAACTGCAGAATGTAGGGTCGTAATTTTTCACGGCGTTGAATATTAATATATTTTTCTCGGGCTTCCAGCCGTGTTAAGATGTCATATTTGCGGACGTTTTGAAACGTCATGACATTTTAACACGGCTGGAAGCCCGAGAAAAATATATTAAAACTGCAGAATGTTTCTCTTGCAATTGAAAAGAAAAACTATGTATTGCTATGCTGTTTCCAAAGGATACTAATACATACGCTACAAATTTTGTTAACCGCCTTTTATTTCACTTGGTATTCAGTAATGCAAATTATTCAAAACATCCATTTTTCTCTGCTATCGGTTATGCTATTGAGGAAATACATGCAGTCATTGAGAGACATACCCCGAGAACACGTCTGAACACTTATTGATTCAATGCCAGTAATGGTCCACGAATGTATTGGTGCTTACAGACACATACACTAAAAGATAATAAACTTGGCCTGATCAATTTCAATTTGTTATTTCTTCTGGGTTTGACTCTGCATATATCTACAAAGTTTCCTAAAACTCCACCATTTCTGCCTGGGTGTAACCTTTCCATTTCCGCCAGTGTACGATGAGCCTCTATAATTATTTTTTTGGAATGTGACTGGGAGAATTAACTCTACAAAATGAAACTGTTTGCTGTCTCACACAAATTTATTAACATTTTGAGCATTAAATGACTTTATTCATTCATACAATGAAACTAAAATGACTCCACTAGATTACAAAATTTGTTTTATTTATTTATTTATTTATCAATCTTGTTCCATGGATCCCTGCTGAGGAAAATACCTCTGGGGATGTGAAACATGTCATTGTTGATACATATACACCTAATATGCGTCATAATCATAGTAAATATATACATATTTTACAAATACAAGAAATAATAATAAACATACATTTTTGCAACTGAGTTTTGCAAACGTCATAATGAGTACAATTAATTATTTTCTTCAAATTCTTGAATGGAGTAGAAGGAGTTGCCAATAAGATAATCTCTAAGTTTTTGTTTGAATACATCTTTATTATCTGAAAGCTGTTTTATACGATTAGGTAGTTTATTAAACAGATGTATCCCAGAATAATTAACTCCTCTTTGTACTAATGACAGAGATGTTTGTGTTTTATGCAAGTTATTTCTGTTTCTTGTATTGAAACTGTGTACCTGTGAATTAGGTTGTAAACAGGTTAAAATTTTCTATGACAAAGCTCATGAGAGAATATATATACTGAGAATACATTGTAAGAATATTGAGTTTCTTAAAGAGTTGTCTGCAAGAAGTTCTTGGTTTTACCCTACACAGAAACCTAATAGCTCTTTTCTGTGCTATGAAAACTTTTTTACTTTGTGAAGAGTTTCCCCAAAAAATTATGCCATATGACATTACTGAATGAAAATATGAGGAGTACACCTGTTTCATTAATTCTAGATCTGCTGTTAGAGAAAGTGTTCGTATTGCGAAGGTGGCACTACTTAACTTTGCCAGTAGTGTAGTGATATGATCATGCCAACAGAGTTTCTGATCTATTTTAATACCAAGAAATTTTATACTCTCTGTTTCTAAGATTGTGTTGTTTTTATAGTTTATACATATATCTGGCTGTGCATAGTTTTTTGTTTTAAACCTAATATAATGTGTTTTTTCAAAATTTAATTTTAATGAATTTGCCTTAAACCAATTTGCTACTACTCTAAGTACTTCATTTACATTAAATTCTATAGTACTGTTTGGTGTTTTACGCACAGTCAGGTTAGTGTCATCTGCAAATAAAACACTCTTAACTTTGTCGGATAAATTTCCAGGAAGGTCATTGATGTATAACAGAAAGAGGAGGGGACCTAAGACAGAGCCTTGTGGAATTCCATGTTTTATTTTCTCCCAGTCTGATGAAGCATCTTTACTTATTTTAGAATCAAAAATTGAAACTTTTTGCATTCGGCTTTCAATGTATGATTTAAACCATTTACCTGCGGTCCCAAAAATACCATAGTATTCCATTTTTTTCAAAAGTAATTCATGATTTACACAGTCAAATGCTTTTGCAAGATCACAAAATATTCCTACAGGATTCATTTTATTATTCAGTTCCTCAAATGTGTTATTTAAAAATGAATATATAGCCATTTCTATGGATGATCCTTTTTTGAACCCAAATTGTGAATTAGTTAGGATATTATAGTGTGTAACATGTTTTATTACTCTTACTATACATGACTTTTTCAAAAACCTTTGAGAATGTTGAAAGTAATGAAATGGGACGATAGTTGTCTACACATGTTACTTCTCCTTTTTTAAATAATGGTTTTACAACAGCATATTTTAGTCTATCGGGAAAAACACCTTGTATTAAGGATTCATTACAAATGTGAGCAAGTACATGACTGATACAGTCTGAACATCTTTTCAGTAATTTACTTGAAATATTGTCATAGCTGGAAGAATTTTTAGGTTTTAATTGTTTTAATGAGTTTATTATTTCTGAGACTGTTACTGGTGGCAATTTCATCTCCACAAAGCTATTTGGGAAAGCAGTCTCAAGAAGCCTTAGAGCACTATGTGGGATTGCTTTCTATGCCTAATTTATCTACTACTGACGTAAAATGTTTGTTAAATATTTCACAAACTTCCCCTACTTCGCTATACACATATCCATTTTGTTCTATTTTATGTCTTAGAGTGATTTACAGTTTTTCCTGTTTCAGTCTTTATTATATTCCATATTGTTCTCATTTTATTGTCTGAATTTTCTATTTTCGCCGATATGTACCTGTTCTTGGCCTTCCTTATTACATTTCTTAGTATTTTAGAATAAAGTTTATAGTGAACTTTCAGCGCATAGTTATCTGATTCTCTCATTTTTAAATAAAGGTCCCCTCTTTGTTTTACTAGAGATTCTAATACCCTTTGTTATCCATCCCATGCCCAGTTAATTGTTTGGAGTGTTGAGAATTTTCCTTTTTTTGAAACTACCTTCAAAAAGTGTTAGAAATATATTCAGAAAGGAATCAAATTTCGCATTAAACACCCTGCGCATTATATACTTCTAAACCAGTTTTCATTGTTAAGGTATCTATGAAGTGTTTTATATTATTTTCACTAATATTTCTTCTATAAAACCCAGCTTTTCTTTATCTGTTTAACAGTGTTTCCTGGACTCGATACATAATAGCTGGGGCATCATGATCTGAGATACCATTTATTACTGGATGTATGCTGTAATTACTGCACTGAGAAATATCCATAAAAAATTATCAATTGCAGTCCTGCTATTATTTTGTATTCTCGTAGGAAAATTTACAAGTGCTGTTAAGTTAAAAGACAACATCAAGGCTTCCATATCTAATCTATCATTGCTGTGATTCAGAAAGTCAACATTGAAATCTCCACATAATACTATTTGTTTGCTATTTGTAAAACTTAGTAGCAAAGACTCTAAATGAGATAAAAACAGTCTGAAATTACCTGAGGGGGCCCTGTAAATTGCTATCACTATCAGCTCTTCCTTATCATATTCTAGTTTAGTAACACAACATTCAAAGTGTTGTTCTATACAATACTTACTTACAACTACACTACTGCATTCAATATTATTTTTAACAAAAATGGCAACTCCCCCTTTCTCCATTTTACATCTGCAGAAATGAGAAGCTTAATTTATAATTTGGGATGGACAGCTGAGATATTCCTGTATCAGACAAATGATGCTCAGATATACACAAAACGTCTACATTAAAATTTCTGGAATTTTGAATCTCTTCTAGGCTTAAGGTAATGTCATCAGTTTTACTAAATATTCCTCTTATATTTTGGTGGAAAATACTGGTCTGAACACTTTGACGCAATGACTTTGAATTGTTTATTTTATTATTACATACTGGTATATCAGTTGGAATTTTTAATTTCAACAAATTATGATCATCAGAGACATTAATTTCCTTTAGACATCTTAATAAATCTATTTTATTTACCCTAAAAAAGGCCGCGACTTAACACCATTTATCACAGGAATACCTCTTTCACTCACCTGGCATCCTCTGACCTCATCAGCAATAAGAAGCGAAAGCTTCCTCTTACCTCTGACATTCAGATGGAGTCCATGGCGAGTATAACTGTCCCTACCAATGCAGGCCACATCTAGTTATAAGTTGGGAAGAATGTCTGATTAGGAGTTTACTTGCCATTTATGAATCAGCTTTATCGATTCCCTGTTCATGAAACTGCTTTTGAAGAGTGTATTTTGCAGGTACTCTTTATGTTTTACTTTCTAACTAGTGTTAATGCCTGTGATTTTCTGTATACTCCAACTACTCAAAACTATAAGACCAAAATCATTTCAAACATGTCATTTTACTTGTTTCAGCAAAGCAGATTTTGCTTGGTGATACGTGGTGCCAGACTTGGTCAGCCCACTCTATTGGAGGCTATGGCAGCTGGATGCATTCCTGTTGTTTGTGCAGATTCTCTCATTATGCCGTTCCAGGATGTTCTGGATTGGAAGAGGTGAATAAGTTCTGGATTGTGACTTCTCTCCTAAATTATGGGTTAAAGCATCCACTGATTTTTTCCCCTAAATATGGCATAAGGTGTTGCAAGAAGTAGTCCAGGGCACCCTCTTGCCCTTGGGGTTAGGAATGGCCCCTAAAAATTGATGGCTCAGAAATGATCAACAGCATGGGGTTATAGAAGGCAATAGGAAGACATTGCCTTAAAGATCCAAAAGGTTTCCCAAAGCTGTATAATTGTCTCAAAATACATTTTGAATGATGGCTTAATTCTTGGAGATAAGCTAGATACGCAGTTGGATCTCCGAGTGGGGACTGCGCAGGGAGGAGTCATTAGAGTGGACAAAAACATTTAAGAAGTAGGAGCATGGAATGTTAGAAGTCTGAATAGGACAGATAGATTAAAATACTTAGGAAGGGACATGGGATAACATAAGATAGATGAGGTTGCATGCCGGTAAGATTAGGTCAAAGGATACACACAAGCTGTTAGTGAAGTAACTGGTGTAAGAACAAGAGAGTAGGGAATTGGGTGAGTTGTTATGAACAGTTTAGTGACAGAACTATTTTGATGAGGATAGAAATTAAGCTTCCACAAACCATGTTAATACAAGTGTATAGGCCAATGTCACAAGAAGATGAAGAAATAGAGAAAATATGCAATGAAATTGAAGAATTAATCAAATATGTGAAGTGGGAGGAAAGTCTGATAATTATAGGTAATTGGAATGCCTACAGTATTCCACTATTTTTCTTTTCTTTGTTGGAAGTTTTGGTCTGGGAGAAAGAAATGAACAAGGAAGCAGGTTGTTAGATTTAAAAAAAAATATGAACTGTTTATAGCAAACACACTACCTAAGAATCATGCACAAAGGATATACACATGGAAACGTCATAGGGGATACTGGTAGATGTCAGCTAGATTACATCATTGTAAAAGGGAGATTCAGAAACAAAGTTCTACATTGTAAAGCATACTCAGGAGTTGATATAGACTCTGACCACAATTTTATAGTTGTGAAGTGTGGGCCAAATTCAAGAGATAAAGAAGTACTGTATTGCAAAACTGAACTGAAGTGAACAAATTGAAGGAAGCTCACACGAGAGAAAAATTTGCAGAGATTGTAGTTGTGGGTCTAAGAAAGTGAAAGGAATCTGACAGAAGAAGAATGGAATGAAGAGAGAGATAATCAAAGCTGATAAAGAAACATTAGGCATTAGGAAAGTTGCTGCCCAAAAACCTTGGATCACAGAAGAAATTTTGGAGTTGATGGATGAGAGGAGAAAGTACAGAAATGCTCAGGGTGGATTGGGAAGACAGCTGAGAAAACAAAAGTGGCTGCAACAGAAATAGAAAAGTAACTGAGGTCAGCAGATGTGATCTGTAGGAGAGGATAAACCATAATAACCGGCTCACGGTCGGATCGGCCTTCCAGGGTTATGAACTCGATATGGGTGGGAAGAGCCAAGCGGGTTTGGAGAGGAGGGGTAGGAGTGCTAGATTACATACGGAGGGGAGGGTTAGGAGAGCTAGGCTATATACGGTAAACAAAAAATAAAAAAATGTAAGTGTAGATGGTAGATTAATTGGTAGAATACTTAAGATCCGTTAAATCCTTTAGAATAATTATCCAGATCTATTTTTTTAAGAAAGTAAATTTAAAAAAAATGTACAAACTAAGGGCCTACTTTAGGTAACAAGTTAATAGACTATGTAAAATCAGGAATATAATGTATGTTTATATATAAGACACGTTGGCACCAGAGGATGGCAGTATAGCTCTGGTTGTCACAGTATGAGCATCAGATCTGGAGATGGAGGCAGAGTATGCCACTGAAAGCTCGTCTTTCATCAACACAGTCCGGCAGCGAACCCGTGCAGATTATATTTTGGTTACATGCCGGGAAAGCCTTCATTCAGAAAAACAGAATTTTGGACAAATGAAGAAAAGATGTAAAACTGTTATCAGTGCTAACGGGAAACTTCTTTTAAGCTCAGAAGTTAGAGCTAACTGATGGAAGGAGTACAAAGAGAAACGAAATAATGGGGATGATTTGAAAAGAGAAGACAATGTCAACATTGATGATTTACGAGATCGTGTTTTAAGATCAGAATTTGATAGAGCGATGAAAAATTTGAACTAAAACAAGGCAGATGAGATTCTTGCCACACATCTAAACCTCTAGAAGAAGGAATACAAAATATTACCAAGTAGAATGTACTTCAACTGATTTTAATAAAAGTATCATCCTCACATTTCTGAAGAAAGCACTAGCTAAAAAATATTACAATTATCACATTGTAAATCTAACATCACATACTTCAAAATTACTTGGATACTATACAGAAGAACAGAAAGGACAGTAGAAAGATGGTAGGTGAAAATCAGTTTAGTTTTAGGAAAAACAAGGATACAGGTGAAAGAATTCTCACTTTAATACTTGATGGGCAGATCAAGAAAAACTAGGATACTTTGATGGATTTTTTTAATTTAGAAAAAAGCTTTTTATAATGTGAAGTGGGACAAGATGTTAAACTTTTTAAAGAATTTAGTTCTAAAATGTTAGATATAGGAAAAATTTACAATCTATATAAGAAGGCTTTTAAAAAAAGTAGAGAATCATAAGAGATCTGAATCAGTAAAAAGGGTTGTTAGACAAGGTTATAATCTATCCCCACTAATATCCAACCTCTATATAGAGGAAGCAATAAATGAAGTAGAAGCAAAATTTGAGTGTGCCGTAAGTGTTCAAGGAAAAACAATCACCATGCTTCAGTTTGCTAATGACGTTATCCTGTTAACAGTACAGAGTGAGGATATTGAGAAATTACTGAATGGCATAAACAAAATACTGAGGAAAGAATTTGGACTAAATGTAAAGCAAAACAAAAGTGATGAAGTGTAGCAGAAATGATAGCAGTAACAGTAGATTAATATAAAAATAGGTGCAATAGAAGAAGTAACTGAATTCTGCTCTTGGGAAGTAAAATTACAACTGATGGTTGAATCAGGAATGATGTTAAATCAGAATAGCACTAGCAGAATGAAATGAAGAGCCTTTCTTTTGCAAGAAGGCTCTTCATTTCAAGTATTGATTTAACACTAAAAGAACTTTTTTATACTGTATTTATGGAGCATGGCACTTTGTGTTAGTGAAGTATTGACTTTAGCAATGCCAGAAAGATGCAAACGAACCATTTGAAATGTGGTGCTGTAGGATGGTGTTGAAAATTAAGTGGACTGATAAAATACGAAATGGGCATGTTTTGGAATTACTTTGTGGAAGAATCTCAGGGAAAGATGAGACAGGAAAAAGGGGGGGGTCATATTATAAGATGTGTGGGATTTATTAATTTGTTAGTTGAGGGAATAGTTGAAGGAAAGAACTTTAGAGGTTGATAAAGATTAGAATATATGAAGCAGATAATTGAGGATGTTAGTTTTAAGGGTAATGTTGAGATGAAAAGCTTATCACAAGATAGGTAGATGTAGGGGATTTCATTAAACCAGTTGAAAGACTTATGACAGCACAAAAAAATAGAACATTCTTGCTTGTGGCACATGAATCAGGTGTCAAGTCCAATACTGTAGCAAACAATATTTTTAGGAAGAAACATCTGCAGCTGTATTTAATTATATACCATATTATTTGTACCTTTATTCTGACAGATGTTTATTAAATACCAATAAATCACCTTTGTTTTATTTTAAATGTTACTCATTTGAACAAAGTCTGTCCACAAATCATTCTTTGTAACTGCACTGGAACATCTCCTATTGGCCAATAAACATTTCTGAACTAGATTTCCCTAGTTAGACACTTTCTAAGTGAAAGCCAAAAGTGATGTATGATTGAGGAAAACATAAGTGTTTAAAGGAAGTTATTCTTTCTAAACTGACATTTTTCTAAAAAAAAGTGTTTCCTTGCACAAGTAGATGTAAAAGGGGGGGGGGGCTAAAAATAACTGGAATCCTAATGCTGCGCATCGTGTACTAGTAGTGCCAGATTGTGCTGCCAGAGGACTGTCGGAGGACCTCTGCTGTGTCATTCTGCCAAGCGGTGTCACCCGACAGCGACTACCATGGTTTCTCTGGCAGTTCTTGGTGTGTACAGTGTTGACGTGACATGAAAAGATAGCTGAGTCTTACAAACAACTTGCGCCTGTGAAGTTTTGTTTTTTACTCAGCAAGAACGCAGTGGAAACTGTTGTGATGATGCAAACAGCTTACAAAGAATATGCTCTTAGTAAAATTCAAGTGTACAAATGGTTTTCTCAGTTTGAAAAGGGAGAAATGGCTATTGAAGATCAGCCCTGTTCCGATCACCCTTCAGCGGCTTGAAGAGAGTACAGCATCGGTAAAATCAATCTCATCAATGAAGATCGACGCAGGACAATCGACCAACTCGAGGACTTGTCTGGGTTATCCTGGAGCTCAATTCAGTGCATTTTGATCGTTGATGTGGGGATGCGGAGTGTGGCAGCAAAGCGCATCTCTAGACTTTTCACCAGAGATCAAAGGGATCGTCACGTTCAAGCTTGTTGTGAAATGAAGGACCCATTTAAAGACGACCCAATTTTTTTCAACAAAATCATCACAGTTGACGGGTCATGATGCTAAGGGTACAATCCAGTGGCGGCTCTAGACGTAGTGCCACTGTGACATGTCACTACCTCTAATCATGAATAAATAAATTAAAAAATAAATGCCGTGAAAGAAAAATAAATATTTATAAATGCGGCATTCTCTACTCTACAGCTAGGGAAAGTAATGAACTCCATCTGTTGGCCACATCAGTGAACTGTTTCTCTGTCATGGTGACAAATCTTGGTTGGCACAGATCGCGCATGCGCTCTAGCATTTCCGTGGAAATATTCAAGGTCGGGGGTTCGCTTTGTTAATGGGGAATGGAGACAACTTCGTTCTGTCACACGCTGCAGCTCGATGAAGTTAGTAATACTGCCGGCAGAGTGCAGCAGCTGCCATTTTTGTAGCATTCAACTAAATATCAATTGGAACAGTGCTTCAGCCTGTTCGCTGATTACTGGTGGTCCGCGAACATAGTTCAGGAGTTCCACAGGCATAATATCATAAATTCTGGTACCATATTCGTACTGTATAAGGCTGTATGCCCAACAGTTAAAAGTCTTTAATATTTCAATGGCCTGGCAAAAATGTGGCATTTCCAGGATGAGATAGAACAGCATTGTTTCTACAACAGTCTGTTTACTTCCATGTGGCGTCTAGAGAATAAGTAAATGACGGTTTACTAAGGGTTTTAAATGGGTATGAGGAACTGCAGTAGTTGATAAGATTGGTAACGCGAGTGATGAAGTAAATAAAAACAAAAGGCATACGGTCTAGCGTCTTTTATTTTGGTTTATGTATGTAGGCCGGTGGTATAGTGTAGCGCCCATTCTGTAGTAACATTATTATTTATCTGGTTTGGTCTGATTAACATGTAATTAACTTTTAATAGTTCACATACAGTTTTATATCTGCGTTTTCATAGGAATCAAAACATGGTTTGAGATTTATTATGTTATAATGGTACATTTTAATAACAACAAAATGAAATTAGGCCCAGGGTGGAAGACATTAAAAAAGACAGAGGAAAAATTGCGGAGGTGACTGGCGACGGAGGAAGGAAACTCAGAAGAGGAAAATGATATTGCGCAATCGTCGTCCATAGTCGGCTGAAACGAAAAGGAGAGAGAGAGAGAGAGAAAAAAAAAAAAGGCCTGTGTGAGTTAGTGGCCTACAGCATTATTTTTGAAAATTTACTGGTCCTCGCGTTGAAAAAGGTTTGGATACGCTGCCCTAGAAGCTTTGTCAATGCGAGCAGGCAATATTGTTTTTTCTTAGCATCTCTGAAGGAGAATTCCATAAGTTTATGAATGCACGTAACAGGAAACGATTCTCAGGTGAAATGTGTTCCACTGTCATCGTGGTTATCGAAGGCAGTGCTGGATAAGAAAGTATGGGGCCCTAGGCACTAAAAAATTTTGAATTCCTCTGTTTTTGAAAATAATTATCTGTGTTTATAAGTACAAAGAAATGGTTTTGTAGATGACTAATAGAATTTATAATAATTATTTTTTCAATTGACAAACGAATTTTACGTTTTATCATATTTTGAAAATTACTTTTATTTATTGTACGCTACAATGAAACAAAAAAATTAATTTCCATGCTTTTCATATTATTTTAATTGTTTTATTCTGGATGATTTTATTTTTTATTATTTTTATTTAGTGAAAAAAGTGAACTATCAGGGGCCTTCAAAAATAAGGGGCTCCAGTCTACTGCCCAGTCGTGCGAAGTCCTGCCTATTGGGTAATCCAGCACTGCTTGTATATCAACTTGTCGGTTTTTGGCTAATCACCAAATGTTTACCGTTAGGTCAATTTTAAAACATTTATCATTGATTAATTTCAAAATAATTTCTTTAATCCGGCAGTAACTGCCGGCAATGAGACTTTCACATGTTACAAATTTTTATATTGCCAGATTCTTAATCTGAGCTGTTTTTCCAGGCATGTTTCAACTCAATGTTGATCAGTAAACCGCCAAAACATTCAGTGGCGGATCCAGGGGAGGGGGGGTCTAGAGGGCTGAAGCCCCCCAAAAGCACCAACGTCACCCCCCACGACGTGGATTTTGGGAACTTTTTTTTCCAAACCAAATCCTAGTTCCTCTCCCCCCCCCCCCTCTCTAACCAAAGCTCTGAATCCGCACTGGAAATATTTTATTGTTGTCACTACCTGAGCAAAACACTTCGGCCGCCACTGGTACAACCCAGAAAGGAAACAATCAAGTGAATGGATGTCAACTGGCTCACCTCGTGCAAAAAAAGCTCGTCAGGTGAAATGAAATGTTAAGACAAAGTTGATATGTGTTTTTTGACATCAAAGCAGTTGTACACTCAGAATTTGTCCATAAAACCA
>CM061914.1:196884660-196947305 GCA_031002005.1 Vandiemenella viatica | reverse complement strand
TTCATGCTCATGCGAGTCAATGAAGGCCTCAGACAAGTATCTAAACATGTGCCGGCACAAGCTCCAATACAGATTCTGATACACATTCTGAATTTGTGCCAGATGTAAATGTAGCTTAACATGTACTAGGAGTATGTCGCATGTGAATAGGTATTGTTATTGTTATTTGGTAGGAAGTTTCTTTAGAAAAATGAACTTGATAGTAACAAAGCTAATGGAGATCAGTATGGTTGTTTATCTGCTGCGCACACAGTATGTGCAGCTAATAATAATATTTATGACGGAAAGGAGCTTCTGGGACCAGTCTTTCTGCTGTGTTATATAGGCAATACAAGGAAATTTATTTTGCAATTTCTTTTGCTATGTAAAGGCCTTTTTAGTTATCATATTTAGTAGACCATGATGCTAATTTTGTGTCTGTATCCAACAAATATTTTTGTGTAAAACCTGGTTCCAAATATGATTTCCTTTTTTTTCCAGTGTCGAAATTGTGACTACAAGCAGGTGGCCGACAGTAACTGCATTTACGTCAACAAAATTATGCACGAAATTGAGTAAGTGTGAAATATTGTTTTCATTTATGCTGTTAAAAATGCTCACAGAACTGCATCTTTTGACTGTTAGTTTATTTATTTTTTATTTGGGGTACAGCAGATACGTCACTTACAGTTGAATTGAAAATTAAATACAAGGAATTAAGAGCTTTATATCAAGATATTGCATAAAGGTGTTACTTGATTAGCTGAATTAAGGAAGACCACAAAATTTTCACTTCACACACATGTTGGACAATCACTCACTGTATGTCTGACTTTCGGGGGCAGCATGTTGCAGCTAGTGAATCAGTAGTGTTGTGCTTGGTTTCATACTGTAACTTGTATAACTGTTTACTCAGTCCAATAGCAGGGGTGTAAATAGTTTTATGGCACTTGGTCGATAAATAAATTTAAGGAATTTCATACTATCTGCACGTAATTTGTGTATGTGTGTGTGTGGGGGGGGGGGGGGGGGGGAAATGTTGTAAGCACTTTAGAATTTGGGTAAAGTAACTCAATGTATAAGCCGATTTTGAAACAGTAAAGCCACTTAACACACAATATAAGCTCTAAATAAACATTTTATAATAATAAAGAATCTTTAAACTAACCTGGAATAGTGTTATCCATTATTATCTAACTTGTAAACAATAGATATTTGTTACGTGATAATTTCACTAATTTTTAACACTTTTCGATGCAGTAAGGTAATTTTATAATATTAATAATAATCAGAAAGAAAGCTCAATTCACTAATATTCCGTAGTTTCAGGCAGTAGAAACTAAAGTAAATAAAATTTTAAACACTTCATTGAGCACACTTTCAACATTTTTAATCATAGGTTTTCAATAATCTCCCAAACTAAAAAGTAGATTTCCTGATAGAACGAAAAATCTAGTACAACATATCAAAATTTCAAAACATTCCACTCGGTGCGGTAGAACAGATGTTAAATAAATTTTAATTTCGTCACTAATCACAACATGGTAGTATTCAAAATTTATTTGTGAGTAATCTAAACCACTTCCGTGAATAAAACAACTTTTAAAACATGTAACGAAATAAGAGAAAAATTCAGCTAATAACACTTTTTCGATATTAGTAGCACTTTAATAATTATGAACTAGAAACCAAGTGTCTGCTAAACAGTTTTAAACCCAAATTTTGTCAGATTCATAACTTTACTATTACACCACTGATCTTAATAAAATTTACACTTCTGGAATCGGGAATTAACGTAGAATATATACAAAATTTTATCAGGATAATTTGTAATTCAGCAGGGTCGCCTAAAAAGTTGCATAAATAAGTTAGATTTTGGGGGGTTCACCAATTTATTTTCAGAAACTTTTTACCAACATGCCTGTAAACTAAATTCATTTACAAGAAAGCTAATCATTTGAGAATTTTCATTATACACTTTTTATAAACCTTGAAGACCAGGCTACACACAGTTAATTTTAAAACACACTCTATAATTACACCTTTTCACAGTATTTTTGGAAAGCTTCCATACACATAGATCAAACGGATGGGGGTATAAAGGGTGACATGGTAGTGAGGTCGGCGTCTGTAACCTGGGAACGTTGTGCATAGTGAACCTGCGCTGGTATGTTTCGTGTGCCCAGGGTTTTTGCCGGAAACAGTTGAACCATGGTACTAAAGCGTGTCAGCCATGAAGATTTTTCTTACCAAAGCCTTGAATTAATAACTACTATTGTCAAATGGGGTTAAGTCGGTAAATGTCTCCCTCTTCATAATCTACAATCTTTTGGAAACGTTTAGTTCGATCCCCTACTCAACTGTAAATGCAAATTTTCAAAATGTGACTATTGAATAAACTGCTAATTTTTCATAAAATTGAATTTTGACATGCTTTTATAAAAAGAAACCTTTCCTCAGCTTTTGGTTCAAATAAGCTTTGTGGCGGCCGATAAACTTTACAGTTGAGGTATCCAGGCTAACACATGGTCATTTAAAGTTATAGATGTAAATTCAGAGAACTTTCTTCGAGTCAACGTTCAGATAAGGTGCCTAAACCTGATACTACAACCCCGGTATCAGCCTTTCCCGCTTACAATGTGTTCATGGATTTTATTGACAACATAAGAGGTTGGTCTCTTCTGGTGCATAGATTGTGATGTTATTGTTGATTAAATAAATGTATAATACACAAAATTTTCCATATTTTTTGTGACCATTCTCTACAAAGAATTATATGTTTCGTATAAAATTCTTCAAATTTAAATAGGTCTTTGTTCTTGCCGTTTGCAGTGAACTAACACATATTGTCTCGGACGTTATTTCGGATCCTACTTTACCTCGTACAGAAGAACATCCGTGTCCTAAGTGCAATCACAGGGAAGCAGTCTTTTTCCAAGCACAGACAAGGAGAGCTGAGGTATGTACAACTTTGTTCTGTAGTTTCATAGAAAGTTGCACAGATTTTTTTTTTTTATTACAGGTGAGCCTATATCTTCACACATTATAACTTGTGCCTTATTGTGATGTAGCTTATACACATGTTGTGATTTCCCTTTATATCTATGTGTACTTTAAATATATTTATCTTTCTTTCACTTGGGGTATATTTTGAGTACCTCCCTTACTTCAGTCCTATCCATCTCCCCATTTCCTCCGGGATTCGCATGTATCCGAGGACTTCTGCTACATGCTGAGGTTACGTGCTCGCAAAGTCATTTTTGTCATTCATGTGTGTGTTCCTGTTACATAAGTTCAGAAAACCAAACTAATAAACTTGTTGAGTATTAATGTAATGTTCTGAGCCGTTGATCCAGAAGATAGTGACAGAAAATCTGATTGCCGAAATATCACGAGGGAACACCTGTAATTAACTTGCTGTTGGTTTTCTCATATTTCTGTGGTTTAAGGCAAAGCTTTTGAAGCATTTATAGTTGCCCAAATCATAGCTTTAAGGGAGTGGTCCATACAATACTAGTCCACGTGAACCGTGTTGCAGGTAACAGCTAGTAGTGACCAAAATGATACTGGAACTGTAAATAAGAAAGGATAGAGAAAATAAACCCTTCAATCGACATAGTTTAAGGCACCAAGCAAACACAATTGTACAAAACGTTGGTTTGAAATCTTGTTAGTACAGAGAGAGATGGGACATTTTAAGGGAGGAATGCATGGCTCTCCAAAAACTACTTAATTCCCCAAGTTTGTGAAAGTGTTGTGGGTAGCCTTTTAAAATTGAAATTAATCATGCAGTAGGTGTTGAAGTGCACGTGGCCTGTCTCCCTCTGCACACTCAAGGTTTTAGACCAAAATATTACTGCTGTGTTCGTCGCAGCACGCCTGCCGTGAGTTTTGGGTTTATTTTCCTTACCATGTGTTAATGATGTAACCAAAAAAGATTAGATTATTTTTTATTGTGATTTCAGGAAGAGATGAGGCTGTACTACGTATGTACTAACGCCCACTGTACTCACAGGTGGACTGAATAAGTCAAAATAAACCAGCTCCATCAGAGGTGATGAGATGTACAAAGATATTCTTTAAATGGATTTTATTCTAGCTTCAGTTAATTACTTTTCATGTTTTAAATATTTCTCATAACTTGTATGATGTGTACTAGTTCCAATAAAATGACATTTCATGTATAAACTCTGTTTTATTGCTATACCTCAACTGAGAATTTCACTGAAGAAGTGGTATTTATATTTCACTTTACCCTAATATGCCTAGCATTTTTATGTGAAGAGAGCTACATAATTGTTTTAATAAGGTTTCTTAACTTGCTACCAATCTTTCAGTGGTTTTCGTTGATCAGTTTGGTAAGAGAAAAAGATGGGCCAGGTAAGATATATTGGACCTGTCTGTAATGACATAAAGCCAGAAGCAAAGAAAGAGAGAATTTCCCACTTGTTAATCTTAATGTTGCCCAATGGCAAAATGCTTATCCCACCCAATTTGTCAGAAGAGACAGTTGCAATAGATTGTAATATTTTTCTATACATGACATACTTAAATCTTCAATGCTGTTATTTTTGCCTATAATGAGATTATTTTAGAACTTCATTCATTACAGGTAGAGGCATCGCTTTATTCTCCATGCAATAACATTACGGTCTGTCGTTTGGGTAGGTGCAGGTTCAAATTCCCAAAATCACTACAGGCAGATGTCGGTATAGTTCCTCCAAGAGTATACGGCTGAATTCCCTCCACACCTCTGATGTCAATGAGATATAAAGCCTTAATAAGAAAGTTGACTGTTCAGAAGTATTATTACTCGAGACACTTTGGTTATTTTGCACTGTCCAGCTGTCTACAGCTAATTTGATATAATTTGTGTTTGAAAAGCTGCTTGGAGGCTAAGGAACAAGTGTTTACAGACTGTGGATTCAGTTCACTATTGCATTTTTTTAGTTCTAGAATTTGTGTTGGCACAGACTTTGTCAAAAATCCATTGTTCGTATTTTTCATCTTCTTTTGCATAATAGAGCTAGGCATGAAGATATGATATGGAAGGTTCGTTCAGACTGACTGTTATAGTTTTGGTGTGACTCTTGGGTATGAGGTGGTCTGATCTGAGGCTTTACTTAAAAATCTCTTTGCCTTGAATGATTTTAGGTTTGTACCTAGCAGTGATGGACGAGTGCTTTGCAGCCGCTTTCAACCTACAAAGTTTTGTTATTCTGTACAGATATGCTGCTCTGTTGTTTATGGCTCTGCCACTGATGTTCCAAGTTTTCATATATGACAATTAAGGGGATATAAATGTCGAACTTTGTTGCCTTTGGGAGTACAGAAAAATAAAGAAATTCTAGTGAAGTTCTTAAAGGCCAGAAATAATTCTTCGACAGTTAAAAATGCCGATGCTTTTAGGAAAATAATTCAAGAAAGGATTGAGATAGTAAACCCATCATCCTCCAGTGATGAAGGAAATGACAAGAAAAAGATATGAACACATTTCACACCATATGAACACAAAAAGAGTTAGATGCACACACCAAAATTCTATTTGTTCAAAATGTGTACATTTTATTTGTCACTCCTTTTTTGTGGTAAGTGATGAATTTACTTTTCCTATGCTTCCTCATTTTCAATTTAAGTTATTCAATTTTTGTAAACTCTGCAACAATGGAGCAGGAAGATATGCCTTTAGGCTATATTAATGTGGAAAGGATTATTTTTTTTCCACTGCTACCTTTTCTCTTCAACTTTGGGAAGTGTTGGTTCACTTAATTTTCATAATCAATATAAATGTTTTTACTACGTAAACTGTAACACCATTGTTGTAGAATAAAGTAAAATCTGACAAGAGCAACATACTCTGACATTTCAAAGATGCCATATACAAATTGTGCATTGAATTCACTAAAAAAATTTGTTGGAAAACCAAAAACTGGCAGCAAGTGATACTTAAGTTCACTAACCATTTTCTGAAATTGTCTGAGGTAGTGTATACAGATCATATACAAAAAAAAAATTATGTGGGCCTTTAAAATTTTGAAAAAAAATGTTTTCAAGAGATATTTATGACGTGGTTCACATAACTATCTACTGAATGATATAAACTTGTTAAATCCAAAAATCTCAAGAATGATTTTTAAGGAGCACAAGAAAGTCATGTCACTAAATTATAAATTGAATCAGGTTTTTTTTTCTTTTACCAAAACTTCTTAAAAGAAAGTTTCAAAGTCAGCAGACTGCAACTCTCATTTTATACACAGGAAGGAAAAACATTTGTTCAAACCCTTTAAAATAATCTTCACTACGATTTTTCTCAAAACTTTTATGTTATAATCATATTGGGGAACTATAATAGTGCACAATTACAAATCTCAAACAAGGAAGATTCCTCAAGTGACCCCCTCTAGTTTCAATCACTTTGTGATATGTTAAGCTAAACTCTAATGTTTGCAGCTCTTCAAAAAGACATTTAGGGAGCAAAATAGGCCTAAAAGTTAGAGGCACAAGCCGATTTTTTTTCATACAGAAAAAATGATTTTGACGAAACAAATTGCAAAATGTTTCTCACAAGGAAGGAGGATTTCGTGTGTGTGTGTGTGTTTTTTTTTAAGGGCAACTCAATTTTTTGAGAATGAATCACCCCCTCACTTTAAAAAATTTCATATAAAAAGAAAATTTTTGGAGTTTTTGCAGTTCTTTGATTAACTACCTTAAAATTGATTCACCACACTTGTGTGTCCATGCAGATTTCAATGATTTTGTGGTACGTTATAGAAGATCAAAATCTAAACTAATTTCTCCTATTAGAAATATAGCTCTTTAAGAGAGAGCAGTTTTGTTTACAAAAAAATGATCTTTTTAAATGTTCTTGTATATTCAAAGACACTAAATAAATAAAAGACGTTTATTTTTCAGTTGTTCCAAAAAACCACATTATTTAACATGCATGCTTGCTTGCTGAATCAATACACGCCTTCAGTTCTTCAAATGGTGGATCGGTAATAACAGGGACTGCGCCATCCATGTTCCATATTTTATATATTCCTGATGCAAATTCGGAGGCTGGAAGAGAAAAATGTGTAAAATTCAAGAGAATATGTTCATAGAGCTTTTGCATAAAAGAAATTTGCTTCTGAATTTCAAAGATAATTTCATGCAGTTTGAGAACTTGTTAGTTCTTTAATTAATTACAATTTCTTGATGTCCTGTCCTGTCACCATGTTAGTAATTTGGTTTCCTAAAAAAACTGCTCAAAGAATCAATTTGCAGTTTGTTTATTATCCTTCAAGGCACTGGACCCCATACAAAGATATTACGTAAAAAACAAACAAACGCTCCAGCAATTATAACTTTCAATGAACTTGCCACTCCTTCAAAATGAAACTTCAAACAAAAACTCTGGCAGCTTTATATAGTCACTACAGAAAGGCAACAATGCAGCTAACAATCAAAATCACATTAAAACAATCAGAATTAAAACAAACTCATCCACAATCACCATGAAACACACAGAAATGAAAATTAAAGATATTTACAAGTATTTACACACAAAATTTTCTACATAAATCAGTCCACACCATCACAAATTGTCCTCCTAACATAGTAGCTCACATCAATACTTAGAATTACAAACATTTAATCAATGTTTCATGCGTAATACTGTCCTTGAACATATTAACCCTTTCGTACCGGCTATTGGAAAAAAAGGGAAATTTATAATTTCAATTATATATTTGTATAAAGGTACTTGAAATTAAAAACACATATTTTTTTCAAATTTTTTTTGGAACTCTAAGTGCTAATTACTAAGCCGGTACTTATAAGTACCGTCAGGGACTTTGTGTATCTCAGGATGTACAGCAATAGCAATTGAATTCAATTATGTTCATATTGGTATGAAATGTTTGCCTCATGATAATAAAAAAAAAACAATTCTTTTTGCTCATTCAGACACAAAAGACATTGTAGTGCAACATTTGGAATGATGTTTTGACTGTATTTTCTTCATTCTACATACTTCACATCTTCATCTGATTTTTACAAATTAGGGACAGTGTATTCCTCGGTTTCCCAATCTTACATCTCTCATTGTGGAATAGTATGACTTGTGTTGTTTGAATGGATGAGGGCTTGGTGAAATATATATAGATGACCTTTTCTTCTTACCGATATCCTTCATAGTCATCATACCTTGTGCAAAGGATCTTCTAAAAAATTTTACAGAATTTTTTTCAAATATCGGACCATTTATGTTATAGGCATTGACAAATACGACATCCAGAATTCCCCAAAACAATCTTTACCATGATTTCGGTAATCTTCTGTCAGCATTGCACAAAGTCATCAGCTCATCAGCAGTATCAACCCCACACATGAAGGTATTGTAGTCCTTGACGACTCCTGAGCATGAAATTGTCGACTTCAATCCATCTTTTTCTTTGCATATAACTAGTGGTGTAACAACAGGGTGGCAGGATGGGGAAAATGCCGGAGGTGGCCCCCGATGACCGGCCAGAGAAGCCCTCTGGTCCAAGATCCACCAGGTCACCAATCCAACCCGAGAGAGGGCCCATCTGTTGAAGTTGCCATTGACCCCAACCAGTGTAGTGGAGTTTCACCGCTGCCATGAAAATTTGATACTAAATGTACGACCTTTTTATCCTTCCATTTCCAGTAGCAAATACCTAGGTTTGTAAATTTATTGTCACAATCTCCTCTTTTTAGTTTTCCATCAGCAGATTGTTAGAAAGTCCCTTACAGTAGGGTCTGATTCTCCCACAAACAAAAGTTGTTTCAGTTTTTTAATAATGAAACTGATGAAAAATAATGATAATACTAGATAACATCGTCATTGCTCTATTTTTTTTCAGTCAATTCTAAGACCACTCTTTGACCTAATCAGTAATCTGAGAACATTCCAGTCATTTATTCATTTTTGTCTTGATAAATTATAAACTTCTAAGAGAAGAGCTTCAATCAGAGCGTATTTCATAAAAATATCCATTTGAAAATATCTAAAACGATGATAAAACCAATTGTATACTTGCTAAATCTATTGACCAATAATCTGTATAAAACTACCCAGAACTCCCTGACGGTACTTATAAGTCCACGTTGGTTTTTCTAGATTATTTAGTAAAGAAACTAGAAAAACATATTTTATAGGTGAAAAATATATGGTTAAATGTTCAAACTAAAAAAGTAATAACAGAAATTGACACTTACCAAGTAAATTATCATCTAAAAATTCATTGTAATGTACCACTTGTTACTTTGGTCAGTATGCTGTCAAGCCCTAACTTATAAAATTAATTTCTCGGCAATTTCACGCAGAATTTAAAAATAAATGTTGTCATTGTCCGACTTAATCATACAACAATACATCAACAGGCTTAACAATGCAGTGGACACTGGTATTGTCGAATTATATGGTGGTAAATACAGTGGTACTTATAAGTACCGTCAGGGAGGAAAGGGTTAAATAGTATTTACATAGTTTCTTTCCACAAAACAATGTTCGTTTACTCAAATTCACCATTACAAGAAAAATATACAAAATCATATTTACTCAATTCCCAGCTTGCAACACATAGACCTTAAAATAAATTTCATTAAAGGGCTAGGGCTGGGTCCGAGGGCCATTATTAACTGATTCTCTCTTTTCCAACCGAGGATAAGTTTCTGGATAAGAATGTAAAACGGTTGGTGCATGGTATGAAAGCAGTTTCCCCTTTCCACAAGTATCCTGCAATTTTTTATTCCATATTGGAAACATATTTGGTGGTGTAGGAAAAATGGTGAACAATACAAATAATATGAATATAAACATAGGATCATCAACACAGCAAGACCATTTTTGCTTCTAATTTATTACACCGTTGCTAAGGTTGGAAATACGAAAGATACTTCACAGGACTTTTAATCAATGTTTCTTCTCGTTTACGACTTGTTGAGGTCGTTTGAGGTGCGGAAGGATAAGGGACGAGAAGGAGTTAAGCCGTGGCCTTTTGAAGAACCGTCCCGTATTAACCTCAAGCGATTTCGGGAAACTGTGGATGATAAAATCTGGATGGATGAGGATCTTCCCAAGTGCTAGACCCAAGCATCAACGCTCACTGTCCAGGTAATAGATATTATTAATAGTGAAGTACAGAACAAGTCACCAAATTCCTGTATAACAAATGGTGCATGTCGTTTATACTTACAAGCTACACATCGAACTTTGGGTGCTGTTGTGACCATGATAGTCTGAGGATCAATTTTGGTTTTGCTGTATGTGTAGTCAGCAATTTTGAACAGCAACTGTAAACAGATACAGTATTACAAAATTAAGAAGTACAATATCAATCATTTGCTGCAACACTGACATAACTCAAAAACGTAAATTTTACAGGAGTACTGATTCAAATGTTTTTTTTGTGTAGTAACTTAATGCATTCACTAGAAAATAACTTATCTGCATGCTTTATTGAAATAATACAATATAAAAGAAGTGAAAATGTATAGAATCAGTTGTAGTATATATGAAAAGGGTCCATCCTAAGATTATAACTCAAACCAGCTAATTTCTTTAGTTGTGTCATTGTTGCAGCAAATGAGTGATATGACATTGCTAATTTTTATTATGATTAATTTTGACTGATCTTTAGTCTCTATGCCATTTTCCCTGCTCAGCTACTTTTGAATTATACGAATTTTCACTTTAAATTCTTTCATGTTTCAGGTACCTTGTTTCAGCTCAATACTTTATCCCAGTCCCTGGCTCGCCTACTTAAAAAAGAAAAATTTTTCCATTCCCTTAAGCCTCAAATCAGTTGCTAGTTTATAGCTATGACTTCCACATATTACTATTAATTATTCTTTTCAACTTCAACTACCTCCTGTCTTCATAAGTCACCCAAACCAGCTTCTTTGTCATATCTGTTACCGATTGTGTCTCGTGGTAAACAAGCATCTGCCCTCTTTTGCACCCGTATTTTATACCCGTACTGAGTGACATGACTATGATGAAAAGTTCTTGGTTTGGCAGTGAAAGTGTGCTTTTTAGCTCAAAAATGCATATATTTTTGTATGTAGTGCCCCTTTAGTTCAAGGCTCTTTGCCCAACATTCCTCCAATGAATGGATTCCATCCCTAAAATGTCACTAAGAAAATTGAGAAAATTACCACTCTCTCATCCAGCGTTTTAGGGGCAGCAAATTTCCTAGGGTGCCCGCTTTAGTAAGCCATCAAATTTGTGTGTGATTATAAACATGATAGAAAAACGTCTACTATAAATTTTCATTTAAGTGGTGACATCTAGTAGTGAAGTGACAAACTCGGAACAATTAATAGAAAAGAAAAATACGTTTACTATCAATTTTCATTTAGGTAAGTGATGACAGCAAACAATTAGCTAAATTATTAATTTAATTCTTCATTAGTTTCCTGACTTTGTAGCTTGTTCAACGCAGTCTGTAGCCCGTCGTATATTTCCGAAGGAAGACTCTATAGACAGAGGTAAGTTTCTGCTGACAGACTTACGTTTCATGATTTCTATAATAAAAATACTTAAGTATGATCTAAGATTTCATTAATTGAGTATCTGGATGTTGAAAGTCCCCGAGCACTCGAAAGTTCTAATTTTATTGAAAAAATAATTGAAAAGTCAATTTCTCAGCTAATAATGAGGAAGCAATCTCTGCGTAACAGTTACCCGAACTTGGATATTGCTCTCCGCTTAGCACTTTGCACTCCAGCCACAAATTGTTCTGGAGGAAGGAACTTTTCCTGCTTAAAACGAGTGAAGAATTACCAGAGGTCTTCATTATCTCAAGAAAAACTAAACTCTTTGCCTCTTCTATATATAGAAGCAGAGATAAGGAACACCATAAACTATGATGATCTTATAGACAGATGACTTCGCCAATCAAAAATCCTGTAGAAAACTACAATTATGTATTACATTTTTTATTTTCTTGTTTGTATTCTTGTTTCATAATAAACATTCATTTTTCTTGTTTTTATTTTATGACTAAATCTGAATACTTTCAAGCAATGAAGTCACTTTTAATCTATATCCATTCACATATGCAAATAATCATTTGATACCTAATAAAGGTAATACAAATTAGTGATTAGTATAAGTATGAAGGAGAAAAGGGCGGCACCAAATGAACAGCCTACACTAAAAAAAAAGTTTAAATCCGGCCCTGCTCCCATCAAAATGTTTTCTAGCCATAAATTTCTTTAGATGTGGAAGTCAAGAAGGAAGGAAATCTGAACAGGGTGGATAATCCAAGTTCCAGGTGCACAGTTCTGGTGAAAGATTTTTTAGTTTGTACCATCCTTTAATACTAATATAATTTGATGTGGAATTAAGATTTAGATTGTTTTGAGAGCATTCTAATAATAGACGATCACTTGCTTTGCCGTAGACTATTGTTTAGCTTCCAACAGCTGGTCTGTTTCTTTGTTTGGAAATTTAATCCACTTTGTTGCCAGAAAACTTAATACTTCAAAATTAATCACTACTACAGTGTAACTCATTAAAGCCTGCCACGCTGTCCAGATCATCTCGTCGCTGTTTGCAATCCTCTCTCGCTTTAGTTGTGCTATTCAACATTGTCATCTCTAAACAATATAACCTCTGACTTTAAACTGACAATAGTCTTTCATCAGAATAAATACTGTGAATGGTCTGAATACAAGGCTCTGTAGCACTCCCATCCCTTGAGATACTGCTTTTACAACCATCATTTTGGTTTCCTAACTCTGTAACCCCCCTCACCCCCCCAAAAAAAAACAAAAAAGAAACACACTCTTATTAAACTTACTGCCAACAGTTCTGTGTCCCACTAGGCAAGAATTTGTAGTATCTTAAATAAATTGAAAGTTTTGTTTTTAAAAAAAAATGACTTTCTGTTGCCCATACTTGATAAGGATTCACTGCACAACCACAAAAAATTCTGGTGAAACTATTTTCAGTAGTCGTTTATAAAATCTAAGTCTAATTTGTAAATAAACTCTTCTCGGTATTCCAGCCGCATTAAGATGTCGCACTTGTGCGACATTTCGAAGGCGTCTGTCTCAGCCCTCATCTACAAACAAATGGCAATGATTAACTGTTTGTCTATCCACTGCCGTGGAAATGGTGAAAGACAAAAACCTACACAGCGCAATGACATTTATATTTGGCTGAAAGTGAGGGCTGAGATATACCCCTTCGAAACATCCCACAAGTGTGACATTTAAATGCAACACCATGAAAAACTTCGATCTTACATCCAATTCATAAGGTTGTGACTGTATTTGCGTTAATATTAGACCTGATCTTCCACATTCGTTTACAATAACAATTTTTGGCGTCTAATCTGTACTGTATCCATGCCTGAAAAGAAAATTTAGATTTGTCTTCAAGCAGGATTTAAGGATCACATTGTCAACATAATTCACGTATTATGCACATACTTACAACTGCACATGTGTTTAGGGTTGTATCTGTTCCAAGGAATTCTGACGGAGACTTTTCGGGATCCGCTGTCTGAATATGTTGCAGCCGTGCAACACAATTCAGCGTAACTTCCAGGGATTTCGAAGGAAACTTTGTCCCTATATTCCACACGATTTCATTCTTTGACCTTATATTAATGGTTCCTTGAGAAGGATTTGGTTTCAGTCTTAAGATGCGGTGTCCAGGAAAAGGGATGAAAGCTTCCAGCTGTTGGAAGTTATTTTTGACTTCTCTGTTCAAATGCAACTTCAAATTAATGGTTGCTAATCTTTCATGTACCTGTAACAAAGAAATCAGCAAAAACAGGAATAGAATAAAAATTAATTAACACTTTAAAACCAACCAAAAGAAAATAAAATAATTCAAAGACAAATTAAAAAATTAATTATTTGCAAGTGGATTTTTTTTTTTCTTAATTTTTTTAAAATTACTCAACGCACCTTTTCCAGGGAAAAAAAAAACACTGATGCCCCTTCTTGTAATCAATAACACTGGTCTACAAAAATTGACATTTTTCTTTCACAAGAACAAACTAATGAGATTCTAGAACTATTTTTCATGCCAAATTCAAATATTATAGTTTTTCCCCATCAAGTAGGAGTTTTTTGTGATATTAATATCATTTTTTTTAAAAAAATTGTATTAAAATCAGTAACTAACTATAACGCTAAATGATATACTTCTCAGTTTGACTTGCCTAAACACTGGTAGATAGTATATTGTTCTGGGGTGACTAGCCGAGTTATAGGAGTGTTATAATTACACAATATTTCGGCGCTCTCAAACTTTGTCGCCATCTTCTGGTGAAGTGAGGTCAGGAACGTGCGAAGTTGCTGAGCTAGACCAGACTCCTGCTGTGATTGGTCGGCTGTGGAATCAGTCGTAGCAGGGGTCAAGTCTCGTCGTGACTTGAATCGATGCCAAGATGGATTTTTTTTTTTTTTTTAACAGTTTAACGTCCCTTTATAACAACGTGGTCTTTAGAGACGGGAAAGGATGGGGGCAAGGAATGGGAAGGAATTCGGCCATGGCCTTTTGAAGGAAGCATCCCGGCATTCACCTGGAGTGATTTGGGGAAACCATGGAAAACCCAAATCTGGATGCCCGGACGGGGATTCGAACCGCCGTCCTCCCGAATGCGAGGCCAGAACGCTATCCGTTACACCACCACGCTCGGTACCAAGATGGAGTTACGGCTAGATTCGATGTCCCTTTTTCACATGGCCTGTATCGGACAGACTGAAAGTCATCGCTCGTTCGAAGGTGATATCCAAAAACAAAGCCTTCGCCATAAATTGCTTATCCATCTGATGTGTCAACACGGATCCCTTGTGGGCTAGATTCATATTGTGCCATGCTGCCATGTGATTGGTCAGCTTTGTAACCAATCATAGCCAGGGTCCCGCCTCATCACAACTCATCATTCGATAGAAGGAAAAATCAGAAGGCATAACTTTCACCAGAAGTTGCTCATTAATGCATGAGCAACAAATTGCTCGCTCATGTTACTACTGAACTCCCTGTTGTTCGGTAGTAACATGAGCGAGCAATTTGTTCCACGGCCGACCAATCACAGCATAGCAGCAGGAGTCTGGTCTGGCTCAGCAACTTCGCACGTTCCTGACCACACTTCACCAGAAGATGGCGACAACGATTGAGAGCGCCAAAATATTGTGTAATTATAACACTCCTATAACGCGACTAGTCACCCGAGAACAATAGTTATATTCTCAATGCCAAGAAAAACTACATAATTATTTTAGATAGTGATTTTCGGGCATATTTTGCACTTGGAACATCAGAAGTCAGCTACCGGTGAGTATTTGGTATAATTTACTTTCCTTTCCACATACATATTGCCTCTTAGCAGTTCTTTCACTCCATTATTAACTACATATTGTTTAGTTTAACACAAAGCTTGCTATAACTTAAATGAGACTATAAATTATTGAGATAATCATTTAAAAATATTTATCAGGTATCAACCACACAGTACAATCGTTTATAATCAACTGGTGTGTAATTAACGATATATACCAGAGTGACTCAGTAACAGAATCCAACCAGACTAATCTAGTAGTCACAATTTCTGAATCTTTAACCGTCTCATAATAGTGACAGTGAAACTGCTGCTTTACAATGCAAACAAGGAAAATAATCCATTACTTACCACAGGGGCTCCAGGACAAACACAAAAGCCGGAACACACTTCACAATAGTTTGGTAAAAACAGTTAAAATAAATTGAGATAGGGAATATAACAATCACTTACCACAGACGAAGGTAGAAGGGTTAAACGAACATGAAGAAACACGACAATTTACGCTGTTTCAGTCGTGTAGGGGGTAAGACAAGTAGCAGGGTGAAAGATGTGTGCACGTCCAGACCAGCCATATGATTGAAAAAACTTTAGTCACGTTTATCTACATCTAATTATATACTCTGCAATTCACTAAATTGTGGTTGGCAGAGGGTGTGCAGCACCAAAGATAATCTCTTTGTTTTGCATTCCAATCCCTAATGGTACGAGGGAAAAAAGAATTCATATAAGAATCAGTGCGGCACCTTATTTCTCTAATCTTATCTTTCCTGTCATTCCGACTCAAATAGGTTGGTGGGAGTACACATGTTTACCAATAAGTTTAAATGAAATATGCGTCCTCTATCTACCACAGACTCCCAGCCTAGTCTATATTAATCAGTTCTGTGACGCTTTCATAAGGACTGTAGCAAGCGGTCATGAACCGAGGGGCTCTTCTCTGTACTTTCTCTATACTTTTGATCAACCCCTTATGAAATGTTAAAGGTAACATGGTGTGTTGTGGTGCATGTGGCATGGCCAGTGATGGGGAAGATGTTCTCTGCGATCAGACTGGGGTTAGACGGAGGTAGCCGGGTTCATGCTGCACGTTTTCCAGCTCGGTGTATTGCACGGGAATGACCCGTGTGCGGGAATTACGAGGCGAGTACTCGTGAACCAAGATACTCTTGATGTTGGGCGGTCTGCTGGAGTGTATACATGGGACAGAGGGCAGCATTTTGTGGAGACAGTTGTGCATCTCAGGGAAGAAATACAGGAAGTCATGCTGTGATGTTACCGATGATTTTTGAAGTAGTTATAATTATAAAGAATTCAGTTCTTTCGATTCAAACAGATTTAGTTTATTGTATATTATTTTAATCCACTAGGAATTACATCGAAACTGGGTAATCTCCGAAGATGCAGGTTCTTTTAGGCAATGATAATCCCAAGCACCCGACCTATGCTTCTATGCCGATAGCCACCATTTCTCGAGTATTTATTTCCATAGCAACCTATGTTGTTTTGCTTTCTCTAAGAGTATATATTATTAATTTTCATCCCTGCTCAAGGAGATAAATATAATGTTCTTTTTAAAAAAAATATTTCCGTTATGTCACAATGCCCGTGATGAAGGATTAAGTTAACAGTCTCAAGACCAGGAAAGAAATGGGTGACGAGAGCAGGGCTGTGGTTATTTTAAGAGCTACAGCATTGGAGAAGTTGAGTGGAGGATGGTCGTAGCACAAGAGATTTGTTTTTGTACCACATCGCAGGGGTAGCTGTGGGAGGTGAGAGTTTGGAAGTATCTGGAGAGAGATTCCTCACGGGAATAACTATCTACCACAGACGGCCAGACTTTAAGGAATGGAACATTTGATGTAGGACGGATGGCAGCTGTTGAAGTGAATATATTGTAGACATGCCGGTTTGAAGATAACATATTAAGGTTCTTTGCCAAAATATTGTAAAGTTTGCTAGTGTTTTTGTGTTCATCCATCCCCGCCTGCCTTCATTTGTGGTGAGTGATGGATTATTTTCTCTAAACTTCCTTTTTTTAATCTTAGACTTTACAGTACACTTGAACTCCAATTATCCGAATCGCTGATTATCCTAATCGCTTCAGGCAGTCATATTAAGACGTGCGTGGAACAAGTTGAAAGGCATATCCACTGAAGAAGAGAAGGAAAAGGAGAAAAAGGAAAAAGAAGCTCAAGAAAGGGAAAGGGAAGATACAGGAGAAGATGGCGATAACGTGTCACTTGAGTAATTCAGAAACTTTTTTATCAAAATTCCTAGATGTTCAGAAGTTAGTGTTGAAGATATAGCAGAGTTGGTGGTGTGCAATTCGTCAGACCCTGGGTATGAATTCTAAATGATGAAGAACTTATTGAAAGTGTGAGAGAAAAAAGTGTCGAGGAAGAAGATGACCGTAATGTTGAATTTGAAGCAGACACGGGACCATCAGCTAGCCCAGCATTTGCCGGCATTGAAAACTGTGTTGTAGTGGATGGAGCGTCAGCCCGAGTGTGACCACATGCAACTTCTCACCGTCAAGCGGATGTGTGACTTGGCTGCCAGAAGACGGATTAATACAAAGTTTACTTTGACCGATATGTTCAGCGAGCAATGACTTTTATTTACAGCACGGTGCGTACATACTGTACTAATGTACAGCACTTTTAAGTGTTGCCTTTTAATTTAATTAATCAAAAACTCTTTTTCTTTAAACATAATTTTTTCTCCCATTTTCAACATACATACAGTAATTAATTAAAATAGACTTTTTTCGGAAAAAATCCAGTTAGCCGAATTTTTGATTATCCGAATGGGGTCTGGTCCCAATTAATTTAGATAATTGGAGTTCTACTGTAGTTAAAATGACTTCTTAGAGTTTACAAGAAAAGAAAGGATACTACATCCAATTTTTACTGGTCAAGTATTTTATTGAATGTGAGAGGATGAATTTTCCTACCTTGATGCTCAACTGGCCTATTATAGGTGGTACGCAGCTGCTCGAAACTGTATAGCAACAAAGCGGCTGCTTGTCAGAAGGCTTGAAACGTACGTGGCTGCCGGTTCCCTTCGTTTCAATGTTACCGGTCGTGGAGCTCACGGACAGGGAGTGGCCCGCAGGGTGCGGCATGACGACCGACACGTCTGGAGCGACTCCCTCCACCTCCGCCTTGCACGTCACAGACCCGTATACTTGCGTTACGTCTTGCGTTTCCAAGTGGCCGAACTAATGAAATGTCTGTAGTTAGACAACACTCGTAACAGTTAAAGTCATTAACATATTAATAAACATACACAGACTTGTACATTCCGTAACACCTTTGCTACAATTACTGTTAAAATTACATCTTACAAAAGGCTAGACCAAGAGCGTATAATCCATTCTCTAATCAGCTGGTCTCCAGTACACTTCAGTGAGCGCCATAACAAAAATATAACCTATAACCACATGCTTACTGGCCATTGTACTACAGTACGAATATGTTTAAATTAATGTCACCAATAATAGAAGCAACTGAATAATATTTAGTCTCATATATATTTAATTTATGGAGTAGGAAACATGATTAACATGTGTTAAACTTCTCCCGAACCACATCACTTGTATCCTACAGCATGAATAAGGTGTGAAAACCAAAATACTGTGTGCTCTAGTGTTCGTCATATGTTTTTAACTCGTCGCTGCCCTTCAACTTCATGAGTGATGTGTCATTTCTCCTTTCCTTTTAATTTATAATATGTTATAAGTGACCAAACATTTCTTCAAATCTGCAACAATGAGAAAACTTCTTATATTTATTTCCAGTCGGTAACATTTAATAATGCTAAGACAAATCCAATATCACAATGCAACTTTAAATAGTGGAAACCATTCTGTTGTGACATCATATACTTAAGTAGAGAAGTTAATTTGGCTCGTCATAGGAAAATGACATGAGAAATAGACGAAGGATGATAAAAAGAAAACGGCAAAACAATTAAAGGGTACATCCGAAAAACCTACCTGCATGCAACTAACTTCCTCTCTGATGTGAAATATTATCTGCGATTTTCCTTTGTGTGGAACAGGATTCCACATGGCTTTCTAAAGGAACAAAAAACAAAAATCAATTGTAAACAGTCTGAAATATCTGTTAGTAGGAGTGCCTGTGACTTTGTCCATGGGAGTTTGAGATTTCTGCTGCATAATAAAATAGTGGTGTATGGTGCTAAGTGATCTATTGCAGTCGAGGGTTTTAACTGATTATTAATAAAAACTTTATCTATTCAAGCTTTTGTCAAAATTTGGAAACATTGGGAGAACAATATCCTACTGAATACAGGTAAAATTATGGTAGCATTGAGTTTATTTCACAGTATCAGAATAAGCAAGACAATGATCATAATACAATTTTGGAAGCCATAACAAAAGCACTTAATGCCTGGTGACACAAGAGCCTCCCATTCATTGGAAACACTCAATTTCTGCTAGGTGCTAGTTTGTATTTCTAACTTCAAAATCTAAACACATTCCACCTATACAAATCTATATCTGAAATGTTTGTTTGTTCCGGAATCATGCAGAAAGTACAGATTTTGAAGGGGCTTTCAATTTTAAAGCTTGTTGTTTGAGCTAAAATTTGATGTATGTCTTAGTATTTTATGTCACCTGAAGATATCCACAGAAAAATAAAAGCTGTTCTGAACTTCAACCTTTTTTTAAAAAATTAATAACCTGAAAACCTCTGAATTTATTTTGAGGTGATTTTCATAGTATCAAACATTAGGTTTTGACCTCATATCTTAGGTATGTTTGATTATGCTGCTTCATCTGGCACTGGAGTTCAAAATTAAATATCAGTTATTCATAATTATATTCCTAAGCTGCTTTTATTGTTAAAGACTTTAAAAAATAGTTCATTTTTAGTTTACAACTAGCAATAATGCAGAATAGTTACAAATTTTGTGTGATCTGTCATAACTTCAATGGAAAAGAAGTTATCTGGCTTTTTTTTTGGTAATTATAAATTTATGCAGATCCTTTTTTACAGTCACTATGGTATTTAAAGATCTATATATACATACATGGGTAGACTTTTATAGGTACAGTAGAACTCCAATTATCCGAATCAATTGAGACCAGACCCCATTCGGACAATCGGATTTTTTTTTCCGAAAAAGGGTCTATTTTAATTAATTATTGTATGTATGTTGAAAATGCCTTCTTTCCAAGGGTTTCTTTTTATGCTTTTGCACTTCAGGGATGAAAAATTTCGCCGTACCACTCGGTAAACAATACTGCAGTCACCGAAACTTTGAGGTTGATTTTTATAAAAGAGGGGAAGCTTTTTCACAGTATGTTTCCGTCTTAATTAAAAAAGCGATTCGGATAATCAGAGTTCGGTTAGTTGGAGTTCTACTGTATAGATTAATCCAGGCATTCAATTTCCCAACACATCAACTTTTGCATTACACATTATGATTTTTTCTTCAAGTAAATCTAATATTTAGGTAACATGTTCAGCACATTTCTTGATAACTTATTCTAGTCTTTGACACCATCACCTAGAAATGAAAATTCCAACAGTTTTGATGACATTAAGATCTGTGGAGAAGACAAAGATTACGGAGAAGTTTTAAAATATGATGGACTCTGGGAAGGTTAAAATATTTTGGATTCAGGGAAGGTGGAAAGGATCTAATTGCAATATAAATAGTTTGAGGGTATGTTCCAAAGTAATTATATAAGTTGTTAGCTGCACAGTGGTTCCAAAGTAATACCACCATTAGGAAATGCCATAGTACAATCCAGAACAGTTTACCAGATCCAATTGGTTAATTTTCTAGATGGCCAAGAAAGTGAGGTTCACTGAAAAGATATTCTGGATGTCTGTAAGGGTAGAGAAGAAATGTCAATGTAGGTGGTAAAGGGATTGGAGTGGGGAAAGTTGAAGTGTTGGTAGGGAAAATGTAGATCAAGAGTGGAATAGCTCAAGAAAGATCTACGCAAGTCGTCTTGTTCATGTTTATTTAACACGTACCAGCAATGATTGTTGCTCACCTGTAGGTGATAAATTCAGGTTGTGAATGCACTAATAAGCAGCCTCGTGTAGAAAAATAAGATGGGATGATTGTTTGTAGAAGAATGAGAGCTAAGGTCCAGATGAAGAACAAAATAAAGTTCTGCCACAAAACATTTTCGTCTTTGCAGCCCATCTAGATCACAGTGAGAAGAAAAATAGAAAATCAAAAGAAATAACTGCTTGTTAAAGTTCACAGTATAGTCCAAAACCAATACTATATAAATCTTTAACACATCTGCTTATTTTGACATCATTCAAAAACTACTGAACAAATTTCTGTGGGGTTTCATTTAAAATCTGTTCTGAACATCAAACTTTATAACCTATCATCTGCCATAACTTGCAAAATACCAAATTTATTTTAAATGTTTTCACAGCTTTAAATCTTAAATGATGCCTAATATTTGAGATGTGCTCATATGTTACCTTGGCTGTGGACAGAGCAGAAAATTAAAGCCTAACCAAAAAATCAACAAAGAAATGTGACAGTATGCCAACACCTATCAATTCTTTCTGTAATTATCAGGCATTTAGTCTCTAATCCTGAAGCACATGTGATGTTGAAAATTTATTCATTCTCAGAGAAGATTTAATATGACGTGAATGTTTAATAAAAAATTTGTGTGTGAAATCAGCATTTTTCAGGACAATATTAAATTATAATGACAAAGCTACATATAAAAACATTTAATATCACTAATTTTATTGACTGGTCACATAATTTGTTTCAGCTATTGATAAATAATTATTATAATTTACACATCAATTAATATATGATCAAGAACTTCTCAGGTCCACATGGTCGAAGTCACAGGCAAAACGATAGTTATCGAATAATTCACTGCAAGTTTCACTATCAAATTTCTTCACAAATTTTTTGCATCAAAATATGTCTGCTTATGTTGATATATGATTATGTTTATTGGTCTGTCGTGACTTTTAAAATATTTAATTTGTCAGATATTAGAAAACATCACAATATTCTTGCCTTCATCTTTCCCTTAGTAAAAGGGACAGCCAGTTGAGAAGCAATCGCTGGATCACAGCACACAGGCCGGCCAAATGGAATTGAAATTGAGACATATTGATTTAATTCTGTACTGCTTGCGAATCCTGCAAAATATTTGAGCAAATTTCCTAAAACAAAACAACTATCTACAACAGTAAATTTATACACAGAAAAGATGCACCTCTACATAAATAAGAAGATAAAAACAAAAGGTTAATTACAATTATGGGGTGAGGTCAGAATTGCTTGTTGAAAGCTTGAAGTGTAAATATCGTTGGCATAACATTTGATAACAAACTCAACTGGGCAGAGCACATTGGGCAGGTGGTAGGAAAAGGTTACAAAATTCTTCATTTACTGGAGAGGGTGATGAGAGTGTACCATTGAAGTTAGGGAGTTGGGTTACAAAACTTTGGTCAGACCATTGATGAATATGGTGGTGTAGTTTGGGACCCACATTTTGGTTACCAAATAGAGGAGTTGAAAGGTGTGCAAAGAAGAGCAGCTAGATTTGTAGAAATTATTGCATAACCCAGTCAGTAACTGATATGATAAGGGAGCTGGATTGGGAATCATTGGAGGAAAGGAGGAGGGCGAAGAGAGTGCTGGGAATGTACAGGACATATGTTGGTGATGGGGCTTGGAGGGATGTTAGTCAAAGAATTAGGAATACTGCATGGAAGGGGAAAGGCGACCATGACCACAAGCTGGCGCTCAATTTCATGCATAAGGGAATGGGAATATTTTCTTTTGTTGGTAAGGGTGTCAGAGACTGGAAAAAATTACCAAGTGTAGTGATTAATAATTTTCCAAAAATGCTTAAGGAACTTAGCATTAAAATTTGCAAATCATAATAGTAAATGGGGGAGGAATTTAACATTCCAATTGTAAAAGAATTTTTTTTTTAAAAAAAGGTGTATATAAAAAGAAGATAAATGGATGACTGGGGGAATTGCCACCGGAGTGTTAGCTCCATCGCAATTAGTAATAAGAAATAAATAAAGTGAAATCTTGATTGAAAGCCAGTTCTTTAAGGTCTAAATGACTTTTTTACAGAAATGTCAGGCATTATGTAGTATAAAATCTTTATAACAGTATAAATATAACAGTAAAAATTCAGTGGGAAACTTGCAGCACTTTCATGAAATCAGAAAACAGGTGACAAAAATCATCAGGCAAGCCAAGAGAAAGTACCTGAAGGAACACCTAGATTCCATCGAAGAAAATTTCGACAATTATAACACCTGATACATCTACAGAACATTCTCATAAACAGTCCGAGGATACACTCCTCAAAAATTATGATTCAGGAAATCGGATGGAAAGCTTGAACCAACTAATCAGGAAAATAGTTGAGAATTGTCAAAAACTTTTTTGAACTCCTCAACTGGCCTGAACCCCCATCAAATAATTCTGATGGAAACTCTCACCTATTCCTATCCGGAATCCCCACCACCATCACAAGATGAAATTCACAGATATATACTAAAAAAAAAAATAAAAGCATTTGTATAGGATGATAGCACTATAAAACTATCGACAAATCTTGGACTGAGTTTGCTTAAAGAACTCACACAAATCATTACAGAGATCTGGCAGATAGAAAAATTACCCAAAGACTGGAAATGCGCACTCATTCACCCACTACATCGGAAGGGAGATAAAAGGATGTCAACAACTATCGAGGAATCTCCCATCTTCAAGTTGTGTGCAAAATTATTTCCGCCTGTCTTCTCAAAAAAGTGCAGGAACAACTCGGCCATAAAACATGAATACCAAGCTGCCTTCTGCGCCTGTATTATAAGAAAGATTCTCAGCCCTGAAAAAAATGACGGATACAGGGTTAAATCTCAAAATCAACACAATCATTGTCAAACCTTTCGGCAGACATCAGAAAAAATATATTAAGATTTTATCGAAATATTCAGACTCAAAGCAACAAAACTCGTTTACAAAATTATGATGAACATAGGACAGCTGAAAACTATGCCTTGGATCCAGCAGACCTGGAAAAAGCTAATACACTCGTTAAAAATCATGGACAGATACACATACAGATAATAAATGGGAAGTACAACTACCACATGTGCCAAGACTGTAGGAGAGGTAACTTTTGGTTGGTGTGGGTGGAAATTGTCAAAATGGAGACACTGTCGAAGGTTGGTGGGTTTGATGTGGACTGAGGAGTTGAAGTAGCCATGGCGAGAAGTGAGGGTGGGGGTAGAAAGGCATAAACCCGAAAATGATAATAAACAGATAATCAACCAGTCCATAGGAACCAATGCGTAGGACATCAGCTGAGGTCCTAAATAGCCTTTTGCATCATGGGAGTGTGTGTATTTTAATGCGTTATCGTCCTATTTTAATATACATATCATGTTTTAATATACTTCCTGTTATTCTAATAAGTATTCTTCCTAAGTCTTGGGTCGAAATTTCAAAGCAAACTTAATCCTTAAATATTTGGTGACGATGCTAAACTTTCATATAATTCATTGATCTTTATTTCTTTTACATCTTACTAACACGTATCCGAAGATTACAAAGGTCCTCGGCAAGCAGTAACTAAATCCTCAACCCAAACGTACACACTAAACCTTCTCGTTCACGGCTGGTTCTTGTTAGCTGTTGTTGCCCTGCCAACCAATTCCTTTTATAATTTCTCCATGTTATGCCACACAGTCCATCAGCTGATGGTCCTAAATAGCCTGTTACATCATAGGAGTGTGTGCAAAAAACTGCAAAACGTGTGAAATAATAATATAAATATGTGGAAATTAAAATTAAGCAAATTTCGAAGTTACAACTACAAAAAGATAGGCTCTGGTGAGCGACGGTTCTTTGGTAAAAGGTGGGAGGTCAGGTAGATGGTTGGAAGGGACGGGGGGGGGGGGGGGGGGGATGGTGCTATCTTAAATTTAGTCCTGATATATGTATATATATCACATCACAGTATATCACTTACCAATGAGAAATTCTTACTGTGAGCAGATAAACACAGTGACAATCCATGCAACACTTCCAAGGCTATCGCAGTGCTGGACCTGCAATATGCATCAGACCCTATTTCAATAAGCTGACACAGTAACTTTTCTGCAGTTGCAAATAGTATTGGTCTGTCTGACTGTGAATATCACAACAGCAACAAAACAATCATTTCCCACTATATGTGCACTTCTAGGGATAAGGAAGTAATACTGGGTAATTGCATGTCAGTAATACAAGAACCTTAGCCACGCCCACGGGCAGCCAACCGCCAGTTGGTTGCGGGCCTGGCTCATAGTAAGCCATCGCCGAAGCCACGCGGACTTGTATATAAGGAAGAGCGGCACCCGAACCATCTCAGTATCTGTGGGTCAGCCGACCATTACACATGTCTCATCACCTGAAGAAGACGGCAGAGCCAGCCGTCGAAATATTGTGTTTCCACAACACTATCGGCGGTACACCCGTGAAGACTACATTGCAGACTACATTGCAATACAACTTTCGTTAATTGAATTTGGAAGGAAGGATGATAAATGACAATTTTAACAATCCAAGGAATTTACAGTAACCAAAGTAAGCCACAAAGGAACAGGAAGAAATACTGAAAGGAGATTAAACCTTAAAGGAAAAAATAGAGCCATCACCACCACAGCCGGAGGAAGGAGGGTCGCCCTACACTGGGCATTGTGGATCTCCCTCCTTCAACTTGGTTAGCAATGATTCTACTTTATCTTTTCTTTCCATCAAGGATATTTATGAACAAATAAAAACATGGTGCGCTTTGAAAATGAAGAGACACAAAATTAAATATAAATAATTGTTGTATTGGAGTACTTATTACCAATAATGTCAACTGATAATTTAATGGATGGCTGATTAAGAGTGCATGTCAAAGGCTATAGTGTACACACTACTAAAGAACATACTCTCACAGGGATGCTGATTCAATTGATTCACTGCCTTCTTCAGCACACACAGCAAATGAACTTTCAAAATTTACTTTCATAATCATATAAACATTAGTAGATAGCAATTTACAAGCACAAGTAAGGTAAAAAGTATCGCTTACAAATCTGCGAGTGATCTGCAGTTCTTGAGATCGTTGGTTTCGTGAGGTAAGGCACAAAATATTAACCCTCTGCTTTCCAAAACAACAACGGGCCACAGAAGCCCATTCTGAGTATTAAGCTGCAGTGCCGGATATAAGGCAGGCTTATCACAGGAGTCCCTCGAGTCTACAAAGATTTCTGGAAAAAGAAAGCAAGTAAATAATTCACAATCAACCTTATATGGAATCTAAAATATTATTTAATTATGACTGAGAGCATGCTCCAATGCCAGTCTCTACCTACCTATTTACCCTTTTCTTCTTGTTTTTATTGTTTTATCATAAGTTCTTTGAGTGCAACTTTCCTATCTATTTATGCTCTTCACGAATTTTAATTTTAGATTCTTTCAGCATTTTTAGTCAAATGTTTAGGATTTTCACAAGTAATTTACTCCAAATCCTCTCTCCCTTACAAAAGAAAATTTATCCCATGTCCTTATGCAATCTCGCATCCAACATCAAGTCTTTCTCATTACCAATATACGCTTGTACTAAACTGGCATTATCTCCAACCCGCTCCTATCGTCTAATGAATCTCATCCAGCTCCAGTTACTGACAATGTCGTGCAGCAATTTCCAAAACAGAACCAGCTGCTCTCGATTGCATCCCTTCCCGTTTCTATATTTGATATCCAAAACGTCAGTCCTATGCTACACCACCATATTCAAAGAATGGTCTAATGAAAGTTTTGAAATCCAGTTCCTTTACTTCTGTAGTGCATTCTCTTATCTCCCTCTCGATTAAATCAAGGATTTAGAAATTTTTCCTACCAAATGCCCATTGAGTCCTTCCCAGTTGAGTTTATCATCAAATATTATGCCAAGAAATTTACATATGAAGTATTTAACAAACAATCCCTTTCCCCTGTAATCATATACAACCTTTAGTTTTTTTATCTGTGGCTTTTCTTGGCATTTAGATCATTCTATTTTGTCATGTCCAGTTAAATATCCTACCCAGGCCATCCTGCAACTGTATACAGCTTTCTCCCATTTTGATCCTATTATATACAATCCTATCTTATTGCATATCATTCTGTCTGTAAACCATTAAGATAAGCATTCCTTAGAATAACAAACTACAATGGCCCCATTGTGCTACCTTGTGATACAGACAATTGTCATCTCCCCCTCTTTCGATACTGCAATGCTTTGTTTTCTACCTTTTAAGAATTCCTCTACCCAGCATCTCACTTTTCAACCCACTCCAATGGTTTTTACCTCATTTAAACCACATTTTATTACTCATTCTGTAACATGCCTAATAACTATCTCATGCTATGCTATCAACTTTTCCTCCCTGGTTAGTTTCTTCAGAAACATATTGTACATAGCCAACCAACTAAAAGTCACATGAACATCCTCGTCTAAAGCCAATTTTTTATATGAAAACAAGTTTCTTTCCTCTCAGGCATTTCTGATGTGGTTGCATTTGATACAATATAAATAATATTTCAAAGTAATGTACACTGTTATACTTCTCCCCAATCTTAGTTTGACTTCAGTGATGGGCAAGTTGTATTGCCAGCTGCATTAGGAAAATATATGAGGAAAAGAAATGGAAAGGAGGATTTAGGAGAGGCTATTCATGAGAATCTCAGTTAATAAGTTATATACAATATATTTAAGATAAAATGGACAATACTGCGGTCTGGTTCATTCAAAGGCATTGACAGAGTGAATCCTGGAATGGTTGTTAAAAATATTGAAAACCATGGTGATAAACAATGATTTCTTTTAAGGTGTAGGAGACAACATATCAAGGAGGTTCAAACTGAGAAGAAGTTGTAACATACTCACATTCCGCTGACCCGCAAATAGTACCTGCATAAGCGGATGAATACATTGTTTCAAGTCAGTCATGACCTAACTATGGTAGTGGACGGCTTGTGTCGCGTAGCGTGAGATGCTATAGTAATAGTGCGGTGTATTAAGCATCAGGAAGAAGACTGAACATGTTTAGGTGGGACAATGCGTGTGTTACATAGAGTTTGAACAGTGCAGGAATACAGAAGAACGTTAAAAGTAATTTGGTGTAAAGCTGACTCAATTGTTAATTTCCTTTTATCTTGAAGAATCTTGCAATCTACGGTTGACGAAGTTTCGATTAGCCTTAATATTCAAAACTTGGTGGTAGCCTACCGGTTCGATATTCTGAGTTATTGCAATAAATGTGTGGTGGACTTAAGTTTATGATCTCGTACTTGATGAATTTTTTCTAATTATCTATCCACCTCTTGTGTCGGGCTGGTTTGGAACGCTACCTGGTGAGCTACAGTGACAACGAACTATTTAAAATAAGATTAACCTGCTTCTAGAACAGTGCCTTTTGAGAGAACAGATTTTTGCAAGTATTGATTTCCTCTAATTATCAAACAGGATAAATGTCTTACAAAGTGTTATACAGGGTAGTATATTGGGAGCATTGTTGTTCATTATTCTAATGAATGATCCTGTTGATGTACAGTTAGAAGTTAAGCTACTTGCAAATGACTTAATTGTATCTAGTAGGATTAAATTGAGAAAGTATTGTGAGAAAATGTAAATGAGTCTAGACAGAATGTCCTTTGGATGGATAGACCTGGAATGACAATAAATGCCAAGAAAACTCAACTTATTATATATACAAACAGGGATATGAAGGTTTTGTACGATTATCAGAGGTAGGAGAATTCTTTTTGAAGGAATGAATTGTGAATACATGAGAATATCAGTTGATATCTAGCTAAACTGGCCAGGGTACATTGGAGAGATTGTAGGGAAAGGGTTCAAGGTATTGTATCAGTTGGAGAGGATGTAATGCAGAAGTAAAAGAGATAGGTTAGAAATCTTTTATCATGCCCTGCTAGAATATTGTGGGATGATATAGTATCAACATTTTGGGTAAAAATCCTTGAGTCCAAGGTAATGTATAGGAAGGCAGCTATATTTGCCTATGGAAATTACGCCAGGATGCAGATGTAACTGCAGTGTGGGGGGGGGGGGTGGAGTAATTGCAGGAGTAGAAGGTGGGTGAAGAGAATTGTGGGCACGCACAAGGCATGAGGCACGTATGATTACTGGTGGAATATACAGAGGCAGCATTTGGAAGGGACTTCAAGGTGCTTGCAGCTAGGAGAGCACTAAAGACAAACAACTGTCTATGACATTTAGAAGGAAGCATCCTGGCATTTACTTGTAGTGATTTTGGGGAAACTATGAATGACTGAAATCTGGACAGAGGATCAAACCCACCTCCTCCCGAACTATTAGGACCAGAGTGTTACTGTTCACCCACTAGGCTTGGCACAGTGAGGCTCAACTTTTGCATACCCAACTGAGACTGCCTGGATTTTGTCGTAGATCTTCACAGAGATTTTGACTTATACCAGTCAGGGACACGGAGTGTTGGCCGACTGTCAACGGGAAGTGCATAGTTTAGCCAAGATGTACTCTTGGGATTACTGGAGATCGCAATTCCGCCTGGAGTTGGCATCATAATACTGCAGTGGTCAACGCAAGACTCCGCTAGAAATTCTTTCCTAAGTACATTTAAAGGTTTCATACTGGTACAGGCTGTATCACAACCAAATTTCTGGTTGCAAATAATGGCCCAGGCTGTATTACAATGGAATTACTGCCTGCAAATAATACGTCTTGCGACTGACTACAGCAGTATTCCAACAATATTACTGAATCGCGATCTCCAATAGACCCGTACTCTCTTTCATTTGAGGGAACAGGTGAATAACCTCACATGATAATCCCCTGCTTCAACATAGCTTTCTCAACTTTCTTCAACAATTCATTCATCCTGGTTTGTGGACAACTGTCTGAAATAAGATAAAATGCAGGACTGGTTGCTGTTTTTAATATCAAGAAATTGGATATCACAGTCACTGAGTTCCACTAATCCATTATGGATAAAGTATTATTATTGAAGAGAAAAGTGTTGCAGTCACCATTATATCTTAGTTATAAGCATACGCCCCTCGGTTAGTGTGTAAACGCTGGCCAGTTAAAATGTAATGTTTGCGAGCTGCAAATAGTGTTAAAGGAAAAAGTACATGCCAGGCCCACAAATTAGGTTTGAGAAACAAGTAGTTGAGTAACAATTGTCTGCTAACTTACAATACTACACAACCTATAATAGCCAAATTAGTGTATCTGTCATATCGAGAGTTTATAACATTCACACTATATTAAATTCGATGATTTGAAATGATCCCTGGACATGTTGTATTATACATATTGATTACTTTATAACAGTGTGGATATTTAATAACAATGGCTGCAATATGGAAATATGCTTGAATCATGTCAGTGAATAATTCAAGATGGTCTACTGCAAGTTAACAGCCCACAGTCCTTGTTTCCTGCCCATTTTGTTGGTCTCACATACACTTTTCCGGGTCTACTGGAGATCGCAATTCTGCTACAATAACATTCAGTAATATTGTTGGAATACTGCTGCAGTCAATCGCAAGATGTATTATTTTCAATTCTGTTTTAATACAGCCTGGACCATTAGTTTCAAGCAGAAATTAGATTGCAATATAGCCTGGACCAACATGAAATAGTTGAATGTACTTCGGAAAGAATTTCTAGTGGAGTCTTACGTTTGACCACTGCAGTATTATGATGACAACTGCTGTCAGGATTGTGATCTACAGTAATCCCACTTTTCCTTGTACAAAAAAACATAAGGTATATGTACAATATTTTTTAGCCTGAAGGATAATGATTTCTACAGGCTGTGGCCAGTAGCATAGCTAGGTTAACAAAAGGCCCCGGTGCAAAAAAATTTTGAGCCCCTCAGGCCAGATGGGCAACCCCCCCTTTTTTTTTAAAAAAGCCTTGCCAAGTCTTGTGAGGTTTGTTGGCAGGGGCTCCGTGAGCTTATGGAGAGCTTGTGGCCCCAGTGCACAGCACCGCCTGGCCCTCCGATAGCTATGCCACTGGCTATAGCTTATGCACTGGCCTGCCTCTCTTCAAATTGTAAGAGTCAAACAAAGGAGTTAGTAATCATGTTAATTTTGAAACTATGTCTCAAAATTTATAGGGTTTTGCCATCACCTAACAGTTCAGTGTGCCAAGAACAGTGATAAATTTTGTGACCTGTTACATGTAATGGTACCATAACTCTGAATTTTTGCTGTGTGATATCCTCCTTGAATGATTAATTATTTAAGCATTCAAACCAAACATAAAAGACTTCAAAAGAAATAATTATTAATGTTTATTTATATAATTTAGGGCTCAAGATTTAGTCACTATGGGTCTGCTGGAGATCGCGATTCTGATACAACAACATTCAGTAATATCGTGTGAATACTGCTGTAATCAGTTGCAAGATGTATTATTTTCAAGCAGTCATTCAGTTATAATACAGCCTGGACCATTATTATCAAGCAGAAATTAGGTTGTAATACAGCCTGGACCAGCATCAATCTGTTAAATGTACTTAAAAAATAATTTCTAGTAGAGTCTTGCATTTGACCACTGCAGTATTATGATGACAACTCCTGGTGGAATCGCGATATCCAGTAATCCCGTCACTATTAACTAATATACGACTTGATTCAAACCTTCATCAACAAATCCCAATTCCAGTAAAAGAGATTTTACAAATTCTTCTGGGTTTGGAATCTTGACATATTTCTGATGCAGCTCTGACTTATTTCTTGCTTCTGTAGTAGGAAAATATCTGTTTATATAAAAAAGTCCATAGAAAACAGAAACAAGTTTAACATAACCAAAAAAGATCTCAAAACAAACCTGAAACAAAAACTTCAAGGTACTTACTTGACATAAAGTGGCCATGCTCTATTAGAAGAAACAATCCAAATAGCGCGTAAACTCATTACTGATTAACGTCCGCAGAATGTATCATACATGTTGCAATGTTTACATTATGAGATACTGACATTGACAGTAGCAGTCATGGGTAGCAGTCGGCAGAGACACCAGACGATAAGTAATCCACAGATCACCATATGTTACAAAGTGTCAGTTTGAAATATTTCCTGGCACTGTACTTGCAAGGGAAGGCCACCAATTGCTCCCCTTTCGGAACCTAACCGAAACTGCTACTAACTTGTTGAAATTTGGATGTAATTGCTTCGTTATAATGTTCTCTACAAGTTTTTCTCTCTTATTTTTATGGGAAAGAAGCAACAAATTAAATTAAAAATGCCGAAATATCTGAGGCTGTGCAAATTCGAAATGTCCAGCATTGCAAAAATAACATAAAAATTATAGGTACAAGGGTTATATCAACCTAAACAGTTTCGTTTAGTCATAGAAGTCGATTCATACTTTGTGTAAAAAAAGATCATGGCCAGAAGTGTAATGTAGTAAAGCACTAGCCATGGGAACCATGGCACTAACGTGCGCTTCTTCACCATTGTCAGGGATACATTATCTTCAATAAGCTTCCAACACACATTAAATATCTGACAAATAATTTTAAATTCATAAAAAATGATTTTTTTTTAAAAATTGACAACTCCTTCTATTCTGCCAAAGAATTTATTTCTAGAATATCTACAAAATAACTGCCAGTAGTTTGTATAAATAAAGTTGACGTAATTAATATACCATGTATGCTGTGACTAAATCTCCTGGTGTACTATATGTATTATTTTGTTTCCACATCCCACAGAATGTATTATATTATACTGTCGAGAAAATCGACATTGAATTATTCATTTGCATTCAAATACTTTCTACTTCAAGACTACTTTAGACTTCAAGGGGCGCAGCTACGTTTGCCAAACATCTGGTTTTCGACCGGACTGTCCGGTTCACAACATGCGACTGGACTCAAAATGTTAGGTTTAAGAAATTGTAAAATTTATGGGTCCCCCCCTACAAGCAGCCAATTAGTGTTTCAGTTATCTACGCTAAGTTGATATCTAAAAGTCGTGCTCTTTTGTTCACGAAGAATTAATAGTTTTACTAATTTGCACGTTACACATACATAATGAATGAGCTACCAAAGGAAATACAGGAACGTTATACTCGTTTCAGGGATTAGTGATTGTCTAGTGACGGGTTTAAAACTTGGCTCCGTAAGGGAAACGACTACACCGCATGTCGTGAAGTGTGTAAAATTACTTATACTATGAAACTTTATGGCATAAAAGGAGTGAAAAATAATTTAATTACAGAAGGTCATAAGATAAAAACAAAATCTACACTAAACTGCAGTTTTAACCAGTAAAAATACTGATAATGCTGAAGACACGGTTCCTCCCGCAGAGGCTTATACCATTTTTTTTAGTTTCCGATTGTCATTTGGTGAATAATTTTTTTAAATATTAAAAACGATTTGCTCTGTAAATTTTACTTTTTGTAACGTCCCCCTTTCCCATCGGCGGGTATTTGTCCGGTCGTGGAAAAGTTAGCAAGTCTAGGCGCAGCAAACTCGCTGCTTCATAAGCACATCGTCGCCAGATCAGATTGAATCTGGTTGCTGGCAAATTTTTATTTATTTATTTACTCTAAAAGTGTGTATACAGATAATTCCCGGCAATCACTTCCAACAATTTTCCATATAAGAAGTTAAAAAAATAATTAAAAAAACTAGACTAGACACTTTTGAATTCATTATATTGTTTGCAAACAAAGTTATATATTTAAAGTTTGTCGATCGTTTTGCTTGTGCTGTCTCAAGTTTTAATGCAAGACGGAAGATTTGACCGAACTCAGCTGATTCCTCAGACACTCCCGCTTACTAATTCATTTAACTGTCAGTCATCATACTGTCTCTGCTGTCAGTTGCGAAATGTAAATATGGAGAGAACGGAAAATATGCTATAGCTCAATACGCCACTAACAGTAACGAGCCATGGTTTGACAAAACGACAAACCTTTGACATGCAAATAACTTCTGGGATAGTGTCATGAGCGAGGGCATATACTGGCGATGAGGCATGGAAAGATATTTCAATAGATATGAAAAGTAGTGCATGGAAGGGAAAAGATGACCATGACCACAAGCTGGCACTCGATTTCAGGCACAAGGGTGTAGGAAGATTCTCTTTTTTAGGTAAGGGTGTCAAGGATTGGAATGAGTTACCAAGAGAAATGATGAATAATTTACCGAAAACTTTGAAAGAATTTAAAAATAAAATTTGTAGAGGGCAAATGTAGGTGGGTGCAGGATAGGGGGAAGATGGGTGTGTAGGGGAATTGCCACCGGAGCCTGTGCTCCATTGCAATTAAATTAAAATAGAAATAAGACTTAGTCATTATGTTATTAATCGGGATCAGAGCCTCGACTTAAGCCAAACATGGAAGTCTGTAATTAGACTATTGCAAGTCACAAGGCACAGCAGCGATCCGAACGTGACGTCACCAAGAAAGGGGTGCTTAGCTAGACCCCACGGGCCTTCAGAGCAAATGGGCCACCATTTTTTGCTCTGAGGGCCTTGTGAACATAGATACGCTACTGCTTAGAGGGCCCCTAACCATGGAGGAAGGAATATATGGAGACGACGCAAGGGACCTTCGCCACATACTGGAGTGAAACCGGGTGGAGACAAGTGGGGAGGGGAGGCCGCCATATTGCTTGACCAGAGAAACACGGAAATATGCACAAAAACCTCAAGGGAATCATAAGACAACCGTGGCACCGCAATTTGATGATGGATTATTATGTAACTCGACGAGACACATCAAAAATGAAGAATAAAATTTTTTGATATCGTGCTTAGTTCTCGAGATATACTGTCTCAAAAGAGTGGAGTTTCTGGTTGAAATTCAGAAGAAACGTGTCCCTAAAGTCAAATTTGGTGATAGATTCTTATGTAACACAACGATACAAATCGAAAATAAAGAATAAAATTTTTCGATATCTCGCTTAGTTCGCGAGATATACTGTCTCAAAAGTAAGGTGGTTAGGTTATGAGGGGATTCAACGATAACCGTGGAGCCGCAATTTGATGACGAATTCTTATGTAACTCGATGAGGGAAACTGAAAGTAAAGAATAAAATTTTTTGATATCTCGCTTAGTTTCGAGATATTGTACCTTAAAATTGACGTGGTTAGGTTGAAATGCGGCCTGGACCAGAAAAAAACTATCGCCATATCCATATTTGATGATGAATTCGGACGTAACTTAATGAGCAGGTAATTCTTTTTAATTTGAATAACAAACTGTTTATTTCTACAGTCCTTAAATTTTAGTTGATGTTCAGATAGGTTATATTTTCACATTCTATTTCAGTAATTGACAAGGAAGATTTCAAAATCTAGAAATATACTTGTAGATAGGGTTACCAGATGTCCTCTTTTACCCGGACATGTCCTCTTTTTTGGACCGTAAAAATGGTCCGGGCGGGTTTTGAAAAAAATCAAGGAATGTCCTCTTTTTTTTAGTTCCGTTTTACTACTGCCTGAACTTGAAAGTGTGGGAATAAAACTCTCCCATCTGTCAAAATGGTAAACCCTAAATAATTTAACCTTGATGGCAAGAATGTGATATTTTATCTACACTTTTCCTTTTTCTGTCTCGGCACTGTGTCAAGATATAGTTACGATTTCTGAGCAATAGGTGGCGAGGCAATTATCGTGAAATACGAGCTGCGGGGCGGCTGGTGAAGAACATTATGTACGCAACAATGCAAAGTACTTCGGTAGTCAGCTCGGCTTCTAGAATCATTGTTTTCAACTGCTTTACTGTTAGTTGCGTTTTGGTTGTGAAGTGAAGCAGTTTTACTGTTTAAGTGAAATCATGCCAAAACGCAAATGTGTCTTCAGTGACGAATTAGAAAAACGATTTCCTGACTTCAGACCGGGAAGAATTAGCTCAGAGGCAGAATGTCTTATCTGCCCATCAGGAACATTTGTTTCAGTTGCTAATAAAAGTAAGATTTATATCCAAGGGACCGATTTTACGTAAATATCGTACGACACTGGAAATTTGCGTGTAATAGCTCAGATTTTCTTACACTGAATAACGTATAACACGCACAATTATTAATTTGCAGGGGGGCTAGACCTAGAAGCTCACAAAAACACTGAAAAACACAAAACGCGGATACGTACTGCAGCATCTTCATCCAAAGTTGACGATTTTTTTGCAAAAAAGGATTCCAAAATTAATGATCTGGTCCATGCAGCTGAAGGCACCCTATCTTTTCACACAGTCAAGCATCATCAAAGTTTTAAATCAATGGACTGTACTGGAAAACTGCAGAAAGTGTTATTTACAGACTCAAATATAGCGAAACAAATGTCATGTGCTCGCACTGAAACAGAAGCCATTATTAATTCTGTATTGTCACCTCATTCTGTTAATGGTTCTATTGACGCTTTGGAGTGTATTTCATGTTTTGGTGTTGCAACAGACGGCAGTAACCATGGTTCTGTGAAACTGTTTCCAATTCTAATTCAATACTATGACTTTAAATCTGGGGGAATTCAAACAAAAGTGATAGAACTTAAAAGTAGTCCAAATGAAAAATCTGAAACGATTGCATCTTACATATGTGATACTCTTAGAAGTAGAGGTATTAATAATAAATGTGTTGCTTTTACTGGGAACAATACAAATACAAATTTTGGTGGGATTAGTGGACTTGGTAAGAGGTCGGGAAATAATGTTTTCGCCCATCTGAAAAACAATTTAAATGATAGATTAGTAGGATTAGTACATAACTGCATTCAACATAGTATTGATGCAGGACTCACATTAGATGTTGATTCCATAGTATTAAAAATATTTAATTATTTTTCTGTGTACACAGTACGTACTGAAAGTCTTAAGGACTTTTGTGATTTTGTAGATGTACAATATAGGGAAATATTGTGTCATTCTATGAGTAGGTGGCTGTCCCTTTTTCCTTGCGTTACGAGTCTAATTGAGATGTATCCAGCACTGAAATCATATTTCAGTTCTCAGGGTGAAATTCCAATTCTGATTAAAATGTTTTTCCAAAATGAGCTTAGTGAAGCACGATTATGGTTTGTTCATTCTCTTATGTCATTATTTCAACATAATATTTTGGCCCTAGAAAAAGAGAAAAATTCACTGGTATAAATGATACATATTCTTCAGGGTGTGTTGAATGCTCTTCAGGAAAGAAAAATCCAGAATTTCAAATCTTTAAAACTAAAAGAAATTTTGAGAAAAAGACGGGATGAAGGTTATGGTTCTAAATGTGATATGCTAGAAGGAGAAATAGCACATGTTTATGATGCAACAATTACGTATCTTAAGAAATGGTTGGTACAGTATCAAGAGTTTTTGGTATTTAAATGGATGGGTCTGAAGAATTTTCCAAATCGGGGAGATGTGGAACAAACAATTCTGTACCTAAATGAAAAACTTAATATTAAAATAGATGATGTAAAGTGCTTTGATCAGTTTTGCAACTTTCAGAAATTTTTGACAAACCAGGCTAACGTTAATACAGATCAGTTGTCAAATGATATCTGGTGTAAATATTTCCGAGAGTCAAAGAATGGTGCTTGTTTCTCAGAACTACTAAAAATTGCGGAGTTTTTCTTTGCTATTCCCAGCCACAATGCTAGTGTAGAAAGGATTTTTTCATTAGCAAACAGTCAGTGGACCAAAGATAGAAATAGACTCAGTGTTGAGTCTGTTAAGGGAATTCTAAGTGTGCAATATAATTATAGGATTTATCTTGTGTACAGTTTTATAATTATTTGTTGTAAAATAAGAAATTACTCTCAGAAATTGGTTCATCAACGAAATATCTGAGTACTTCAGGGAATAATGATGAAGATGAAAAATGTACTAATGATGATTTTTTGTAGTTTATATTAAAATGTGCCACAAATTGTTGTAACGTTGCATGATTTAATAAAATGAAGTAATATACTATCTATTGTAGACGTTTCATTTGCAAAAAGTATAGTGAATTATGCATATCTTAAATATTTTTATTTATTAAGTGTGTAGTTATAATTTATCTTAATGCAACATCCGTAAATGTTGAGAAACCCACAACACTTTTGCAGAATTTAGTATTAATCTAGAAATGTCCTCTTTTTTGAAGACCATCATCTGGTAACCCTACTTGTAGACATATTTACAAACAGAAACAAGTCATATCTGAAATTTAAAAAAAAAGCATAAGTCAATGTTTAGAGCTTTAAAAAAATTAATACTTCATAAAACCTCATAGTTTCTGAGCTTACTTAGAAGATATTGTACAGGTAGTGGCCTACATAATTTTGCTAGAAAAATCAGTACATTCAAAAATCAGAAGCTAACAGCTAATAATAAATAAATTGTTTGTTCTCTTCTGGTATACACCGCATTTCAACTTGCCTACATTTCCATTAATATTGCCGCTACAAAACCAAACTATGTAGACACATATAAACACAAGAAATGCATCGCGAACTACATTTCCGTCAACAAAGTTTATTTCATCACGTTTAGTATTTCACACAGCACAAATCATCACGATTAATTTCATCGTGAAATTTCAGTGTAAACTTAAACGTGAGTAATGCATGCAGAATACCTTATTCACTGTGTCGCGATGTAAACATGACCCGTTTAAATTAAATTTCCAACATTTGTCTACAATAAGGCTAGCTTTTCAGGTGCAAAATAGTAACATATGCTAATTGTCTACACTACACCAACAAAAATTTGAGAATAATATGATCCTATTGAGAGCAATGAATAAATTTATAGCGAATGGCACTAATGTTGCGGTTGCCTGTCAGATACTTCAAGAACGATAATTACAATGTGACTTACTTATGAAACGCTATTCCAGGTTTTTTCCTATCTCGTCTGTTTGTGCAACCATATGCATCACAACTTGGCATTATAAAAAACTTTAGAATATTAGAAAATGAAATATTCTCAGCAGCTGACACAGTCCAATGTTTTGGTACTCCTACGATGTCCGCCGCGCAGGCACAGTTTTTTCACGAGGTTTCACGGATTTCGCGTTATCTCGTCTCCATATATTCCTTCCTCCATGCCCCTAACAGCAACTTGGCAGAGATAAAAAAAAAAAAGTCGCCCATCTGGTCTGGGGGCCCAACATAATTTTATTATAAAACTTTTTCTGTAAAAGGATAAGTAGCTTCAAGCACCAACGTCAAGTTGGTTCTTGTACCGGGGCCCTTGTTGACCTAGCTACGCCACCGGCCGCGAAAATGTACATAGGTAAAAAAAAATTATATAAATAACACGTTGACGTGAGATTTTTATTGAACCCTCCTATGCTTAGGACTTGGCTTCGTTGCCGTTGAGTTAATTAAATTTTGAAGAGGAAGTTTAACCATTGCCTCTTCCAGCAATCATCCTTGCACTAGCCTGGAAATATTTTATACCACTTAATGGACATTTAAGATGGGGTAAAAGTAGATGTGTGTGCTCCTAGATAATATTTTTTTTCTATTAAAGAATAGGCCTGCCGTATTGGAATGTCTGTCAGTCAAGAACTTTTGGATGGTTGCACAGCTACCATACTTGCACGTTACCTGAAAGTGATGCTACATTCGGAAGAAGCAGTATCCAGAAGAGCACGATGATTGATTGTGTCTGTTGATGAGAATAATGGACGAGTGAGGAAGGCTAAAATTTACAGTCTTTAATTCTTTGGAATGTCATTACAATCTTGAAGTATAGAAAAATACTTTTGGGATGGTGGTCAGACCCTTTGATTGCGGGATTATGAGCAATAAAATTTGGTTTGTACACACTATATTTTGTGTTTTAAAAGTTCCAATTGATTCCTGGATCATAATTAAATTAAATCCATGCGAATCTCGGCTAGTAAGCTGTATGCAAGATATTTCGATGAAATTGACTGGGGAGGATAGATTCATTGTGTAGCACCAGGTCTTTCATTGACTTTTGATACAGTGAGCCAAAAAAATGGAAGTAAAAACTATTGGAATGGACGAAACAGTAGTGAACTGTACAGAAGAATTCTTAAAAAGTAGAAAACAAAAAGTTAGGCTAGGAAAAGCAGTGCCCAAGCAAGTGGAAGTGTAAATGGGAGTGGTAAGGGATAGCGTACTGGGACCATTGACCATGAATGATTGTTTTAGTGGCAGAGAAGTTAGGTTGTTTGCAGATGATACAATGCTATATAACAGGATCAATATTGTAGACGACTGTAAACAGCTGCAGGGTGATCTGGATGTGATATCTAGCTGGGTAGATAAACATGGGATGAAAATAAATGCAAAAAAAAAGGTCAGATTATTTGGCACACAGCAAAAAACTAAAGATTGACTATGGTTATAAGGTGGAGAAAGAATTGCTTATTGAGGACTTGAATGTAAATACCTTGGTATAACATTTGACAACAATCTCAACTAGACAGGACACATTGGTCAGGTAGTGGGAAAAGGTTTCAAAATTCTTCATTTGTTGGAGAGAGTGACGAGGGGATGTTCGAGAGAAGTAAGGGAATTTGGTTACAAAACATAAGTTCGACCATCGCTTGAATTGTGGTGCAATATTGGACCCACATTTTGGGTAGCAAATACAGGAGTTGGAGAGGGTGGAAAGAAGGGCTGCTAGAGTTATCTCTGGAAATTACTGCAGAACACTATCAGTAACTGATTTGATAAAGTAGTTGGAATGGGACTCATTGGAAGACAGGAGGTGGGTGAAGAGGGTCATGAGACTGCACAAGGCATACATTGATGATGGTAGAAGAATCACGAGAGGTGCACGGAAGGGAGAAGAAAAGATGATGACCATGACCACAAATCGGCATTCAATTTTATGCAAAATGGTGTGGAAAGATTTTCTTTCGTAGGTAATGGGTTCAGGGATTGGAACAGATTACCAAGTGAAATGATAAATAATTTACCAAAAATGCTAAAATAACTTAAAGCTGAAATTAGTAGAGGGATATAATAGGTGAGAAAAGAAAAGGGGGGGGGAAATGGGTGTGTAAGGAAATTACCACCGGACAGTGCACTCCATTGCAATTAAATGAAGTTAACGTCTGCACTATGCTCAGTTTAACTTATTCTGGTTACTGTCCTGATGACCAAGTAACAAAACTGAATTTCAATACATCCATATTTTAACACATCCAATAGCATAATCTTGTTGGTTTAAAATTAATTTAATTGCAATGGAGCACAGGCTCCGGTGGTAATTTCCCTACACCCCCTTCTTTCCCCTATCCTGCAGCCACCTACTTTTACTCTCTACAAATTTTATCTTTAAATTCTTTCAACATTTTCGGTAAATTATTCATCGTTTCTCTTGGTAACTCATTCCAATCCCTGACACTAAAGGTGGGCAAAGTGATTCACTAAAAAGAGCGGTTGTTCATTTGATCACTCAATGAAAAGAACTAGTTCTTTTGAATGGTTCACTTGCTCAGTTTTATTTGAGACTCTTTTTTTTTGGTCTCACCCCTCACAATCCGGATATACCCCCACTTTCCGAGTCCACAAAACCCACATGAGCTAGCTCTTCATGATCTTCGGAATCACCTAGAAGAACTACCGTTCACTTTTTAGTGAGCGACTGCTCACTCGCTCTTTTAAATGAATTGCTCTAAAGAACTGATTCACTCGCGAACGACCCATCTCTACCTGACACCCTTACCTAAAAAAGAGAATCTTCCCACACCCTTGTGCCTCATCGCCAGTATACGCCCTGTACACCCCCAATTAGATAGTAATTGAGTGATGATGTGTAGTTTAGAAGATATAGAACTAATTAAGACTATTAAATCATTACAAAAAAATTAGGACACAAAGCATTCAACTACGGTAAAACCTGGCAGTATGCGATTCTGAAGGCATGCATTTGAACCCCTAAAAGATATGTAGACTGTACAGTAAAAAAAAAAAAGATAGAATGGAGATCAATCTTTTATCTACCAATTAAAATTATCTAAAGCAAAAAAAGTATTAAATTAATACTAATGTAAAGTAACCATTTTACGATTGTGTTGATCTCATTTTTTTGGTACTCCACAGCTTCATAACCTATAAGAATCCCAAACCTGTTGGAAGTCCTCCATATTTAATTTCCATTTAAGTGCACGATCAACACCAAAAACATTATCAATTTATGACTTAAATCGGTAGTACCATCCACTCTTTTTTGTTTGGAAATAATACTATTGCAGCTGCAGTTACCTTTCTGTTGTGTGCAGACATCTTGACTACTTTCTGGTGTTCTCCAATCTTCAGAATTCGGAAAGTGCTCATCTACATCTACATATATACTCTGCAATTCACAAAATTGTGGGTGGCAGAGGGTGCTCAGCACCAAAGCTAATCTCTTTGCTGTGAGGATGTTTCCAGTGGGCAGCTTGCCAGGTGCTCCAGATAGCTGACCTAGATAACTTCCTGAACATATTAGCGTATCTTCGCACCAGCTGCAACATTTCATCTTTCCTACTGAATCCAGGATAACAAATACAAACTCGTTGCACTATCCATTCCTAGGAAGTATCCACATCACGCCTGTCGACTACTGTGATGTCTACTTCTCTCATTTTTTCTTATACTCTTAATTTGCCTTTAACCTTGATTCTGTCTTTTCAAAAATCCTTGCCGTTATATGCTGGCCAATTAATAAGACCAGCAACCGCACATGTATCCCATGGAAACTGAACACTTGCCTTTGTGCACAACTATCAAAATATTTTCTGATTCTAGATGAAGGATCATTTGCTTTTCTCTTTGTCGTCGTGTATTATCTCCTATGCTTTCACTGGCACACTTCATAAATGTGGCCTATTTTCCACGATTGAAACATTATGCTTTCCTGCACTATTTCTGTTTCACACTAACTCATTTTCTTCCTTGTGCAGACCTAGACTTTGTTGGTTTGCTCGGTCTTCGAGTTGTCTTCACTTCTATAATTCAACTGATATTTAATTATGTGACTGTGTGAAGTGAATAGCTATATCGCTTCATCCAAGGCTTCTTTACAGCCTACCAAGGTCTGCTCACGTTTGGTATACATACGACTACACAGTGTCTAATGAGCGAGTCAACTATAACCACAGCCCTTTCTAGCACACTTAAAATAACACGTTATTGTCATTATAGCTGCTAATTACTCTGCCTTCCGTGATATGCAGAGCCTGTAGATAATATGACAACAAGTGTTCGTTCATACCCAATCAGTTAAAATACTTAAATGTTTCCTTCTAGAATTAGCATCTATAACAAATTAGAAGTTGTTCAATCAACATTACTCGGAATACTCAGGAAGAATGCCTTTTTAACACTTTCACTCTGCAACAAAGAAAATACTGTTTTAAGAAAGCTAAATAATTATACCGTTACTCTTTAGTGCTTGTTAACTCTCTAAACAGTCCAAGAGGAGCTTACATTTGGACCTCTTGTACCACCACTAGTGCCTCCACAAATGCCATCGATTACTGCTAATACAGCTGCTTTTGATATGGACAGGGTTGTTGTAGCCAAAAGAACTGTTACTGCAATATTTCTATTGCCTGCTCCAAGAACCCACAGTTGCTTAGCTGGCATGTTGACAGAGTTACGCGCACTAAGTTGTTTGGTGGTATTGTAGTTGCTGTAGTCTGATGCCAGTTGAGCTGCATAGAAAAAAACCTGCTGGAAATGTTAGAACACTCTGAGCCTCCCTGTAGTTTTGACAGAGAGAGCGATGCCCTTGTTCACGATGGAAGGGTTGTCGACCACATTGCCCCTTCTGTCAATGCCCTCAATTATTGCAGATGGGTGGCGTATCAGCTGGCCTGTGGTGGAAATGACAGTCACAGAAGAATCAGTGCAGTGAGTTTGCTATTACTACAAATTACTGTCAGACACCTAACCACAAACTATGATGATTTCTACTCATCCTTATAAATCAATTCGCACAAAACAATCCAAGTAAAAATTCCTGCTACTGACATATGTGATATTGCACCAGGTTCATTTACATTATCTGTATGTTACAACATAGATGTTTTTTTTAATAATTCCAACAATACCCTTACAAAAATATTTATTGTTCAGAGGCTCAAAATATTACAATATATAAAAATGAAACATCACTCAATCAAAAGACTTACATACTGATCATGCTCAGATGAAGGGGAAGTAAAAATCACAAGTTTACAAAATGGATATTAAATAAAACACATGAGAAATGAAAATTTATTTGCTTGTGACAATACTACAAATGAAACATATTACTTTTGTACTATGCATAAATAATAACTTATTTTGAAATTGCAGGTGCCGAACGTAGCAGAAAGTCATCATCATCATATATACACACAGGAATGATCTCGCTCAGAGCAGTCGCCCCCGGCAGTCGTCGGCTCCGCAGTAGCAGTGCAGCACCTTTCCCGGCACACTGCCCACGTCGTAGTTGTAGTCCCACGTCAGCTCCGTACCTGCCCTGATGTACGTGAGGGCGAAGAACGCGACCCACGGGAAGCGCAGGTCGTGTGTATCCACGAAGACGTTCTGCACGAACACGTTCGGGGAGCACGCGTGCTGTGAAGCAGATTAGGAGACTGGGATAAGGTTTTATTATATTTAGGACCCGTAGTACCTTCTGAATAACAGGCAGATTATGTTTGACCATCCATTACTCACTAATAACTTTTGGACCATTTAAAATATAAATTTACAATGATGCACTTCTTCAGTTCTTATTAACTTGACTGAAATCTGATTATAACAAAAAAGAATTCATCACGGGTGAAAACAACATTGGTACTTTAGTAAGGGCAGAAGCAAAAAATTTCATGAACATAATTAAAACGGCTTTCAAATGAAAGCTACAAATTGCGAAAATATTAGGATTTTCCTTTTTACTTCACAAATTATGGAAGTTTCACAGAAAAAATTCAAAATACCCACCATTTACTCCACCCCCTTTATTTCTGAAACTACTGACCTGAAAATTATTTCAAAATTTTGTGTTACATAGCCTGCAAAGTTTACAGTAAAACTATACTGATCTTTCCGCAGTTTATGGTTTTTGCAAAATACATAACAGAGTGAATTTAAGAATCTTGAAACTTTAGCAGGTAATTATTTTTTACAAAAAAAGAAAGAAGAAGTTCCATGTATCATTTAGAAGAAATTTTGTGAATCAGATGTGATTATTTTGTAGTCAAAAGTTATTTTGTTTTTAAACTTTTTTGTTAGTTTTTGACTGACGAGAGATTTAAATGAATAAATATATAATGTTCTTGATTTAAAAATAACTTTTTACTGTAGTTTTCTGCCTCTTTTAAACTATTTAAAAAATAATTTCAATTCAAGTGAATTAATTTTTTACGTCTTTAAATTTAGTTATTGTAATTAATAATTTACGAAGATATTGGATTTTTAACTTTTTATTATTTATCCTACTTGATATAGATTTGTTGATTCTTTTTTATTATTATTATTTATGATATTGCAAAAGGAAAGGCAATACACTAAAAGTCTAGGCCATGGTTCAGGGGAAATAGCAGTGAACTTTAGCTGTGGTTGCCACAGGAGGAGGGTGAAGAGAGTGCGGGGAATGTAAAAGGTATATGTTTGTGATGAGGCTGAGTAGAATACTGGTAAAAGAATTAGGATTTGCGTGTGGAAGGGAAGGAATGATCATGACCACTAGCTGCCACTTGATTTCAGACAAAGGAATAGGAAAATTTTCTTCTGTAGGTAAAGCAGTCAAGGATTGGAATAAATTAACAAGGGATGTGCTCAATAATTTACCAAAAATCCTGAAAGAATATTAAATCCAAATTCATAAAAAAATTTAGTTGGTTGGTGGGATTAAAAGAATTTCAAATAAAAAAATAAAATAAAATAAAAAAAACGAGAAAGGAGAAAATAAGTGTGTAGGAAAGTGTCACTGTAAGTGGACCATCACAATTAAAATAATAATCACTATGTAAAAATAAACAAATCATTTCATTCTTAAATTTGTTACAAATTATTTAATGATAGTGACAATGACACTGCTGATAGGTAATGAACACATAGTAGGAAAAATAATCATCACGCACCACAGATGAAGACGGTAGGGCCAGGACAAAAGCAAAAGCACACATTACTATGCTTCAATAAAAGGACAATACGTGAGGGTAAAGATGTGTCAAATCTTTCCCATAGCACATGTCTCACCTCTTACGTGGTTAAGGATTTTTTTTTTACCGAAGTACGGTAAAGTGCGTTTGTCCTGGTCTTCACCTGCGGTAGGCGACAGGTTATTTTTTCTATCCTTCCTTATTTGCATATTACTCTGCACGAGAAGCTGATATGTTGACTGTTTGAACTCACATTTAGGTAGCGCCCAATATTTCCGGCATTTTTGGCATCCATTATGTAACAGAATTCGTCCAGGCCGTACAATTCCCTTATAGACTTCAGTTTTGGTTTGTCCTCTGCGCTGTTCACAGTCACCCCCGCTGTGAAGCTCGAAGGCAGACGCACTGCAAGCAAAAAGACAACAAAATACATAGAATGTGAAAAACTAGTCCATCTCAGCCTGCACCCTCGAGTAAAACCAAAGTACTGACTGGTTGGACAACGAAACTGCAGTGACACAATGAGATAAGAAGGGGAAAGTAAGCCATCACTTAGCACAGATAAAGGTAGGAGGGCGAGATGAACACAAAACCAAACAACACTTCACAATATTTCAGTTCATAACCTTAGTCCTGCAAGAGACGAGACATATCGCAGGGGAAATATGTGCACACATTGGGACCTATCGTACAAATGAACCAATGATAAAAAAAAAGAAGAAGAAAGAGAGAGGACTGAACTGGTGGAGGAGGAGGAGGGAAGTTGACCAACGTTAACTGTGGGACAGAATAATACCTGTGGCAATCAGTGAAGGTAAAATAAAATCAATAAAAAAAAATAGAACAAAACAGTCTTATATCAATTTGATTTTTTTTTTTTACCTTGACTGATCATTGTTCCACAGTTGACACTGGTCAGCTCCCCCCTTTACTGGTTCAATTCCCACTCTTCTCTCTTATTTCGGTGTCTCGGTGTGTACACATCCTCCCTCTGCCGTATGTCTCGCCTCTTACATGATAAAGGTTACAAACTCTCGAGATATTGCGAGCGAGTTTCTGTTTTCTTGTGTTTCTCTGGACCTCCTGCCTTCATCTGTGGTAAGTGGCATATTACTTTTCCCGATGCTTTCTTATTTAAGTACTGGTTGTGCATACTAGATGCATTCAGTTTGTACAATGTATTTGATATTGACACACCAATGTTAGAATTGATAGCCAGATCCCTGACAATAGTTATACTTTTGTCATATAGCAAAGTAGTTTTAAATATTGAAACAACTGTGTGTGTGTGTGTGTGTGTGTGTGTTTGTGTGTAAGGAAATAGAAAAGGGGGGGGGGGGTAGAAGTATTTTGCTAACTTACACATTCTACACTAATCATAATTTAAAATTAGGATACTGAAGGACAAGATGCGGCTGTATTTATGAGGTCAGGTAATAACTTTTAGAAATAATACCATCTATAACTCAAGTAAAATTGCACCAGACCAATTAGTTATTTGATGTTGCAGTTAAATTGCTCAAAATTCTAAAGAAGAAATGTCAAAAAATGTTTAAATATATTTATGGACAGAAAATTTATGAGCCATGTTAATACAATACTATATATGTGGAATGATGTATGTAGCTAGATAACATAATTTACAATGGAAAACAGACACAAACACATTTTTATATCTTACCAACATCCACTTCATCATCATCACTAAGCAAAATGCAGTCATCTTCTGTTGGTGGTTCTGGAGCCTTTGGCTTAGGCTGCTCTGAAGTCTTCTGCTTTGACGAGTCTGTAACAAGTATAAACGCTTCAAAGAAAAGGCTTTTAATAATTGGGTAGTAAATTTAAAAATGTTGCTTGATTGCTGCGCAAATAAGTTGATAAAGAACAATAGGAAGCATTCTTCGCAACTATATATTAATATTCATATTAACTGTCATAATATAGCAAAGCTAAACATATCAAAATGTAACTGTATTTGTATTATCCACAATCTATACTAATGTTATAAATGCAAAAGTAGCTCTGCCCGTTTGTAACGTTTTCGGGGTTAAATGGCTAGTCTGATCTTGAAGAAATTTGACTAGGAGATACTATATGCCACTAGGAAGGACACAGGATACTTTTTCTGGCATGGAATTTTGAAAACTAAATGAACAGCAAGATAGACACAAAGCGTGTGTAAGTTTCTATGATGCTCAGTGGAGAGTGGGATGGAAGCTCAGTGGTTAAGGTGCTCACTTTCAATAGTTATGGATCAGGTCCTGGGTCCAATTCTCACCGGGAGCAGGAACTTTTTTGAGTTGTTTTTGATCATATGAACCACACCTGGAAGTTTTGTTGTACAGATTCCACATTAAACTGTCGATCCAGCCATGACAGAGGTGGAATATGTGGCACGTAGAAACACCGTCCCATAGGCGGCTGATCAATCCTTGGGGACGCAACAATGCCATATGCCATTTTTTGCTACAATGGCCACTCAGGTCTTTTTACTCTCTTAGTCACTTTCTATATAATTTACAAATGCTAAACTAACTCTTCCTCTCTGTCTGTTGTCACATTTTCAGGACTAAACACCTATACCGATATTAATGAAATTTTAAATAAAATACTTTCTTTCATCAGGAAGGCACAGGATACTTTTTCTGGGATAAATAACATTTTCCGTTATTATATTTTGAAAACTAACTGAATGGTGCCAACAGATGGATAGCGAAAGTAAGTCTGTGATCCCTTGGGCTGTGTTTCTTATGGCAGTCTGTTAGTGTATGATCTGTAAATAAATTTCGCTTACAAACATATATAGCACAGATGTTGATTTTCACTGCACCACATTATTATTTTGTGTCTACCTAAAAGTTTCTGGCGTCAGCATATTCTTTCTTCTTATTTGATATGCCTCGCAGAGCACAAGCAGCTAAAATAATTACAACCTGACACTCGTGCTGAAGAAAGAAGACAAGACTACGCTGAACGCCAAGATGCCCTCAGTTAAGCTCCCATTAGTGTTTTACTATTTTTTAATCAGGTTGCAAATTGATTCCCTTCACAAGACATGTCCGATGGTAGAATCCTGACTCCGTGTTTTTTGGGACACCTTTTACTTAACTTACATCTTTCTATATCCAGTTCTAGCAATAAAATTGAAAGTCCTCACCTACAAAGTCATGGGTACTAAATAAATAAACTGCAGACATTTTTAATAATGAACAGCATACTCTTAACAGTAGCAATGTTACAAAAATTATGAACATATTTTGAAATCCTTTATGTACTTATATTGATTTGAATCATGTTTGAGATCATACAGATGATGTCTATCTAATTTCATCAGGTTATAAAGAGCTTTTTTAAGGACAGAACTACAGATATTTCTGTTCCTTCCAGTCATCTTACCATACATTTTGAAGGTTCTGTGTGAAAAACAAAACTCTCATGTATTCATGTTTCTGTCTATCTGTCATATTCTCATAACTTCTGAACCTTTTAAATTTGAAATTTTTAAATGCACACCATTATACTTCTTACTAAGCTTAACATGATTATAAAAAAATTCAGAAAACAATGTGGAGGAGGAGGGGGCCACAAAAAGGTAATTTTGTGGAAAGCTGAAGAAAAGATTTTCTTAAAATAATCATTATGGGTATCAAACCTCACCATACACTGTGGGGATATAACCATACTGATGACAAAGGGATTCAACTACTAGCATGGGCCAACATCAACAGCCTGACGTTGATAAATTACCCTAAAGACAGAGGCACACATCATTCTGCTCACTGGAAATAGGACCAGACCCCTGTTTTGTCTCTTCTGATTTAACATCACCTTTCTGCCACATCCAGAGACAAGTTTTAGGTGGCTAGCCTCACAGTCAACGTAGACACATAATCTATAAAATAGGCATCCAGATACCTGCTATCTGACCCGCTCCTAAACCTCGATTGAATTAAAAATTTCCCGAATCCATAGTTACAACTGGCGGCTCTGTAGTCTGTTTTCCCAAGCAATTTTTCTTGTAGAACACTTACTTTTGAAATTATAATTATTCATAATAATATTCTGATATTCAAATATAATTTGGATAAACTACTTTTATGAAAATAATTTAAAAAATATACTTTACAAGTTGTATTAGACGAGCATTGGCATTTGAGCTACCACACATAGCACTATCATTAGGGTCCTACTTAGTGGGGCTCCCACTCTCAATCCCACGGAGACCGTATTTAATAACAATATAAAAAATGCAAAAATTCTTAATAACAATAATAACAGACAACTGTATTTGATATGTCTACAAATAAAATATCAAATAAACTGATAGTTGAAAAAAAAGTATAAAAGTAAAAGAAATACATAAATAAGTAAAATACAAATTATAAACTTTTTTAATATTACAGTTTAGTCCAAACATTGTCATTTTTGTTCAGATTCCACAGCAAATTGTGCAACATGCACCATGTCTCAATCAACTCCACTTTTCCATCACAGGACTTGCCACCTGTGAATCCCTTCCATTTAACATAACAACCAACCTGCAACCACTGACCAGCCTCAAACATAGGTCAGACCGAGAATCGACTAGCCATCACGATGAATGACCTCAGACAAATGATATACCTCCAGAACAATCAACACCCAGTATCTCCTCATAAGACCAACACATCCTCCCTTCCCCATCTTCGCTGTCAGAGTCCTCATAGAAGCAGCTTACCTGAACTGACTTACCAGTATAAACTTGTCAGCACAGCTCTCCTTTTATAAAGTTGTAATAAATGATGAATTCGTGCTGCATTAAAGCAATTTTCAAGGTGCAAGTAAGAAGCCATGTGCAGGGGCAAACAGGCAGTATATCTGTGCCCGTATAGCCGTGTGACCGATGAGAGGGTGTCGGGTAGTTGCAGACGGTATTGCCAGGTGTGTTATGCGTGGCACCAACAAAAACGCGAAGTATGAATTAATTAGTGCGGGATATGGTAAGATTGATTAAATAGTTCAGAACGGTGAAAGTAGGCAGTGCAACCAGAAACAGACAGCCACTTCATTGTGAGGAACAGTGTGTGTGATCTCGTGTAATTAATAACTCATTATTAAACTGGTGGAAGTGTTAACACAGGAACCTTCATCTCGGAAATACGAAGTTCCGATATAAATATTCACACTCATATTGTATGGTGGTGGTCACAGTAAACACTGAAGATGATTAAAAGTGACTGTTGTCTTGCAGCAGTTTCCGACTTCTTATTTGAACACCTAAAACCGTTTCCAAGAATCGCTCGGTGGCGACCAGGCCCGAACTTGCAATCTTCATGAGTGTGTATGATAACTAATTAAAGAACACATCAAAAGCATTGTTTAAATGATGTTACACATGGAAGTCAAATTAAAAAATACGAATATTGACAATATGGTGACTGTGCTGTTAGGTAATGGAAGTAAGGAAGGGTTGGGAAAGTAAATCAATCACTGATCTCAAGTGAAGGCAAGCGGGTGGCGGGGAACAAATAAACAGGAAAACACTTTACAATATGAGAATTAAGTTTTTCCCGGCGTACAGATGAAATGAATAATTCTCATCTTTTCTGCCGGTTAGTTTCTTTATTTAATTATTTATACAACATTTCAGCAACTACCTTTGATACCTTCATCAGGTTAGCTGTTATCCAAACTTACAAAACTGTGAATGCCTCGCGAGCTAGTGGAAGCTTCCCGTTGGTCTCCCATTGCACCCCGTCTGAGGTTGTTTGTAGTGCCGACCGACGGGAAGCTTCCCCCGGCTATTTGTAGTAGCCGCGACTAACTCGCGAGGCATTCACAGTTTTGTAACTTTGGATAACAGCTAACCTGATGAAGGCAACAAAGGTAATTGCCGAAATGTTGTATAAAGAATTAAATAAAGAAACTAACTGGCAGAAAACCCAACAATTATTTACTCACTTTACAATGTTTCCGTGATACAGATATCTTACATAGTAGCTACAAAGATAACTATTATAATTCTTACTGGACGAGTATGAATGCTCCTGTGACTTTTCCTGGTTGCTATCCACAGATCCTTGACGCAAATTACGTTTGCGAAGTCTGGTCCTGAAAAATCAGAATAACTATTGACAGAATTCATGTGTCAAACACTAACTGTTACAGAAAACTGGAATGGTTTTGAGTGAATTGATAATATGTTGCTAATGATCAATCCTGTCACTTCTCACCCTGCCTCCCCCAACACCATAAGTGGAAGACTTCTGAAGGCCTTTTTTTGTACTTAACCCCAAACAGTGTTTCTACTCCATGAATGAAACACAATTTTCAATGTAAATAACAAAGTATAGGGAAAATGACTCACCGAAGTTCAAGGTTGCGATGAGTGAAAAACACATACTATATTTGGTTTTACACCTTATTCGCTTGGTAGCGACTGAGTCACACGGTTGGGGAAGGGTTTGCCACATGACTGGCTCGACAGCAGACGACAGGGTGAGGGAGGAGGTGGTGGGGGTGAACTGTTTCCCTATCCTTTGTTATTTATATTGCCTGAAAGCTGTTTCCTTTACCCTTAATATCATTTTTAATGTAAGTATTTTGTTGCCATCACCCTAGTAGATAATGTCTTATATCTTATGTAAATGACCTTGTATAAAAAAAAAAACACAATTGGAAGTTTGGAATATTTAACCTCTTCAAAGAAGTTCACTTGGAACTAAACACACTTTGTTGAAGTCATTTTCGGATAGGCTATTTGGGATTGGAATACAGCTGGGCTGTTGCATTACCCATAATGTATTCTCAAGACTCAAATTACTTCCCTTTAAGCAGCATTTTAGCTTGTGGAAGAGCCAAAAATAATAACTAGCCATGGTGAGTGTATAAGGTACCGAAAGGACCAAAGATGTTTAGGGGGCATCCATAAATAACGTGAGGTGTTTTTCTGGAACGCCCCCCCCCCCTCTGGTGAGATCTTGTCCGCGAGACTCCCCCCCCCCCAGAAATCGCCCTCGCAACTTTTTGAGTTTTTTTTTAGGTTTTCATCCTTCCAAAGCAGGTTACACCCCCCACTTTTCGATGAAATTCCCCCCTAAAAATCCACTTTCACGTCATTTGTGTACCTTTCTTTTTTTTTTTTTGTAGCTCTACAGTCCAACAATATTTCAAAAACCTCACGTGAGATTTCTGTAGACCCCCCTCCTCCCCCTTGGTGAGATTTTGCCAACCCCCCCCTCCCCCCATTTCACCTCACGTAGTTTATGGAGGCCCCTTATGAGCTGGTGCATGATGGAGCTATCAAGTGCAAACATCTTGAGAGGTACAGACCTGTTAAAGCGACAGAGAGCTTCCGGATAGTACACGTTGCAAATGTTTTGGTCTTGGGGCATTCTCAAGATGCACCACCTCACAAGAATCAAAGAAAATTTTAAGAATTACATTAATGTTGCTATAACTTATCATGCTTCTTTTGAGCTCAGGGATGTTGATTGTATTTAACCAACTGTGTCTTTCATTTCTGAATCATAACAGCAAAACCACAATCCATCACCAGTAATCATATTGCTTAAACTTGTGGAATTTATCATGTGAGATGTACAATTGCATTTGCTCCTGCACTATCGTTAACAGCTCAAGTACAAATTTTGTGGACACTCAATGCCAACTACTTAGGGAGTGTCCATAAACCACACGACTCGGTCTAGGGGGGGGGGGAGGGGTTGGCTGGAAAGCTACGCTGCGCTACGTGGGGGAACACACAAGAGCACGTGAATATTTATTTCAGTCATTTAATTATCTCTGCATGTAATTTGCAATAATCTGACAAGAGAAAAACAGTACAAAATGTCTTCTGGGATCAATAGGGGGAAAAAAGCTATGTGCTATGAGGCCGGGGGGTGGGGGGTAGAGGCAAAAGTCACGTTGGGCTATGTTGGGGGGGAGGGGGGTGTTCACAGGAGGGCAAAATGCAGCTACGTGGTTTATGCATGCGCCCTTAGACATAAAGGAATGATTCCCATATAACTCTTGGATCATGATTCAACACAAAGTTCACAAGTAGTGAATGAGCTCAGCTTGTAAAGGGTCTACCAAGGTCTAAAATCTTACTGAATAATAATTATTCTAATAAATGTTCTTATTCAATTAAATGATATATGTATAATATTAGTTGACGGATCATGAGAACAGATTTCTTATCATTTTCAAATTAATATTGAATATTTTTTAGCTATAGGTTTATAATTGGTTAAGTAATAATTAAATATAATTAATGTAATTGAAAATATAAGAAATAGACAAAATCATATTACTGGAGGTATTTGTGTAATTAAAGTATATACATATTTTTCACCAGAAGCATTTGATCTGAAAATCAGTTCAACCACTTCTTAATTTATGATACACGACACTGTCAATGACATCCAATCAAACCTTTGAGATGGTTTTCAAAAATCTGGTGCAACAAATCTGCTTAAGTATTTCCACTATTATACAGAAAATAAAAATCCCGTGGTCACTGAGTACACTATCTCACTCACAGGCCAACTGTCAATGACAAACATTCTTTGTACGTGTGAAAAAATTCATGAATTTACATGACAGCATCTAACGCAGCACAACCCTCATGCTTCATTTGTTTCCATGGAACAAAATGCATGTTGGAAACTTTTGGAATATACCTTGTATATCCAGAATAAAGAAATTATACATGTTTATTTTAAAAAAAATAAAAAAAAGAACCAGAATAATGTTTTCTTCATCCAATGGCTCTTTCTCAAATATGCCTTTATAGCAAAATAACGACTTAAAAATTAATCTTCATCTCCTTGAATACTGATGACAGAATACATAAAACATGATTTAATAAATAATTTTTTCAATACAAGTGTTTTTAATAAAAATTAAACTATACCTTATAGACCCGTCATCTGCAGCTTCCAGCTCTCTGCGTCTCAAGCCAGGTCTGAAATCTTCGTCGGAATCGCGTGCGTCCAGTGCTTCAAGCTCCTCCTCGCTGCTAGACGACACGTCGCCAGAGTTCTTCTTCTCCTCTGCTACTCGAAAACACGACCGACACACGTTATTGAATTGAAAATTACATCTGCAATTACATAACAACAAGTGCTTTGAACAAATGCCAAACAAGGTATTTTTCTCTCATACTTCATGTCTGGAATATACAAGGGTTGGAACTTAAATAGTGGCAACTATTTATTCACAACCGATACAAAAGCGTTACATGGTTGCACCTGTTACTGTCCTTCAAAGTAGTAACCAGCGTCGTGTAGAACCCGTTGCCAGCGACGTGGAAGGCGTAGTATATAGTTAGCAGAGCCCGTTCTGTTGATGGTGCGAATGGAGCGATCTACTGCATGTCGAATCTCTGGAACAGTTCTGAAGCGAATGCCAAGAAGTGGTTCCTTCATCTTCTGAATCAAATCAAAGTCACAAGGACTTAAGTCCGGGGAGTATGGTGGATGGAACAGTACTTCCCAGTCCCATCGACCAACAGAGCAGCCACAGCTGCGCTGTATGCGCCCGCGCATTGTCTTGCAAAATGATGGGTGGGTTGCACAGAAAGTTTTGCCGCTTCTTTCGCAAAGCTGGTCGCAGGTGATGTCCCAAAAACGAACAGTAATACTGTGCATTGACGGTCTGCCGTGGAGGAACGTAATGCTCAGGATAACACCATCACAGTCGTACACGAGAATCACCATAACTTTCACCATACTGGGCTCTGACGCACTTTCGACTTTCACGGCGACCCATAATGATGCCATCGTTGGATTCGCGTTTCAGTTTTGGTTCGTATGATGTGGCCCATGTCTCATCCAGTGTTACGATACGGTGTAAGAAAGCCACTCCTTCACGCTCATAGCGCTCCAAGTGCGTCTGAGCAGCGTCGTAACGCATCCTGATCCAACTCCGTTGTCCCTGTTTCGAAAACATAGTGACACCATTACGTTACACTGCTCGCTCACAAGTGACTGCGTTTCCCTCGCTTGTGCGCATGCCGGGAACGTGGGACGGGAGAGTCCATTTGCTCGGAGGTAAGGTAGGAATGCCAACAATGTGTGCTATCAGCAACTAAAATAGATTCCATTGCATAGTGTCTCCACAGCAGTGTTGCCACTATTTAAGTTCAAACCATCGTACTTTGAAAGAATGAATTTTGTATGATAACGACTTTCTAAAGGATGAAGTATCCTACCAATTTTTTTTTCTTTCTATTGTATTTGTTCTCCTGTTTCAACATCTCCAATGAAAAATCATGTCATCTTTCTCTGCAAATCATTACATTGGTGCGTTTCTTGTAATATAAGTGTTTTACAGATTATTGTTGTTAGGACATTAAGGCGAGTAGACGTCAGGGTTATAAACACCATAGCAAAAAACTTACAGATAGACAGTATTTGGAGCTCCTACCTTACATGTTAATGCAAATAACTTCTTTCTTTAACCAAATAATCAGTGAAATTGCAAAAATATTTTATTTAGGTACGGAAGAGAAACTAATTTTCAGTACGTAACCACTACAATACGTTTCAGTGGTGGTTTAAAGAAGTGACTGTGTTTTTGTCAAAGTGGAATTTGAGATTTCTGATATTGATTCACAGATAAACTACCAAAGAAATATTGTCTGGATACGAAAAAGCAGAATTGAGATAGTATGTAAACATTTCAAACACATTTGTGCGCGTAACTTAATTCAGCCATCCACTGAAACTACAACTAATTTGGGACATTTTACAATCGTGGATGACCTGTCATTTGAGGGAATTTCGTGAGCTGTCCGTAGAAATCTGGTGTCAGATACCTCTGGAAGCCTACCAAGGACTTGCAGAATCCGTGCTACCGAATCGCTGCCGTATTGCGTTCGAAAGGAGGACCAATATGCTATTAAGTTGGTGGTCATAATGTTTGGCTAATTAGTGTGTGTGTTAATTAATGCCACTCCTGACTGTCTCTCTGGTGACAATTAAGTTTAATCGGAATTTTCTGATTCGTTTACAAATAGTATTGTCATGTGACACATACCAAACACATAGCAGTTCCCTTGGTCAGTTTACAGGTTACTTGAATTTTACTACACAAAGTTTCTTACAAGCTCTAAATGTGTGTGGAGTCTCATTTTCTTTCAAGATTTGGTTGCTTGACAGTACAGTGATGTGATGTAATGCTTAATGCCATCAATACTGTTTCAGTTTAGACTCGTTTAATGTTACAACAACTCTCTCTTCATCCATGATCATTAAATGAGCACATCAAGCCGCTCGGTTTTAAGCTATCTTAAACCAATGAGTCACATTGGAAGCTGTATTTAGTTTCTGTCAAGAAAGGAGAGAAAAAATTCTTGAACACTACTGAACTAACCTTTGTCTTTCTTGTTGCTCCTCGTTTTCTGGCTGGAGCGACGGGACTTTCCACTCTGATCTCCACGTCATCCTGCGGCACGTCACTCTCGTAACCTTCCTTCAGAGCTTCTACAACTTCTATGTAATCCAGTTCGGCCAAATACTCGTCTCCAAAATTTTTTCCACCCTAAATTAAAATTTGATTACAACAATACAATGGTACTAGAAACTAATATCAGTAGGATAGAGACATTCACTTGAGTACTATCTAGTGAAGATTAGTATGTATGGCGAGAGGATCGGTCGTGTACACACACCGAGACTAGCTGTCCTCCTCGCCACATGCCTGTGGTGAGCGACAGGTTACATTACTTAAACTTGCTTATTTTCATTGTATAACAGCAACTTCATTCATACTATTTTTTAAAAAATTAGTAATTATGGTTACCGAGTATTGTACTGCCACTAGAAATATGACTGTACAAAGTTTGAAGTGAATTTGACACTAAGAAGTTGGTGAAACATTGATTGCAAGATTTTCAATTTACAGCAGAGAGGCAAGTGTGATAATATATGCTAAAAAAGGTCTACTTCTTATAGATTTTAAGCACACATGAAATATAAGTATTGAGAACATCAATTGACAGTAGGCTTAGCAAAGATTAAATACCTTTGCAATCAGTAAAGAGGGTGGTGAGGGATGGAATGGAGTGAAAAAAAAATTGGTTACAAAACCTTCACATGTTACTTGGTTATGTATTGTGGAAGTTAGTTTTAACTTGGGCTGTTGCAACACAAATGACAAGGCCTGGCCCAAGACTGTTATACTGACACAAGGAATTTACCTATTTAGTATTTTCCAGAGCTCGCAAAATGACATTCCCATTGCTAAGCCTTTTTTGATTTCTAAAGCCTCCGAAGCATGATAAAAAATTAAATAAAAGAATAGAAAAAATGTAATTACTTGAACTTTTGTATTTAAGAGAAAGAAGATTGAAATCTTTGCTTTCAGTATTAATATGATTTTGGGCAAAATACATATTTAGTTCAAATATTCAAAGATTTGTAACATAAAGTAAACAAAATGATTTGTGTAACTTAGTGATTGTAACCACCTTGTATTGCTTTTGGAAATAAAAACTAGCAAAATTATTATATCACAGATGTTAGTTAACACAATCAAGTTTTTTAGCTTACTCGTCATAAATACTACCACAGTAAGTGTATGGAACAAGTTGTGTCCCGTTACCTCGTTAGCGCCCTGTTCTGTGAGCAGGCGGCCTGCATATATACAGATGAATGCTCCCTGCGGTATGTCGTTCAGGCACCGGATACCCCAACCCCTCTTCACAGTCTTGAAAACCTGCAGTTTCAGCTGCAGGGGATGTTGAGCAACTCGATTCAAACAGGTGCTCTTACATTTGCATCTGAAACGTAATACAATCATCTATTAATAACAGGAGGAGCAATTATAATCAACATGTAAAACTTACACAGGGAAAGATGTTAAGAAAAGATAAACGAGTATTATAATCAAGGTATTGTGTATGTAACACCAGTTACATCCATTCCAATTTTTCTTTAAAATTGCCAAGCAGTGGTACAGTTCTGGCACAAATTATGAAACACCCATGCAAGAAACATCTACAAGCTTCAGCAGACTTTTAATGATTATGAACTGGGGACTGCTTAAATTAAATATTGTAAAAATTATTTAAAAATTACTCTGAGAAAGCAGAAACAAACTAACATTCTGGAATCCCACCAACAAGTAAAGCACAATTGTTTGAAAGTGTTAAAATTTTCTGACAAGGTTAGGAATAATGCTGATTACACAAACAGTATTTTAACCAAGGATTTGGGAATGAGAATGGCATCAAAATTTGTGTCACTTCAATGTAACAGAGTCTCAAAACATGATGAACAGCCCCAAGAATGATCGCTGGTGTGGAGGGGGACAATACTAAAAGGACCCATCTTCAGAACAGTGAGGACGCAACACAAAATATGACAACACAATCTACTATATAATTTCCTAAGCTCACCCATTCACTCACCTGGATAGCTATTGGCTGGAGAACGGTGTCACGTGTCAGCCTTCGTTCACAAAACAGCGACCAGAGATACCATTGGAAGAAATTTGTGGTTATGTCCACAATTTAATAGCTAAGCAATTGCTACAAATTAATTGCCATATACATTCATCAAGTTTACTTTTTGTAGCGATTCATAGTTTAAAAATATTGATAAATTTTGTAGCTGAAAAACGCATATCTGCTTTTCAGTAACATGTAGTTGATGAAAGCAATTAAAAAAAAATATATATATATATTTACTTATGGTGTCTGCTGTAACCACGAATGCCAATTTTCATTCCGGCTTAGGATAAATTTCAATTTAATTAAAACCTTCACTAATTTTTTTGCTTGACGGTTTATTTGCTTTTTAGGTATTTTACTTACAACTTTTTTCATGTTCGCTGTATCTGAGTTATTAGGTTATTTTTAGTGGACATCAGACCAAATATGGTACTGAGTTGAATATTCTGGCAATTCAGTTCTTCGGAGGTGCTCAACTGTTTAATAATATGGATTGTGTATCAAGTTCTCTGGCCATTACAGATACTATGACCAATGATTATATTAAGAGTATTTGCCTTCAGTCTCGATTAAAAACAATGTGATGTTTTCGAAACGAACAGGAGTTTTTTTAAATTTTTTCAGAGTGAACTTTAAGGGTCAAATTCAAGTCAAGTTTGTATTTAAGCAATTATACGATTGCACTATCGTCCCTGTCCGTGTTTAATACCTACCTCTATTAATGCTTCCAAGTTCTTCAAGCTCAGAGATTTTATACACCCTGAAACACAGGTCACGTTTATAATTGGTCAAATTAGGTCAACCTGCCATAATCTTTCATCCTGAAAACTGGAACTATTCTAGACCCGTGACGATACACAAAAAACGATCACGGGCTCACACTAGTATGGAATAAGTATGTGAAGTAATAAACACATTAGGTGACATTTTTCCTTCCTGCACCGACTTCAGATACGTATTGAGAAGACTGACTGTTATTTGTGTATGATTACAGTCAACACAGACAGTACAACCCAGGTTTCTCGCTGTGCTAAAAGAGTAGATCTAACTACCTCCAACCAATTCAAGGAACCAATGGCTGTTGAATTAAAATGTTTGGTATAACGACAGAGACTCTAAGCTATCTCTAACATCATCTGATGTCCTGAAGGGGGTGATTTCATATTGTGAGTGAACACGGTAATATACATCTACATCTACTCTCAATTTCACAAAACCGTGGGTGGCGGAGGACGCTTTGAACCAAAAATAATCTTTACTCTGTGCATACCTATCCTGTATGGTATGGCAAAGAAATGATTGATATAAGCACCATTATGGCACCTTATTTCTCTAGTCTTATCATTCCTGTTAGATTTTGCATAGGTCCAAAGGAAATGAAGAGAAGCATTTTGTCTTCGCTATATACTTCCAAACAGACGAAATATACACTAGATCACTCATACTAAAATTCGTGAATACAACAATGAATAGTAAGGCTGGGGTTTGTAATAGCATGAAAGAAGAACCACCTCATTTGTATCAATTGACTATTTGTTTAGTGTAATAGGCGTAACAACAGTCGACACCAGTGAAGCAGTTTATTAATATCTCTGTGATATGTGCTACTGCTATCTAGTGGCTAAGCTGTGAACTGTCTCACACACGACTTTCACAGGTATTACTTTTGACCTATAAGGGTCAAATTCCGAAAAATTTCGTTCTTAATTTATAATGTTGCATGAGTGGAGGCCTTAATCTTTTAAATGATACTTCATTTATCGATTTTTGTCCTTGAAGGGTCGAATTCCAAAAAATTCCTGTCTTAAGATATGACGTGATCAAAGAAGAGACCTCAATGTTTAATATGATGGCTATTTAGGTTAGATATCAAGGGAGATTAATGAAAAATATGTTATGGAAATAATGATAATTTTGCCCTTTAAGGGTAGCATTCCAAAAAATTCCTTTCTTAAAATATGATGTGACCATAAACTTTAAAATGATACCACATTCATAGATTTTGGTTAAGTATGAAGGGAGATAATGGCTCTGACAAAAAAAGAAAAAAGAAACCCTTATAGAATTGATATATGTGCTATAAGAGAACGTGAAGCATACCTAGAGTTGCACTCGTAAATGCCAGTAGGCACGGCTTCAGGTAGGCGTTTGTAAACGTACCCCACATTAGGATTTATCTCTCCTGTGGGACCATATGCTGTTCCCTGGATAGTCAACTGCCAGCAGGAACACTTATTACGGTCCTGAAAATAAATCACACAAAACAAATTTGTTTAAAATTTTCTTGATTATTGATTCTCACATACATACAACATGATAAGCCTTTGAATTGCCAACAACATATCTGGACAATGGTGGTAGTACAACTGCCATTAGGCAATGGAAATAAGAAAGGATAGGGAAAACAAACCACCACTGATTAGTGATGGGTTAATTTCCCCACCCTTCCTTTTTTTAACAACCATTTCTCAATGACACATGGTGAAACTCTGTACTGATGACTCAGAAAAACTGCTTATGTTTGCTTCAGATAACATCATTACAATAATGGTTTTAAAATAGATTCTGTGTATCAAATGGTATAATAAGTAATAAGTAATTGCGGAATTCTGAATTCTCCAAGGTTTGGGCAGTTACAGTTTGTCTAAGATGAGGTCATTAGAACTGAGGACGGAAAGCAAGTTAGCCACAGCCTTACAAAGTAACCATTTCAGCATTTGCCCGACATGACTTTGGGAAAGTCGTGGAATGGAGAGGCAATCCCACGTGCTGCCAAATGCCCGT